>JAQMWT010000413.1:0-91755 GCA_029834535.1 Chrysophaeum taylorii
GCGAACATCGAACTTGAGTTCGGTGTCTAAGGCAGTGGAAGGCGGTGCGTCGTCATCCTGGTGCACAGCAGGGTCACTTGGAGGTGCATCCTCATTATCACGAGTAGCGAGAGTATCTTCGTAGGACGACGATATATAGTTTAACGACATTTCGGTCAAGCAGTTGCTGGAAATAGACATCATAAAAGATTGTGCCAAAGACAAGGTATCTGTGCTGCACGTGGTGGAGGCTTGGTCAACGGTCATGAAATTGGATACATAGGATTTCTTCGTCACGGCAGCAGTATGTTGGAAGGTAGGGTCCAACATAAGGGATTTAATATCGGCGACGATGAGCGAAAGGTGCTTGTACAGAGTGCTGTACGTACCGGCAGGCAGAGCATTGCTGAGCATGTCACAGCAAAGGTCATGGCGTAGAGACAAGAGGAAAGATTCCTGTTGTTTGGTGTGGTTGTTAGCACGAATCAACTCCGGTCGAGTGGGGTAGCGTAATTTCCCGTTGCGAGGGTCGAGTAAAATAATATTGGCATACCCTCGGACGGTTGGCAATGGAGCAAGCATTGAGTGGATTTTAGAGCCGAGTTTGCGGTCACTTCCACGAAGGTACCCTATATAGCGACTATGAGATAGGTGATGATCTTCCAGAGCAAAAAGAGAATCCTTGTAATCGAAAGAGTTGTCGGTGGCCTTGTAGGTAAGGCAGCCAGGCATCACGAGAGCGCATCTGGACACGAGGTTTTGTATGGCGGTGCCATAGGTGGTAGCGGAGCCAACTTGGGGAAGGGCTTGGACTATCCACAAGTAACCCATAAACGGCTCCAGATATATGGACCTGTCCCGGTCGCGGGGGATGTCGGAAGCAGTGAACGTATACGTGCTCCCAAAGGCGTAGATGGAATTTTTTTTGTGGTGGCGTTCTCTATGGTGAGGTTGCCGTCGGAATGGTGGCCACCAGTTAAGAAGTAGGAGTTGTGTGATGTTGATGAGGTTGTAAGTAATAACCTGTGTGACGGTTGGTTAGTTTCGAAAACGGTTATGTAATAGGACACAGGAGTGGGTGAGTTAGTATGTAAGCTTGCAAACACGTTATAGAGGATTGTAAAAATCTTGACGTGTATAGGATGTGTTGCATTGGGTAATGGCTCCATAGAGGAGCGTTTAAAGCACAACGGATGGTAAGTACACTCGGATTGAACAGAGTGAGTACGTTGCTCGTGAGCCTGTTGTGAGTGAAGGCGAAGTAGTAACATATTGAGGGATTCAAGGTCAGCCATAGTAAGCTGAACAGAACCTGTGCGAGAGTAAGGTGCAAACGTTTTAGGAACGGGCATGTTTGGAGGATCGGGGAACACCCGGATCCAGTCTTTGGATATGTGGTTAGGTAGCCAAAGGCGCTTGGGAATAGCGTGTAGATCATCCACGATCTTTAGGAAGGGGCGTGGATGGAGGATGGGCCACGATGATAGTTTAATTGGTCCAGTAGAATATCTGCGTGCGATGCATATCCACCTTTCTCTAGATTGGTAGTCGCCACATAGGTAGGTCGGGAACCTATCAACAACATCGACACAGTAATCAAGGGTAGTATAGATAAGGTTAGCCACGGTGATGTGGTCTTGATGACAGTACTTATGCGGAGGCGTCATCTCAGCCAGTAGTACCAAGGGCTGGAGTAGCTTGATGACAGACAGCATGCTGTCGAAAAGAGAATCGTCCAGCAGGCTGTGTAAGTCTTCTGACTTTTGTTGTTTTAGTAATTTCCTGTTTGTGCAGGGAGGAGTGATCTCAATTATATCACAATAGAATGTGCGCCTTTCCTCTGGTGAGATTAGGTGAAGATGGTTAATAAAGGCGGGGAGAGATTCAAATAATAGTACAGTAGCAAAACGGTGGCGTAACATACGAACAAGCGTATCATCAGACTCAACAACAACTTATACATTGATATTTAAGCCTAAGTCATTAGTGGCTTGAGACAGGAACGCCGGAGTTGACAAACCAGAACAAAGTAACATGACAGAGGGTTTGCGGAGATTGGACTCTTGTGAGAGAAAACTGGCCGTGAGAGTAGTCAACTTAATGGCTGCGTATTTTGCTGAACAAATTTGTTCTGTTTCCGAAGATTGAGAACCAAAGGGCGAATCCACGGCCGATCTGGTAAAACTCGTTGGAGTAAGTAATTGTAGTATGCCAGTAGCTCCCTGTTTTCATGGTATCGCTTGAGGGGAAATGCAAGGGAGCGAAGTTCCAGCCGCTTGTCGCGCGCGATGTTGTAAGTGATACAAGAGAGAGCGGGTAAATTAGCTGCGACATAGTGGATGGGTATAGTACATCGTTGTCTATGCGGCTCGTGACAGCGCTGAGCTTTGGCTCAGCTCGATCGTTGAACACGGTGGTAAGATTGGTCTGGTTCTACTCGAGCATGGTCAGGATAGCGAGATGTCGGTCATGCACTGGTTGAAGACATAAAGCGAAGTCGATCTTAACATAGCCAACTTGTGGATGATCTGGTAGGGGAATAACGATGTTGCGTGTTAACATCATGTGTGATGCCCGTTGTTGTCCTGTTGCCGTCTGAATAACAATCGGAGCGTATTTGGAGTCCAATGGAATTATATGATTGGGTATTGCGAAATCGTAGGTGGACATCAATGAGATGGTAGCACAAGAGTCAAAATATAGAAAAGAGCAATGTGGAGGGACACTGTTTACCTTCATGTAGTTGGTGAGGAAGGCGTTTTCCGAATGTGGGCAAGTAGTGGAGAGGCTGGCTGTAAAGAAGTTCTTCAGCAATAACAGATTCGTTGGAATAATGATCGGTTGAACAGGTGGTGATGGTTCGTCAGCCTCATCAGCCATGCCGTGCTTTTCGTCAAATGACGATAGAGAAGTATGATCGGCATCCCTTTGGTTTCGGCTTGTGATGGTAGGTTGAGGGCAGATTGGACCTGTGAAGATAGCGAGGACAATAATGCTGGTGGTAAAGCCGAGATGGCGGAAGCGGTAAAGAGGTTAGACACAGTATTGGAAGGATTACCCTGTGTGTTTGTAGTAGGAGGAGTTGTTGTTGGGGTGGGAGCAGTAACGACAGTATGGTGTTGTGGCTCCACGTAGTTTAACGACTTTTCGGTCGAGGATAGATGAACGTCTACATCATAAATGATGTCTTCTGCAAACATGAGCTGTTCGTTTAGACGAAGTAAACTGCTGTTGTCCTCAGTAGATGTCGTTGACAGGATATCGGCTGATTGTAGCAAAGTCTCAAACAACTTGTTGATATTGTGTTGTAGCTGAGCCGTGGTATCATTATCTGTCACATGCTTCGTGAGTTCGCTACACTGTTCTCGCAGGGTGTTTAAGGTGTGGTTTGTTCGATCTAATAATTTCATGTTAGACCGAGAGGACCTGTCAAAAGTGCGGGGGTAAATTGGACGGTCATGGGACTGTCCGGCAGTTTTCTTGGTGACGTAAGAATCACCAGGACGATAATACGATAAATCGCTGCGAGAGAAAGGCTGGCGAGCATCATTAGAGTTGCGCAAGCGTCTAGCATTAAACGTGGAAGATGTACCAGGTTGGGACGAAGTGATGAAGGCGAGTGTGTTAGCAGTTTGAGTCAGACTTTTGTCTGATGAGTCCAAAGTGTTTGTAAGTAGCAACTTTGGCTTTGGTTGAGATGATAAACCTTCGACATAGGGTTGCCAAGAAACAGGGCGTTCTAAGCGTCTTTTGTTCGACCCATTTGATACGACATTGTAAAGGTCTAATGCGTATTCTAAAATGTAGCTTGGGTTGGTAGGGTGACACAATCGTTCAGCTTCTGGCACAGGTCGAGATGAAGATCGGGTTTCGTACATATAACACCAATCTACCCAACCACGATCGTAACGGTTGTTGCTGGTATTATCGGCATAATGCCGATGTATCTCTTCATAGATTTTTCTGCAAAGAGTGCCAAAGTCGAATTGAAGGTCAGTCTCTTCCTGGTTAAGTTGGTAAGAGATTTGCCTAAATGCTAGGACAGCTTCGATAAATACATGGACATACCAGTTAGGATTATAAACAACAGAGTTAAATTGCTGTTTCAAATAAGACACATCAGTAGTCGTAACAGACTCGTAGTGACTAAAGGCGATGAGCATAATAGCTCGAGCCTTGTTGGGTAAATAGCTTTTGTTGTATATCTCATTGATGGCGGGCCAGGCCGCAAGTGCCGGTTTTCCAACACTTTCAAGATTGAAGTAAGTATGCAAGAATGTAGCGTACGTGTTCTGGTAAGTGTGCCAGTCAGCTGCAGTTAACGAAAACATGGTAACCGGGGCACGAACACGAGTGTCGAAAGCTAGTGCCTTCGGGTGCGCGCGATTTAAGATTCGTTCCTCTTCTAAGAAACGAGCATTGATTTCAGGACGTAATGCCTTGACTTCATAGTCGTAACAGACAGTAGTTAGCTGAGCTACTTCTGCATCAGGTAAGTGGGGGAAAGCTTCGTTGGTGAAATGCCATTCCTGATACTCAGGGGGTAATTCATCAACAGCTAAACGGAGATCAGCAGCCCTATCGGTCTTCCATTCCAGGAAAACGCGATCGAGAATTTGATTCCGGAGGATTTCGTAGTCCTTGCATGACCGAGTATATGCTTCATACGAGTCGTACTCGAGGAAAGCATCGGCATGACTGGACCGTAGTAATTGCTTGATATGCTTGATTTGCAAGGATACCTTGCGGTTCTGAAGCTGAAAGCGGTTGCCCTCATTAAGAAACTCAACTACAGGAGCTTCGAGCTTCAATATATCCGCACCTGTGATCGCCTTAGGTGCGGCTCGTGCTGCGTGTTCTGCCATAGCAGTTGACGGGGAACCTGTGGGTTCAGTCACGCAGTTGACACTGTCTAGACATTCTAAGGGGGTCTGTCTATCGGTGTCTATGTACACTCATCGATTTTTTCGATGGAAAATGTGTCTATATGACGACTGTGCAAGCTGTGAGTCCAGAGTAGTGTCGCTAAGCGTAGTCACTCAGGCAGCTGGTTAGTTTTGGTGCTCTCAAGGAGCTTGTTAAGCATTGCCATGTAATGTACGAGTGGACGTACCCAAAATATTCCATAACATGTGTGCAAGAGTACAGGTTAGCCAATTACACACACATCAACATTGACATGACAATACGATGCTATGAACAGGTGCACACAAGGTTACACGATCACGTGTGCTTAAAAGATATTATATACAGCCCAATGGTAATAGCGATATATTGACGAGCGTGTCACATGTCGAGGCCGAGCTGGCGCGGTAACAGCCCAATACCCATAGGTTACGTGCATGTTGACACATGGTTTCTCAGGGACCCGCCTGGGCCCATAACCTGCAGAGCATTTAGCAAGCAGTGGTAAGTCACCTGGGAAACCATCCCGTCTCATCGTGAACGTCTGGAAGGTTAATTCGGGGAATGAAAGGTTATGTTCCCTATATCCTCAGAACACGACAGGCGGCATCTAGAACTACACGAGAAAGGTTAAGTGTATAGTGCTACATACCTCGGGACGCGCTAGACCATGATGATGAGCGTAGGCACAAATCAGAGGACTATTTGATTGTGTAGAAAGGAAGAAGAAAGGCAAGGAAGAGATCACGTTCTCAACGGACGGATAAGGGTTAGAGGCAGCAGATTTCTCTGCAATAAGATTGGCACGGTGCGTATCACACCTGTCAGTGACTTCGGTGACTCTAGCTTGCTTCGACACGACTTGCGACGGAGCCGTCCCAGTCTTCGGCAACAACGAAGGCGCGGACGATGTCGCTGTCGAGGCGCGAAGGTCGTGGACAGCGGCGGGCCGCTTATTCGTGGCCCACACACACCCCGAGATATTCTTAGCTGACGACTTGCTCGCGAGCGTGCACTTAACGCCATCGGGTGTGTGATTGCAATCAAGGACGATGTGCTCAGCCCATTGAGTTGGCCTGAACTTCTTGCCCGTGCGTGCGTGCGTTCTACATTCGAACGTGCCGTCGCCCTTAGGCGTTGTGATCACGTAGTCCCTCACCGAACTCCTGGGCCGCTCCCCCTTGAACATGGTCACCACAACGGTCACCAGCGTGTGCAACTTCAACAGGAGGCAGCGAGCGTGCGGCACAGGAGAGAAATGGAAGAGAAAATGCTCGCTGACCACAGACGGACGTCCTGCAACGTTTTCTAAGCGTTTCGGTGTCAACCGGACGCGAGAAGATGTTTAAACCGGTAAAATCCAAGTTAAATCCGGTTTTAAACCGGTTTAAAACATGTACTAAAGTACTAAAACTAAACCCTGACCTTTGATACCGGTATATTAGGTTCGGTAGGGCTCCCATGCTCGGGAGAGGTCTGAAGTTAGTTAGTTAGTTAGTAGCACTGGTGCATGAAGTCCCACGAATCAGGGTAAGGCTCAGGTAGGCGCGCGAGCCAAACATTGATCCTCCAAGCCGTAAGGAAGGACAAGGGTAGGGAAGAGATCGCGTTCTCAACGGACGGAATAAGGGTAGGAGTTAGCAGATTTCTCTGCATTACGAACACAGTTTTCACCACCAGGTCAATCCTCTCTCTCTCTCTCTCTCTCTCTCTCTCTCTCTCTCTCTCTCTCTCTCTCTCTCTCTCTCTCTCGTGACTTTCTCTCGAAGGTTGTGGGATCCCAAGCGCTTCCTGGTGGAGACCACACCGAGACAGAAAAAAGACGATTGAACGTCGCGCCTCCAGGACAACGCATATCCGATACGACGTCCGAGCGGCAACTCGCCAAGCCTCTATTTCGAGATCCGGCACCTCAATCATCAACATGCCAACGAAAACCGCCGCAAGTCAAGATGAGGACGACTACGAGTCTCCTCCGTAGAAGCGACGCACGACGGCCTCTAACGCCTCAAAGACTAGTCGCCTCGAAACAAGCATAAACGAGGAACTCAAGACCATCAAGGAGAACATGGTCACGAAAAGTTGAACTAAAACATCAACGACAAAAAGGTCACTGAAGATGGAATCAAGATCATCAAGGATGATATTGCACCCTCATATCATCATTCACAACGGCATTCGAGGACCTGCGAGCTGACCTCGACAACAAACTCACGATCAAGATGGATGAGCAAAACTCCAAGATGGACGAGCTCCGAGCTGATTTTAGTGAACACAACGCCAGGTAAGACGAGTTATTCGCCGGTGTATGCGAGCAAAGCTCCAAGAACGACAAGCTCCGCGCCGATGTTAGTGAGCAAAACTCAAAACTTCCAGCTAACCTCAACAAACAACTCGATGATGATAAGCTGCACCAGAAGTGTTATCAGAGCAACAAAAGTATGTGGACGAGCAATTCCGCACTCATAAATGATATGAGTGCGGACAAACACTGAAAGACGCGCAATCCATCCGCGCTGATTTATGATCGAAGCCTGCTCTGAGCAGCAATCAGTCCGTGTTCAACAACAAATAAAAGAAGCAAGTGCTGATTCTAATAACGCCAGTGTTGTCGCCATGCTCAACAGATCGGTGACCTTACTCCTAAGGACCCGCCATTTCCAAAAAGAGGCGGTTGATTGACGCCGCTCCGTCGTCTACCAACTATGTCGCACCCGAAGAAGTCAAATACGAAGAGCGACCGATGAGGCCTCCACGAGATTTCCGACCTCTGAGAGGTTAACGCCGAGGAAGTTCAGAGTAATGGAGTCCTCGTCGGGCTCGCGCGGCGACCACGCCCCCTTTTACCCGACACGATCGACAAGGTACATAGGGCGCGTCGACGAGGATGTAGCTCGGTTGTGGCGTCTTGGGCACGCAAGCTGCCGTGGGGCGCAAAACGCCGGCGTCGTTCAGTCGCAACATCACCCTCGACGAGATCGGAGTACAAGGCACCGAGGAGACCGGTTCACTATTATTACGAGGAGACCTGTTTATAACTATTATGGAGGAGGAGACCTGTTTATTACTATTATGGAGACGAAGGCCCCCACAAAAAAAAAGTTATAAAAGCCCCCCGGTGCGGCGCGATATTCGGATTGATCTCGATCTTGTTCTTTCGACCCCGGCGCACCGACTCGAAAAAAATAAGTCTCACAGGGGATCCGAGAGGGCTGAGCCGCAGAGGCTCTCGCACTTGCGCCAGAGTTGGGAGGCGATCGCACGCTCGTTCGAGGGGAGGCGGCAATAGGTGATGTTCGCGCCGCCCGAAAAGGGACCGAACCACTCGAAGGCCGAGGGGAACAAGGAGGGCTGCCAGTAGGGAGCGAAGTAGAGGGCGTCGGTGGCAGGGGGGAGGGCGCAGGTGGCGGCGTGGACCGAAGTGGCCGCACCTTGGTCGGGCGTGAGGAAGATGGAACGCGCGACGAGATCAAAAAGGGGCCTTGCGAAGGCCGGGGTGTAGCGCCAGATTTCGGTCGAGACGGCGCCTGGATTGGCGGCTACCGCGGGGATCCTGTCGTCGAAGAGACCGCCACCGCGGTCGAGGTCCCTCGCAAGCAATATCATGGCCAGCTTTGATTCCGAGTAGTCCGCGCGGTCCTCGAAGACGGCCTGGATGTCGGCGACGTGGTGCATGACGGATCCGAGGCAGACAACGCGTCGCACGACGGTGGTTCGGGCGAGGAGCTTAAGAAGTAACCATTGCGCGAGGAAGTTGACGCCAAACACGGTCGAGCAGTCGGCGTCGGGGTGTCGCAGCGTCGGGACGTTGGCGTTGGTGCCGGCGTTGAGCAGCAGCACGTCGATGGGGGACCCGCCCAGGGCGCGCGCCGCGGCTCTCACGCTCTCGAACGACAACAAGTCGACCCGAAGGATAGCAGCGGTTCCGCTGGCGGCCTCGATCTCCGCTCGCACGGCCTCGGCCTTGGAGGGGTTGCGGCACGCAAGCACAACTTCAGCGCCCTGCTTGGCGAGCCGCAGGGCGGCGTGCTTCCCAACGCCAGCGTTGGCGCCGGTGATGACGATGCGCTTCCCGCGCAGGTTCGTCGAAAGTGGCGCGCGGGGGGACGGCAACCACGGCTCGAGCATCGCTGCCACGGCGCACGCCACCAGAATCGGCGTCATCAGCGCCGTGCGGCCCCAGTGCCCAGCGATCACTACCAAGTGTCGGATGATGAGCATCTGCGTTTGGTGTGATGAACTCGTCTGAGTGAACACGACTTCACTTCACCACGTGGCAATAGTGAAGTGAACGCTTCATTTTCATTGTAATCATTGCCCCGCGCCGCGCCCCGGTGCTCTCGGGTTCGATCGCGTTTTGAGGCGAAGGAGGTGCCAAGGGCTGTGGATGGTATTATGTTTTTCTCGCCTTATTATTTTTTCTCGATGTGAGCGGCATCGGTATCTTCATCTTCTTCTTTCTCATCACCCTCCTTCTCCGAGGAGTCAGTCTTCGGGGATGGTGCACTCGGCTTTTGAGAATTCACATTTGCGGTCGCCGTTCTTGTTCCGGGCCGCCGCAATGAGATTCTTGTTCATGCGCAGTAGGGCAACCTTGTCTGTTTCGCCCTCGCCGAGAATGCCATCAGGGCAGAGTGCTTTGGCATGGCCCGGAAGTAGCTGGTAATCTGCGATACATCCTTCGAGGCTTCCACAACGCCCACGTCCGCCATTACGCCCTCCATTTCTTCGTCTGTCTTCTATTTATTGGTGAGCTGTTGGCGAACCAGCTTGTTCCCGTTATGCGCAGCCTTGGTTGTCAGCTAAATGCCTATCTTGGACTCTCTCGTAGTCTTTGCACAGGCGCTCCTAGCACAGGAGGATACGCACGCGCGTCGCCTTCCACTGGTCAGCGCGTTGGGATGATTTTCCACCAGACGGCGCACGCTGTCCCACACCTTGGCAACATGGTCCTTGGACCTGGATGCTCGCCCAGTTTCCCCGACATGCTCCTGCGTGTTCTGTCTATTCGCCGCCTTCGACTCATGGCAAAGTGACCTCCTCGCGGCGACCGGCCTCGCGCAGGCTGTTGCGGCGATTGTGCCCTGAGACCAGGTGCGACGATCTCGCTCGCCCTGGTCTCGGGGCTCAATCGCCGCATCATACGGCGCCAGTTATGAATTACTCACTCACTCACTCTCTCTCTCTCTCTTTCACGGGAGGAGGCGGATATCTTCCTCAGTGCGGGGAGTGCAGTACCGCTTGTGGAGGTGCCAGTCGGCCTTTTGGCATTTGACGCCGCAGTACCGGGCCTCCTTGCACCGCGCGCAGAGGCTGGGAAGCTTGCGAGCGCCACAGGTGCCGCAGTTCCAACACTCCTTGACCCCGCGGCCCCGCCGCACGAAGGCTTCGATCTCCGAGGGCTTGTCCATGTCCAGCAGCCGCACGGGATTGCCCGCGATCGACTCGAACTCTGGCACGTCGCGTGCCACGACATTCTCGAGCCACCACACTAACCGCGCCTTCTTCCAACCCATCATCGAGTTGAAGATGTCGTCGATGTACGTCATGCGCCCCCCCACGCGCTCGCTCAAGCCCTTTGGCCCCTGTTGGCCGTAGAAAAACTCGTCTGCAACGCGCCGCGCGGCGTCGATTGTGCGCCCAATACGCATCATGTCCTCCGCACCCGTTAACGCCCGCACCTCACCCACGCTCAACGGAAACGGCTCCGTATCCTCCTCGTAATCCGTCGCCTCCACGAACTCTCGCGACACACCCGCGGCCTCCAACTTGGACGCGAAGAACTTGTCCACCTCGCTCATGATTGCCGTACCTCTCGGCTTTTTATGGGGGTAGTTTAAATTCGAATTATACGAGTGCAGGCGCTCACATCCACTCACCCCACTCTCCTTTGAACTAACTAACTAACTAACTAACTTCGGACCTCTCCCGGGCATGGGCATGGGAGCCAGGCTGGGCCGGCAGTAGCCGGTCCAGGATCACAGAGCAAAATCACACAGTTGGGGTAGAGGCGAGGGATGAAAAGGCGTTGATGGCGGACCGCCACTGCGCGCGGTCTTGTGCGAGGTCGTGCCACGAGTTGAAGGGGATGTCGCATTTCCGGAGTGCCTTGGCGAGCGTCCTCCCGTACGTCATCTGCGGAGCCCCTGGTGGGCGCTTGGAGCGGACCCAAGACGAGAGCATCTTGCGAGGGAGTCGGGAGAAGGGTATGCGGGCGACGTGACCGGCCCAGCGGAGCTGGCGGCGCGTGACGTAGACGTCGATGGACTCGAGGCCGAGGCGCCGCAGCAGGATCTCTTTGAACTCGTCGCGCTTACCCCCCCCAATCCGCACACGCCGCTAACCTTTGAGTTTACTCTAAAAACCCCAGTAAGTTCGCTTGGTCCCAGTAAGTTCGCCTGGTCACTAAGTTCACCTAGTCCCAATCTCTAACCTCAGTAAGTCCACCTGGTTCCAGTAAGTTCACCTGGTCCCAGTAAGTTCACCTACAGTGCGCGCGTAGACGCCGGGAGGGGGCTTATCGGTATTGCGCAGCACGTGTGGGGTAGGGTGGAGTCGTCGACCCAGATGAGTATATCCTCGGGGTTGCCGATCGACAGGGAGCCACGTAGAGCTGGACATGGCAGAAGACGGGTTTGGGCAAGAGGACGCCGACCTCGCGGGGCGTCTGGCCCTGGCTCTTGTTGATCGTTTGGCGTCGGCGGGCCTTAAGGGATACAGGTTGGAGGAGCCTCGGTGACACGACACGATCGATCGTGTATCTGTTACCGTTGCAGTGGCCGTGCGACGGGTCGAGGTTGCGAAGACCTTAAGCTCGCGCTCAAAGTCAGCATGCCGTTGGTTGTCAGGGAGTCGAAAACTCGACTGTAAAGAGCGAGGCGTCGTCTTCCGACCCAACCTAGTCTGCCTAAAAGAACTCCGACACCTCGTCTCCGGGAAAAAAAGGCCGCGGTCATGCGCGCGTTGTCAGCATCGACAACATCGTTTTGACGGGGCGTGAGAATGGCGCGCTGAAAGAGCCGCCGCGGGTCGTGGAAATAGTCTGCGAGGTCGCCGTAGACGGCTTGGAGGATCAATGCCTGCCTGGCTCGTGGGCATACCTGATAATTAATTACCCTAAATCGAGGCCCTCTTGGTAGAGTCTTACTAGAGTCTTGGCAGTCGACATTTAAAGACAAACAACGCTCCCCACACACATCATCATCGACTCGGCGATGACCCCGGCTAGGTCCCGCGTACTTATCTCCGCCCGTCAGGCACATCCCACATACCCCACAAACCCACCCACATCCTTCATGCTCCCCCCAGACACCCCCCTCTTAGCAGTCGACATTTAAAGACAAACACCCCCCTCTTAGCAGTCGACATTTAAGGACAAACAAACAAACAGACAAACAGACAAACAGACAAACATCTGTCGATTAGTAGTTAGGACCAGGTGTTTTTGGATGTTTTTCCCTGTACCTCAAAGACACACAATTTGGGGGGTTTGTGGCGGTAACCCTCACACCGCCATCCTTACCCCTTAGTTCTATCGAGTTTTCTGCCCCACTTCCCGTTTACTGGACTCTACTTCAACCCCCGACGCACGTATTACAACGCCACCAGGCGTTTCCCTTTTTCAAATCGGTTAATCTCAACCATAAATCATTTCACGGGTCATCGGATTGAAGCTCGTGGGCAGTTTGAAGGTTGATCGGCAGGAAGGGAGCGCTCCTCAACCCGCTCGGCACCCTCGAGACGTCGAGGGCACAGTCGAAGCAGAGTAAGAAGTCGGCGCGCATAATCCTTTCCTGCCGCAGGGTTTAGGTTTCGAACCGCCACGTCAGCTCACACTCTTCGTGCTAACGCCCCATTCCCGTCTCGCCTGCCTGGACACGCCTGTCCGTTCGCTGGCACCTTCACAGACATTCGTCGTCTTGGGCGCCATCGTGCCGTAAGTAGCTCTCGCTTACTCGCCCACTCGCCCCGCCTTCCTTTGCTCTCGACTCGATCTCTGATTGACCACTCTGAGCTACCCCCCTTCCACGCCCGCTCCGCCTTAACCTTTGAGTTTACTCTTAAACCCCGAGTTGAGCGCCGGTCTCGGTCTTGAAGCCGTCGAACCCAAGGGTTCGAGCGTAGTTGCCACTGGCGAACCACATCTTGTTGATGTTCTCTACAGTCTCTTCAAAAAGCAGTGGCGCCCACGTGCGCCAAAAGAAGGCCTCGGACTTGTTGGGCAAGTGCTTGACGAAGGCCACGTTGAGCGCCTTGATCACATCGATGAAGAAAATGATGTTGACGATGTTGAAAGGCAGAGCGCAACCAACCACGAATTTGGTGATCTTCTCGTTGATAAGATTGGCACGGCGCGTATCACACCTGTCAGTGACTTCGGTGACTCTAGCTTGCTTCGACACGACTTGCGACGGAGCCGTCCCAGTCTCAGGCAACAACGAAGGCGCGGACGATGTCGCTGTCGAGGCGCGAAGGTCGTGGACAGCGGCGAGCCGCTTATTCGTGGCCCACACACACCCCGAGATATTCTTAGCTGACGACTTGCTCGCGAGCGTGCACTTAACGCCATCGGGTGTGTGATTGCAATCCAGGACGATGTGCTCAGCCCATTGAGCTGGCTTGAACTTTTTGCCCGAGCGTGCGTGCATGCAGCCGCGTGCCGCACATCTCCATTCGAACGTGCCGTCGCCCTTAGGCGTTGTGATCACGTCGTCGCTCACCGAACTCCTGGGCCGCCCCCCCTTGAACATGGTCACCACAACGGTCACCAGCGTGTGCAACTTCAACAGGAGGCAGCGAGCGTGTGGCACAGAAGAGAAATGGGAGAGAAAATGCTCCCTGACCATCATGTATCGTTTTCTGAGCGTTTCGGTGTCAACCGGACGCGAGAAGATGTTTAAACAACAAGTTAATCCGGTTTTAAACCGGTTTCAAACATGTACTAAAGTACTAAAACTAAACCCTAAGCTTTCATACCGGTATTTTAGGTACGGTACTTGGCAGCGAGTCATGATTATTACCAACCAGGGTTCGCTAGACGACTCACTGGGGGTTTAGCCATTTAGTAATGCCCGCTTTCTCTTTACTTCTAACGTTGTCCTTTGCCATCTTAGAGTAAAGGCTCTTTACTTTACCCCAGTTTAGAGTGGAAAGGTTTTGCTAGAATACTTTATATTTTAAAACTCTCACCACATCAAGGAGTCGCCCTTTTAAAACCGTGATCATTTTTACTTTTGACACTTGGAGCCGTTGGCTGGTGCTGGTCTGAGGGGGACGACACGCGAAGAGCGACGCCGGTTAGCGAGAGCCTGGGCGACGAACCCGTCCTCGCCGTGCAAAATTGTGGTCGGGGCCTCTGCAGAGGTCGCGTCGCCGTCGATGGTGGGTCGCGGCGACGGCGGCGCGATCGAGCTGCGGGTGGACCTCGTCGTCCGCTCGACGGCGAACGGATCCACTGGCGCTGCTTCCTGTCGGCCCGCCGCCTGTGCCGCAAGCACCTTGGGGTCCCAGTACCGTCGGCGCCACTCGTCGAATGTTTCGTTATCGGGGTGCTGCGATACGTCCCAATCGAGCGACGCGGCGTCCCTGTCGTTGTCCTCTTCGGAGTTGTCTATCGACGAGACGCGGCGCGCGAGGCTCTGGGCTCGGCGGAAGGCGCGGCGCGCGAGGGACATGGGGCGGCTCATCGACGCGTGGTGTCGCGCCTTGCACATTAGGCGGTGTTGCTCGTATAAATCAATTGCGGTGATGTCGGTGCGACAGCCGTCAGCGCTCGAGACCCAGTGGTAGCGACGTCGGACGGCGAGGAGGACGCGTCGGTCGACGAGCTTTTCCTTCAAGAGGGCCTCGACGATGTACTCCGACTCGGAGACGCTGTAGCCAAACTTGGCGTGCGGCATGGCGCGCGCCTTGCGTAGCAGCATCGTCTCGATGTCCGGCTGCGATTCGCCGCGTCTGATCCGACGGCGAACGTTAATGTGGTACATATCCGAGCCCGTCTTCGTGACGACGAGGCAGAGCACGACCAGAAATACGCTCAAAAAAGCCCGCGTCCCGCCGCTCCCGGCGTGATAGTCACCGTAGCCGACCGTCGTGCACGTGACGACGGTAAAGTAGACGGCCTTGACGACCGAGAGTTCCATGAAGCACGCGGCGACGACAAACAAAAACGCCAAGAGAGAGAGCATTGGCAATAAGGCGAGAAAGTACTTGATCGAATACCGAGTCATCGCCTCGACCTCCTCGGGCGAGTACTTGTAGATCGGTAGCGCGTCGACGTCGACGCCACCCAATATCAGCGAAAATCTCTCCTGGTGACTGTTGATGGCCTCGTGGAGCTCAAAGATGTACTTGCGAAACGTGGTAAACACGAGCGTCACGCCCACCACTATCATCACGCAACAGTACAGCTGGCCTCCCGCCGTCGTCGGCGTGAGGTCCCCGTATCCTACCGTTGACACCGTAGACGATATGAAGTAAATGCTCTGGAAGAAGGTCCAGTGCTCGACGCGCGCGAAGGTGAGCGCGCCGAGCGCGTAGAACCCGATCACGCACACCGCGTCCTTGACGAATTGGCGCACCCTCATCACGAGGAGGATGGACGATGAGGAGTAACGTGACCCTCCTCACAATAACAACTACAACAACATAAGAGGGTGAAGAGGATATTATTATCGAAAGAGTACTATGTACTCCGCATGCACTGTAAATCCGCATTGTCGGTGGTGCCAGCTTGAAGTGTCCCTAAGAGACATACTCGCCGTCAACAAATCCATGACGCAATCCTCCTGTTGCAACAGAAAATTATTGCTGCCCAGTACGGTACACTCGATTACGAGAAGACGACGGAGGAGGACGTATTTTGCGGCATTATTGGCAATGCTGCCCGCCAATAATAAAAGGTGCCCACCGAACAGGAGAAGAATAACGATGTCTTCAGAGTGCTGCGCGTGCCCGCCCAAGTGGCCCCGTTTCGCGGTCGGAGCGCTATCGGTGATAGCCTGCGCCGTCGCCGGGGCAGCAACAGGCTCAATTCACTGGACGACCTACGAAGCGTCGCGAGACTGGTACTACTGGGACGACGACTGGGAGGAGGAGATCGGCTTGTGGGTTTACAGGACCGACGGCGATGCGACGACCCTCAAGAAGAACACGCTCGCCGCCTCTATATTCCGAGCCGCGGTGCTCGGACGATGGGCGACACTCCTCACGCTCTCCGTCTGCCTCGTCGCCGCTGTCACGCTCACGAGCGCATCGTGCTGCTGCTGCTGCTGCAATTCCCAATGCATCGCTTTGGAATACATCTTTGGGGTTTTGATGATACTCCTCGGCGGGCTCTGCTTCGCCGTGACTCGATTTTGGGCGGAGACGCTCGAGAACGAGATCAACAATCGCGTCGACGAGTGAGAACGTGGTAAATTTTGATGACACCCCCAACGCGCAGCTACGAAGACATCGACAACGAGCAATGGTGCGCGACGGGCTGCGCGCTCAACGCCGCGGCCGGCGTCCTCTGCACCCTGCTCGGCATCGCCATGATCAGCATCGCCGTCTACCAGACCTGCTTCCTCCAGCACCACTTCACTCCCGCTGAAACCCGCCAACTTCCCGCCATTATCGAGACCACCACCATCGTCGGCACCGTCATCACCACGACCGAGCCGCCCAAGTCGGCGGCGGCTCCTCAAGTCTGACCCCCGACTTCAGGCACTTACCCACTCACTCACTCACTCACTCACTCACTCCCTCACTCACTCACTCACTCACTCACTCACTCAGTCAGGACTCCCTCTCAAACGCACGACCACCACCAATATTGTAGCATTCTTATTATTCGTTCGTCTTATTTCGTTGCTCCTTGGTCAATCTTCTTCGGGGGATTTTAATCTATGTGCCCGATGTGGGTCGTCGACTCGTCACGAAACTCGGACATCTTGAAAGAAAGAAAGAGGGCGCAGTCTCGCAGATGCCTCGTGAGACAATTACATACGCCTTGCGTGGCGGTCTCTGTGCGCGGATCGCGCCTTCTCCCTCTTTTTCCAAGTCTCCGTTCGTGTTTCTTTACTATACACCCTCATGATGAGTTAGCTAGGTCGACGAAACAATCCAAAGGCCATCATACGGCGGATATCGATGCGTCATCTCCTCCCAGCAGCACGGGGCGGTGGTCGATTCTTGGCCCATCTCAATCGAGTCCCGCACATCTCGCAGCTCCTCGCCGTAGGGGCGTTGGAGAAGGTGCACTTCGGGCAGGAGTTGGCCGGGGGCTCTTCGTCGTCTTCAGCTTGATGTGATTCCAACTTCTTGTCCCCACTACTATCGTCTTCTTCGCTGACATCATTCACACCTTGGATCTTCTTTGGTTCGACGACAGGTACGAGACCAGTCGTGTCTTCGTCGTCGACGTCGTCGTCGTCGCTCGAAGAAAAACACAGATCGAGGACGGGGATCGAGCGTTGGCGCGGACGTCGTTCGAGCGACTCGACGGAAATAATTCCCTTTGTCCTCTTCAGCGGAGGCGGGTCGTCTTCGTCGTCGGACGGAACTTTATCTCCTTCTCCCGGCTGATCCGAATCATACTCTGGCACTTGCTTTGAATCGGTGGATCGCTCGCTTTCTGGCGGCAACACCTCAATCTCGTTCGCGACGTTTGGATTGCTATCAATCCGCGCGGCGACGCGCTTGCGGAGGCTGAGGATGTGGGAAATCGGGACATCTCTGGCCAAAGACTGGAGGAGGACGTCGGTCGCGGCGCGCGCGTTGGCGGTGTCGTAATGCGCTCGAAGGAGTCGCTCGTCTAGCGTGTTTTCGGATACGAGGACGTAGGTCGCGTCCCCGGTCGCTGGCTTTCGGGGGTCCAGCAAGACGACGCGAGGCGCGTGGAGGGGGGCGTTGGTAAGCAGGCGGCAGAACGCATCGTGGTCGCGCGAACTAGACCATCTCTCGGCCGCGCACGCGCGCGACACCTCGTCGAGCTCCGCGAGCGAGCCGACGACGACCGCGCGTTCGTTGGGGTCGTGGGAGAGCGCTGCCAGCATCGCGTGCAGCACGCGCATCTTCGGGGATGACGACTCGGTCGCGGCCGTCGCGTCGTCAGGCTGAGCGCAGAATACGGCGAGCGTCCGTCGCTTCCGTTTAGTGCCAGCTCGGAATGCGTCGGGGTTCTCCTGGAACCGCGACCGAAGTCCGAACGACCGTAATCCCCCAAGAACCTTCTTCTCTTTCGTGGTGGTCCTTTGCCCCCTCGAGCTCTGACCGAGAGGTTGGAACTTCTTAAATCTCGCCGTCGTCGTCGCCATTAAGACCAACCGCCGGAGCAACACTACTACTTACCCTAAGAAAGAACAACGCCGCCGCAAGATTTTTTTTGAGCATAAAGTACATACAATATTGCAAGAACTTTTGAAGGGAATCGTTCTCATATCATTGCTTATATCTTCTTAGGAATTAAATTGCAAAAGGTGGCTTCGACGAAGAAGCACCGCGCAAGCATGGTGCGCGTCGCCTTGGTGGTCGCGATCGTCGTGAGGTTGTCGAGGAGCCAGTCGGCGTGGTGGAACCTTCCTTTCGGCAGCGGCGTCCACCTGAGCATCGAATCGTTGTACTCGGCTACGGCCGACTGTCCCGTCTACCATAACTCGAGCTTTGTGGCCCTCACAGAAAAGGCTCGACGGCACCTCGAATCCCCCAGGAACGCTCCCGTCACGACCGAACCGCTTTCCTATTTGTACGAGCGCATATCTGACTATTCGTGCGCGTTTGACAAGCAGCTCGAGGGCCGCGAGGGCTTTTTTTCGCGCGTCGCGATGGAGGAGCGAGCCTATCCGATGCTCGCTGCCGCCGCCAAAAAACGCATTCTTGCCAAGTTCCGGATCGGCGAGGGCGACGCCGACGTCACGTTTTTCGTCCTCACGCTCCCCAAGCGCCTCTGCCTCGCGCGCAACGTCGTCAGACAACTCGAGGAAGGTGGCGCTTCCGGCCTCGTGGTCCTCGTCAAGGGACACCAAGTTAACAAGCGCGAATGCATCGGCTTCTTGGGCGAATACATCACCTGCAACCACACGGCGGTCGTCTCCCAGAGCTATGCGTTTTCCCTTCTCCCGCTCGCGTACGACGACGAAATCGGCGGCGAGCTCAACATCTTCTTCGAGGACGACGCGGCGCTCTGCGCGACCCCCGACGACCTCATCGTCCAGGCGAGACGCGCCCCGGGAACGTGGCTGGGATACACGGGTTCCTGGCGACCCTGGTGGTCTCCCCGCGAGGCCTTCCTCTGGGGGGCCCAGACCTGGAGCATCTGGCGCCAAGCCGCCCCCTTCGTTTCGACCGCCATCAGATACGTTCTCAACGGCCACTTCGACTTGTTCGTTCTCCATAACTGCCTCCACGTCCCCACGGCGCCCTTCTCAATGGTCTCTACCTTCTCCCACCTCGAACACCAGCGAGATCAAAACCAAGCCGCGGTCATCACCGAGTTCGGTCACAACTGGGCCTGCTCAAAATGGTTGGATCCATTGCATCCCAAGGTCAATCCAAGACTCAACGGTCCCTTGGTCCACATCCACCCAGAAGAAAAAGATCATGCATCATGATTGATTGGGACCCTCTTGGGACTACTACGCCCGTCTGTAGTCGCCCCTTGGCCACCTTCTTCATGTACACCAATAGCCACCTCCTCCTCCACCTCAATTCGCCCTTCCTTCTGCCGCCGCCGCCGCCGCCGCTTCTTCAAGAGTCTCCTCGACGATGATGCTCTTTTGTTAGGTTGCCGCTGCAGAAATGTGTGTCCTGCGTCTAATGTGCTTCGCCCGTCTTGCTGGCAGGACTAGAGTGAGAGAGGGCCGGTGCCTAGAGGATGACGATGTCCGGTGCGGACTCTCTCTCTCCACGGAGGAAGTCCACGGGAGTCTCTGTCAGTTGCGGGATATAAAGATCTTCTTCATTTATTTTCAATTGTTAAAGGATACACCTCTCGGTTGATTAACAGCGTTGCATTTTCATTCATTAAACCCTTGCTCGCCTCACCAAATTCACGTCACGTCACTTGACTTCACTTCTGTAGTGGTTTTCTCAGATACCCGCCCCTCCTGGCCGGACCAGGGGCCTCAACAGCCCTTTCTCCCAACCCGAACTGCGGGTGAAACCACCACACGCCCGATCTCAGCGTAATACCTCACGCCATCACGAAATCGGACAACCAAATGAGGGTAATGGCAAGAAGACAGCAAGAAAGCAATACAAATGCCCGGCACGTTGGGTTCAGTGGAAGCGCAGGTGAAGGTGTCAAGATGACACCACCCCCCCCCCATAATTGCAAGGTCAGTACCAGTGCAACAATCAGGGTAAGTCAGGTGGCAGGCAGGCAAGTGGGGGAAATGGGCGTTACTGCCACAGGAGCCCCCTACTTGAGATGAAGTCGTCCTCGACTTCAAGGGTGACGAAGGTCACGCTCACGAATGGTACGATAAGCTCGTTCAGCTACATCAGCAGGAACTTTGTTGCTGTGGAGACCGAAGTTAGTGACGAGGACATCGATTTCATCCGGGCGAAAATCAGTCACACAGGGTTCACAGCCCTCCATGTTTGGTCGTAGGCGTGTGAAGCTACCTCCGTCAGGATCTTTGTATCCTGGTCTTAAGCGTCGCTCAGTCAGAGGCTTAGTAGGATCAAAACGCGAGGATCATCGCGCGGTCCCAAATCGGTATAGTAGTGAAGCGCAACTGTATCATTGTCGTGGTCATATTCTTTGTAGACTTCGGCAACATAGATGCGCTTCTTCCACGCGTTGGATCGTCCTTTCACCCTGAAAATCACGAACTTACCATGTTTGAACCGGTCACGGTCCGAGGGTAAATGCAGAGGGGCTGAAGAAGTGTCGATGGTTGGCACTTTCAAAGGCACAATCTGTTGTACAGATACTACAACCGATTCAGCATCATCGTCGTTGACGTCTTGAATTTCATAAACGACGGGAGAGATCTTTCTAGTAACCATGTAAGGTCCGCGCCAAATGGGCCGTAGCTTGTGGCGTGTCTTAGGCACGAAACGCAGAACATAATCACCTGGGGGAAACTGGATGTCAATTTGGTGGGCATCATAGTTGAGTTTTTGACTCTCCTGTGCTTTCTGGTGAGCTCGAGTAACGAGACGACTGTAAAATTCAAACTTGTTCTTAAAGTCCACCAAAATCTGATGACGTGATTGCGATAGATCACGCTGTTCACTCAAAAGATTGTAATCAGGTGGTAACAGGGGTTGCTTGCCAGTACGCATCATGAAAGGTGAAATCTTCGTTCCCGGAATGTACATCGTATTGTACATGAATGACACGTATGGGAGGAAATTCGACCAGTCTGGCTGACGCTGTTTGTTCAGCGATCGCAGCTCGCAAGAAGGCTTTGATGAATCGATTGACACGCTCAGTATGATTACTCTGAGGGTGATACGGAAGGGTAGTACGATAACGTACGTTGAATTGACGAACAAACGTGCGAAATAACCTGTTCGCGAACTCATTTCCATTATCCGTGACTATGCACCGTGGGAGACATCCCTCAAGTAAAATCTTGTCCACAAACGCGTTCAAAATCGAATAGTCATGTTTTGTGTTGATCAGAGCTAATTTCAAGAAATGCGATGCTGCATCGTACATTGCGAGTATGTACGTGTACAGGTCAGCGCCTCGCAGAGGTCCAATCAAATCCATACCTAGGACATAGCAATCTCCGACGCGATTCGGTTGACAGAGCAAGCCATGACGCCTAGGCATATGGTGGATCGAATCTTCTGGCAAATAATGCAGGCATTGACGAACTCATTAACTGATGATGAGGCGTTTGGCCACCAATACCGTTCTAAGATTTGATTCGCTGTGGAGTCTCGTCCTACATGGCCTCCGAACAATCCTCGGTGATGCATGGCGATCACACGCTTTCGCATAGACTGAGGGACCACAATAAGACGTTGAGAATCTGAATCATCGACCTTATACAACACGTTGTCATCAACCTCATATGGTACGGATGACTGCTCGTCTTGATCTTTCTGTTCAGAGTCGAGCTTTCGTCTGATGCGCTTGCATGTTTCATCCTCAGCTTGTTCTTTCGCTATCTCATCGAGAGTGATCTCATCCTCCGCTTGATCCGCAAAAGGGAGACGTTCGACGGAGTCAACTGGCTCAGACTCGTACGAGAATTGAGGCGGTTGTACGTTCTGTCGCGTACTAACTGCTACCATAGCTGCGGTGGGTCCGCTGTCCGTCAGCATAGGCATCGTCACCGAAGAGAAGGTGAAGCAAGCTGTGCCAGGGACATCGGTGGGGATTTCTTGGAAAATCAAAAAAGCTTCATTGATCGGTTCCCCGTCTTCATCTTTCTCGATCAATTTGTCGATAGGGTTGCGCGACAGACAATCCGGAATACGCATGCCAGGGGAGCTTCCAGGCTTGTATCCGAGCTCCCGGTCGAACGCAGCAAGCCGCATAGCCCATCGTGCTAACTGTCCAGACGTATGATTCGAATCCCGCAGAAACGTTAAATTACGATGATCCGTCTCTAACTTCGTCTGATGACCTTCGATATAAAATCGGAAATTTTCGAGAGCAGAGAGTACTGCGAGGAGTTCCAAGCGCCGAGGATCATACTTCCTCATCGACTTAGGCACGGTTCGACTCCAGTACTCGATAACTCTCTCTTCGATTCTTTCTCTTCCATCGTCGTCAGCGACTGGTACTTTTCGAAATAGGTAAGCACCCAACCCATGCGCGGAAGCATCAGTTCGAATGTAAAAGGCAGCGAGTAATCAGGATGATAGACGCCCTTCGAAGTGACAATAGCCTCGATGATGGCATCCCAAGCTTCCTGACACTCTTTCGTCCACTTGAATTTCACGTCCGGCAACGTCAGTTGTCTTAATGGCTCTGCAACTTTCGCAAAATTCCTTACATAACGCCGGCAAAAACTCCCCATTCCAAGGAAAGATCGCACTTGCTTCTTAGGGTCAGCACCCGACAAAGTGCCAGGAATTGGCATGTGTCTGATGGCTTCTAAAGACCTTGGTGATGGAAGAAGTCCGTTCGGGGTAGATAAATGACCCAAAAACTCAATGACTTCTTGCATAAAATGAATCTTCTTGATCTTGGCGCTGTACCCCTTCAAGGCGAGATGGGGAATAACTTGCACAAGGCACTGCAAGTGATTCTTTGTATCTGCGTGACCGGCGAGAATATCGTCGATATATGCCACGAGATCACGATATAGCCATTTCGACAAGTCAGTGTTCAACTGCTTGCAAAACAAACTTCCGGCTGGTTTGACTCCCAAAGGTAGACGCATGTAGCTGTACGCTCCCAGAGGACTAGTGAAGGTGACCACATCTTGTGCATCTAGCGACAATCGTAAATTGTGATAGCCCCAACGAATATCCAAACTGGAACGACAAAACTTGTCGATGAGAAACATCAACGCGTCAGCCATGCTCACACTCGGCCAGCTATCATCCTTGAGCAATGCATTGAGGCGCCGTAGGTCGACAGCTGCTCTGTAAGCATTGGAAGTGCCAGGCTCAGCACCTTTCTTAGGCAACATCAAAATAGGGAAACCCCATCGAGAATTCGCGGGACGAATAACTCCGTCTCGGGTCCATGCTTCAATCTGCATCCGCAAACATTCAATCTTTTCTTTCGACAACCGATATGGCGAGAGTTTGACGGGAGTCGGGTTCTCTTCTTTGAACCGGAGCGTCACTTCAGGTGAATCAACAGGTCTCATCACATCATCGAAAAATGCCCACGAATACGAGATTAAATGCTTCATCATCAGCTTCTCGTCATCATCTAAAGCAGGATGCTCTGTAATACCCAACTCAGTCATCACCTCTTCGACCTGCGCGACGGTCGGAGGGATGACCTGCATGCTCTCCTGACCCGCTAAATGAGGAGGCATCACCGGTAAAGGTTAACCATGTTCGTCGTGAGGCGCGTCAGCCCACGGAACGTCGTACTTATTGAAATGCGCTGGTCGCTCTTTCGCGGTGCCTTCTTCTTCAGCAGTTGCGGAGGGCTGGTTGTCGACTTGGTTGCTCTGCATAACAGCAGTGGCGACGGTGCCCCCTGCAAAAGATGAAGCCGTCCCAGGCGATGTAACTGAAGGTGGTGGCGGGGTGGTGGGGCAGCAGCTGATGGTGCAGGACTCGCAGGAGAATAGAGTT
Organism: Chrysophaeum taylorii; assembly: GCA_029834535.1. Classification (NCBI taxonomy): domain Eukaryota; class Pelagophyceae; order Pelagomonadales; family Pelagomonadaceae; genus Chrysophaeum; species Chrysophaeum taylorii. The sequence goes on from JAQMWT010000413.1 coordinate 24,091, forward strand.
CATCGGGCGCAATCCATGACACACTTCGAGTGGCAGGGTCGAGCGTTGGAATGCGCGACTCTACAGCAAAAGGTGAAAACCGTAGAATATGGTGATCAGGTTGGGCTAGCGTAGTCGTCGCAATATTCCGCAACTTACCCAAATTTCGAAGTGAAGGGTCAAACGAATTGTGCACTGCTAGCGCAATCCGCGTCATAGTCGCGGGTGGCACCATACTGCCAAGCATCTTCATAGCTGCTGTCTCTGAAACTGTCGCACCCCATTGCCACGTAGCAGGAACGGTCATAATTTCCTGGTGCATCTGCAACGTGAGTGGACGGGTGTTCGAGAAATGAGGTCCTAGGTGGAGCTTATTGCGCGTCACCGTGAAGGCAGGGCCGATAGCCGGGCGCGTAGATGAGAAACTGTTCACTATAATGAGCGGGTGACCACCTGTAAATCCCAACGCTGGCCCAAAACGGTCCCTTAAATTCGGTGGTACACGCGATAATAAAGGCAGGTTCAAGCGAACATTGCACGCAAGTAGGCGCGTGCGCGAGCACAGCAACTCTGGTGTGATACTATAGAAATCGACAATACGCGGCACATAAAATTGGTGATGCACAAAAGGGATCACTGATGGTTCCTGCTCGAGCGTCCATCGTCCAATCACATAAGGTGCGTTGCGGAAGTGACGCAGGACCCAAGAAGTAATAGTAGCGCCCTTGCGTGCGTCCCTGTAGTGCAAATTGGCAGTCGATCCATAGATACACGGCGGACTGGCCTGAAAATAAGAATGCTTCCAAAAATCTGAGTGTAAATACGACAACACCAAGTCGTATGTACGACGATGAGATTTCCCCAGCTCTTGCAAAACATAGGGAATCTTCGGAAAATTGAGCTCGAAGGTGGCTCGGGCTTGAGAACAAGCATCCAAAGCCAGGGCGGTGCGAAATGAACTTCCATATAGCACATTGCATCGCCGGATACCCAACGTTGATCCTCCAGCGCCGGCAAAGTAGACGATGACAAAGGTGTAGGTGATGGGTATCCAAACCAAGGAGGCGTGCTTAGATAGCACCTCCTTAGCTGTCGCCTCCATCTCCATTTCTAGTGTTTTTTTCACTTCTTCATCTGGAGGTGGCTGAGGAGGAGGTTTGTCACTCAAGACATCCTCCTCGACTTCATCGTCGTCAACAGCAGCCGTAAGAGTGGCATGACACATGTCATCAGTGGCTTCTAGCTGCATGTTGACACATCCTTCATGCGGCATGATCTCGCCTTCGACCACCGGGACTTCGGGGTCGATACCAATGGGTTCGTCACCAATGTGCTCCACAGCCACATGAACTTCGTTGGGCTTGTCAGCGCAATACGATGAATAGGAGCCAGGTACAAGGCGGAGATCTTGGAGGAGTGACCGATGAGGTCGGAATACGTAACCCTTTTCCAGCGGCACATCGCACTCCATCTCCAAGAAGTATGGTTAGCTTGGAAGAAGAAATCGAGTACTCGTCACGTACGCGAAATGAGGGATGATATCTTCCTCGTCTGCAGGGCATGTAAGTTGGTCTTCAGCTTTTTCAGCAGTCTGATCACCGGGAGGAACATGATGGTGACTCGCTCTGATACGAATAGACCGCAATAGACTGTCATAACTCCACGGTTTACCAACTGGCGTCCAAGTTTGGATATTTCCGTATTGCACAGCAAGCTTAGCTGTCGGGAACATCTGCACTACATGCGGAGTCGCATCGAATGCATCATTGTAAAGGACAATTCCATGCTGGTCTTGTGGCGAGGCGGAAGTCCGATTCTTGAGAACTCCAATGGTCACTTCAGAACGCCGAAAAATAGCTGTCTCTGTCGCATAATCCAAAATCGTACCCAAGAGTCGTAATTCTTGTGTACTGAACGGAGTTCTTCCAATAGACGTAAATGGAGTCCCTGCACTGACTGAATCGTTGCAGATGCTCCTGTGCGTCTCGAAACCACTGCGGTCGTTCTGTCATTGGCCTCTCTGCCATGACCGCGATTTGCCCGGATAATAAGATTAATCCGAACGCTCACAACTCGTTTGTTGCACTCTTTTTCGTCAGACGACAATTGCCGGCAGCCGTCTGACTGCGCGCTGTACCGGTGCGCTGGTCTTATGGAAGTATTAGCCTTGTGCGTGAAGACTATGGGCGGTCTTCCCGGTGCTGTCGCTCGCCGTCAGGGAGGTGGTCTGCCTCGCGCGAGCTAAGTTAGGGCTTACTCTTTCTTTGCCTCGTAAAAAGGTCTTACGATGTTTGCCTCAATGAGTCGTAGTGACTCCGCTCCCCGTTCGATCCGAATCACGTAAAATGAACCCCGCGGCGGTACCCGTGATCCTCTGGATCTTCACCCACAAATGCGTCGGCTTCGCATTCACTCGACCGTTACGAACCGACTCGCCGCCGAAAAACAGGAGATCGATAGTCCGGGAGTTGGACTATCGATTCCCGTTTCTGAGACCACTGTAGTGGTTTTCTCAGATACCCGCCCCTCCTGGCCGGACCAGGGGCCTCAACAACCCTCTCTCCCAACCCGAACCGCGGGTGAAACCACCACACGCCCGATCTCAGCGTAATATCTCGCGCCATCACGAAATCGGACAATCAAATGAGGGTAATAGCAAGAAGACAGCAAGAAAGCAATACAAATGCCCGGTACATTGGGTCAAGCGCAGGTGAAGGTGTCAAGATGACACCACCCCCCCCCCCCATAATTGCAAGGTCAGTACCAGAGCAACAATCAGGGTAAGTCAGGTGGCAGGCAGGCGAGAGTGGGGGAAATGGGCGTTACTGCCACACTTCACTTCACTTCACTTCACTTCACTTCTTCGCTTCACTTCACTTCTTCGCATTTACTTCACTTCACATTTACCTCTTTTTACATTCACTTCGCTTTCATTCTGTCTCCTAGGTATTCACTTCACATTCACATTCAACTCACCGAGTTGACGAAAGAAAAAGAAAGAAAGTGCAGGCCAGAGCGCCCACTTTGTCTCAAATCTCAAACCCCGCAAAGTTTCCTGCCAGCTGCGCCGGTCTCTCGCAAACACTTATTGTTTTGTAGTGGTTTCCTCTCAGATACCCGCCCCTCTTGGCCGGACCAGAGGCCTCAACAACCCTTCTCCCAACCCGAACCGCGGGTGAAACCACCACACGCCCGATCTCACGCCATCTGACAATCGGACAATCATATGAGGGTAATAGCAAGAAGACAGCAAGAAAACAACACGAATGCCCGGTACATTGTGTTCAGTGGAAGCGCAGGTGATGGTGTCAAGATGACACCCCCCCCATAATTGCAAGGTGAGTACCACAGGGCAACAATCAGGGTAAGCCAGGTGGCAGTCAGGCAAGTGGGGTGATGGGCGTTACTGCCACACAGTTTTCGAACTGTTCAGCTTGAAACGTGTGAGGAAGCTATGACACTTACCCCTGCACCACGTATCCAGTATCCTTACGTCTTTCTCTTATCGCTAGTCTAACGCCTCATTCCATTCGTAACATGGTAAGCAGGTGCTCGTCGACGACGACCTGGGTCATGGAGATCGTCGCTCAGTCTGCAATTGCTTCACTGCATTCCGGGTGTGCAAAAATATCGATGAACTTGAGTCTTTCTTAACAAGTTCATCACTGGTGTTCAAGTTGCTCGGCATCATCAAGATTTCCCTGACACACATGCATTGCAATTGCTTCAGACGAAAATCCCCGACTCGCTTGTCTAAGGATCTCATACTTGATCCTAAACTGCACATATGATGGTTTCGTTGATCGCCTCCACAGTAAGGTTTTGATTATCTTCAGACCAAGTCTGCGCGTGTCCATGCTACGTTCCGTGAATGTCCCCGTCATCGTGAACGTTCCAACTTTTACAGTCGTCATCCTTCCGATAAGGCGCCATCAACCAGTAACTCTCAACAACGTTCTAGCCCCGCCCCCTTTTCGATCATTTCCGTAATCCTTCATCTTCACGTGGTTTCCATCGCAGCGCCCGCCGCTAGATCGTCGGTGGTATTCCTGGCCATCACCAGAAAGATGGTCATAAGCGCCAGCGCTATTTGCTCTCACAAGCTACCGCCCGCCCTCGGCATCAACACCAATACCCACGTCGGTCAAATTCCCAATACCCACCTCGGTCCAATCCCCAATACCCACCTAGGCCCCATCCACCCTTCTACCAACACCATCTTTCCGCACCCATTCCACCCTTGCCTCCATCTCAATCCTCTCCGCCGCTCCTTGCGTTGCCACCCTCCACCACACCCTCTGTCCCGCCTTCCACCGCTGTCACCCTTCCTGACCCATCCCTTTCTGCACCTACCTACCCGTCTTTCAATTTCCATCTTCTTTCCATCTCCTCCATTCACCAAGTCCTTTCCTCCACAAAGCCCTTACCGCTCTGCTCACCGCCGTGAGCGCGACCTACCGCACAGCAACAACGCCTCGTTGTCTACGATACAGGTGCCAACGTCAATCTCTTCAAATTCCCCTGCTGGTTTCACTCACCTCGACAACACTCAGCAACACCATCACAGCTTCAATTGGTCCTCTTGACAATCGTGGTCTTCCTTCTCCTGCACCCACTCTTTCCGCCCCTCATGGTATACATGTCGCGTTCCCGCTTACCCTCATCTCTCCTGGCCTTGGTGACGACAAACGGATTCTTTCGGATCATGCCCTTGAACAAGTTGGTTACGATTGCCACACCATTCAGGCCGTTGGCCCTGCTTATCCGCAACGTATTTTACGTCACCGCCAAAAGCATCACGTTATCCCCCTGCTTCGTCGCTGTGGTCTTCTTTTGATCGTCTGTTGGATCGGCAATACGACCGCTGCGCCCTACGCGGACTACGTTTCACCTTTTGTGGCATTTTCTTCTTGCCCCCGTGTCCATGACCCTTGTGCGTTTCCCGCTGTGTCTCAACGCACTCAACTTACCTTCGACCTTTGGCATGCTCGTCTTGGTCATTATAGTCCTCCCTATCTTCGGCGTTTGTCTTCTCTTGCTGTTGGCGCACCGTTTTTCCCGAGCTCCGCGTCGCTTTTTTTTTGTCCTGCTTGTGCTCTCGGTAAAATGCATGCTGCGCATGTTGGCCAACGTAAAGCTCATGCTTCCGCTTCCACTTCGCCTCGCATGCTGCGCATGTTGGCCAACGTAAAGCTCATGCTTCCGCGTCCACTTTGCCTCCTTCCTCTGAGCCTTTGTCTCGTCCACGTGCCGTTGCGCCCTACCTTATTATCCACGCCGATCTCATGTTTGCCGGCGTCCCATCCTTCATATATCAAGATCGCGCGATCCTCACGTTTGTCGATGATTATACGCGCCGCCGCACGCGTTACTTTGCTCCACGACACGATGCCCTTACGAACGCTCGTCAACTCGAACTTTTTCTGTCTACCGTGGTTCGCCCATTCGGATATCGCATTGCCCTCATCTACACCGATCGTGACCGCTCTCTTATGGGCCAATTCGAAACCTTCTGTCTGGGCAACAATATTGCGCTTAAGCGCGCTCCGGCAGCACAGTCCAAAACTTCACAGGCGCACGCTTTTTCCGGTGTTGTGGAACGCTCTCATCGCGCAACCGCTGATATTACTCGCACTCTTTTGGTACATGCGCACCGTCCACCTGATTTTTGGCGTTGGGCCATGGAAACGGCTGACTTCATCTCTGAGCGTATGCCAAATGCCTCTAATCCTGGATATATGACGCCATATTAAATGCTACATGAAACTCTACCGCGTGTCGATTTTCTTCGTGTTTGGGGCTGTCCTGCTGCAATTCTTACTGGCGACAAATGGCCTACCAAAGCTATAACCGGTATCTTCATTGGGTTTCCCTCTGCAGGCCCTGGATATCGCATATTGCTTCAACGCCCCACAGGTCCTGTCATCCACACCTCGATTGATGTTGTTTTTGACGAAAATTTCGCTCTGCGTAAGTCACTGTCTACTCAACCCATTCCTCCGTCTCTAGTGGATTCTCGTTTTCCTGACTTGTTTTATTGCGACCCTCGTCTATCTTCGGCCGTGGCCCCCATGTCTTCTGTTTTTGATGCTCCGGAGCCGGCCTTATCGGGACTGATCACCCCTGAAACAACTCAACCGTCACTGAATACACTGTTACCGGACAATACGAAAGTGCACCATTACGTCGTGCCAAACGGGGCCGACCGCGCAAAGTCGACCAACGCGCGTTACAACAACCAACAAACTTTTTTACGGGCCATTCTGTTTCCTCCTGTCACGATGTTGATTCTGTTTCCTCTGTCGCTTCTGTTTCCTCCTGTAACTCTTTGTATGTCTCTTCTGTTAGCTTTCGTTTGTTAGTTCATTATGTCTTCCTTCCCCTTTGTTTAGCTAACACCCTTGTTGATCCCCATGCACACGTTTATTACTCTGCTTCCGAAGAAATGTCTCAGTATTCAGACCCTGACGAAACTACTATTACTTCAACCCATTTACGTGAAGCTTTAGCTCAGACCAATCCTGAGCGTCCTGGCTGGTTGCAAGCCATCGCCAAAGAATATCACTCCCTTGGTCAGCTTGGTTGCTGGGATGTTGTTCGGCTTCCTTCGACTTTTTCTGGCAACATCTGCACCCTCAAGTGGATCCACCGCAAAAAGTATGACTCTGGCCGCTTCAAATCGTACAAGGCTCGCCTCGTTGTCCGCGGTTTCACCCAGATTCACGGCATTGATTATCATGACACCTACTATCCGGTTGCCAACATCGTCACGATCCGTTTCTCTCTAACCTTTGTCGCTGTTCATGACTGGGATTTGCACAAGTTGGATGTCAGCTCCGCCTTTATTCAAGCTCCCATTGACGAAGACATCTATGTCTGGCCACCCGAAGGCTATGCTCCTCGCCAACCCACCGATGGTTCCAAAATCGTTTACAAGCTCCGTCGCTCTTGGTATGGTTGCATACAAGCTTGTCGCAATTGGTGGCTTTATTTGGAACGCTTCCTTCTCAATGATTGTGGCTTCGTCCGCGGATCTGGTGACACTTGCCATTACAAGCTCGTGCTCAATTCTACCGTGGTCCTCCGTCTTGTTTTGGTCGTCGATGATCTTCTTGTAGCGCACCCTCCTCACTGCATTGGCCATTACCAAGCCTTTTTCCTCCGTTTCCGCGCTTTCACTGACGTCAATGAACTCGATCTCACCTCTTACGTTGGTCTTCGCATTACGCGTGATCGCCCTCGGAGAACCCTCACTCTTGACCAATCCCATGCTATCCGCGAAATCCTTACCGAACATCGCTTCATCAACAGTAAACCCGAACTCACTCCCGCTCCCAAAGGTCTTCATTTTTCTGGGGCTGATTGTCCTACTCCTGGTTCTCCAGATCACATTTTCATGGCACGCATCCCTTTTCGCCGTATTGTTGGCTGTGTCCTCTTCATCTCCATCATGACTCGCCCTGATATCACTTGGTCCGTCAATCAGTGTGCGCGTTTTTCCCACAATCCTAGTAAACCCCACTGGCACGCTTTATCCCACACTCTGCGTTATCTCAACGGTTCTCAGGATCTTGCCCTTATTCTTGGTCGCGATTCTACCCTTCATCTCTGTGGTTATTCCGACTCCAGCTGGGCCGACGACCCTGATGACCGCCACTCTACAACTGGTTTTTGTTTTCTCCTTGCTGGCTCTATGATAGCCTACTGCTCCCGCTCGCAGTACTTACTTGCTCGCTCTTCTTTTGAAGCTGAATTGCTCGCTCTTTACGCTGCTACTGCTGCGCTCTCTTGGCTTCTCAAACTTTTTGATGACTTTGATCTCCCTCGTCACACGGTCCCAATGTATGTTGATAATAGCACCACCGTCACCCAAGTTCGTCTTCAATGTCTCACACGGCGCACCCGCCATATAGACATTCGCTTTTACAGTACCGCCGAATATCATCGCAACCACATCATTGATCTCAAACACATACCCCGCCTTCACAATCTTAGCGACATTTTCACCCGCAGTACGGAAGCTCCTTCCTTCCTCCGGCTTCGTGCTCTTTACCTCACTTCGTGATCTTCGCCCTGATCTCTGCTGTATTTCTTTCTTGCCACAATGCCTCTGTGACGTCTTCCTCAAAGCTTCTCCTCTGTGAGCGTCTCACTTACCCCTTTTTCCTTTTCTTTCTTTTTTCCAGCACCTGTGTAAGGACCTCGCTTACCCCTTTTTCCTTTTCTTTCTTTTCCAGCACCTGTGTGAGGAAGCTATGACACTTACCCCTGCACCACGTATCCAGTATCCTTACGTCTTTCTCTTATCGCTAGTCTAACGCCTCATTCCATTCGTAACAAAACGAGTTTCGCGTTTTTTTTTTTTACTTTTCCGGTTCCAAAAAAAAAAAACCGTGATGTGTGGCACTTCTACAAATAGAATAATGAGAGGAATGCTAAGATTAAAATCCAATAATAAATACGTGTACCTCCTCAGTGATAAAGAAGATAGAATGTATACTATCCGAGAAATTGTTCCGCAGGATAATTAATTATCAAATAATAGGGAAGATCAAGATGATCGCGTGGGTTGTAGTTGGCTTGGCCGTCGCCGACCTCCATCTCGCGTTGAACGAGTCAATCCCGAGTGCCAAGGCGATCGCCTGCGTGCAACGACACCAGGCGCGGCACGCGGAGTTGTGTGACGCGAAGAGCATTGGGGAGTGGTTCGCGCGCGCGAATAGGGTCTTGGACGCGAGCGAAGCGCATCCGCTCGGCGCGTACCTCGCGACAATTTACGAGCCGCGGGCGTTGATGTTATTTGTGTTGGACGTGATCAAGGGCGTGCGCAAGGTCGGGGGCGCGAAGAAGGAGAAGAAGGCAGCCGACTGGGCATCGGTCGCGCACGGGGCCGTCTGGCACGCCGTCGGTGGGTTTTCAGCGCAAGCGTCGGACGAGCAGGTAATGCAAGAGGCCATGGAACTGTGCGGCGGGGAGTACGCGGTAAAATCGGACGCGGTGGTCGCCGAGGTGTGCATGCACGGCATTGGCCACGGGGTGATGCTGCGAAAGATGTGCGTTATGGACGGGCATTGTCTGGATTGGATGGTCGAGTACGGGCGCGGCATAACCCCCCTCGCCGTCAAGAGCGCCGAGATCGGGTGCGACGAAGCGCCGAGCCGCGACCTCGCCTACGAGTGCCAGTCTGGCGTCTGGATGACCTACGTGGATCACGCGCGAATCGACTACGTTGCTGCGTTCTCGGGTGCCGAGACGCTCGTCGACGTATCGAACGCCGCCTACGAAATTTGCCAGATGGCGCTCTACCCGCACCTTTGCTTGAGTTTTGTCGCCCGCCGCGGGATGACGTTGACCGGACGGAACGCGTCGCGCCTCGTCGAAGACGTCGCGTGCGGGTCGCGCGCGGCGTACCGCCGTGGTATCGCGGCCGGCCTCTGCGAACGGGGGTTCGACCATTCCGAGCACTTTGGTCGCGGCTGCGTCCACGCCTGGGCGGGTTTGGTCGAATCTTGGTCGCCGCGGGAGTGCAAGATCGACAAGTTCGACCCCGAGTCGGCCGGAGTCGTCTGCAGGTGGCTCGGAGACCAGAGATATTTTACCGGTGATGGGGTGTTGCGCACCCTCGCTTGCTTTGCCGGAATGCAAAAGCACGAACTCCAGATTACCGCCGAGTCGTACGCCATTGTCTATGCCGAAGACCCCGCGGCACCCGCCCGGGCGTGCCACCGCTTCTGCGACGCCGCGAGCCAAGACGTGGACCCAAACTTCCGGGGGGTCCTCGACATGTGCAAAAACAGGGCGACTTGCTATCCTCTCGACCAATGGAACCCCCTTCCCCGCGGCGTCTGGCTCGGCGCATCTCCTGCGGACGTCCTCGACGCGGCGCTCGACTACGACGACATCGCGCGCAGCATTCCCCGAGCGCGGCCACCCATCCCGCCGCCGCCGCCCCAAGAAACGCGGCGCCCCCTATAATAATAGCGATACGCCATAGTCAGGTCTCGACGTCGTCGTCGTCGTCGTCGTCGTCGTCTTGGTCCTCGTTTTGAGGGGGGTGTGTATTTTCTTCATCTTCTTCTTTCTCGTCGCCGCCGCCGCCGCGAGAAGCATAATTATTATTATTTCCGTCGTCGTCATCATCATTGGTTACTATCTCAGGGTCGGCGGCACCGCGATGGACGAGATCGTCGGCGAAATGGAGGTGGCGGCGTTGGTCGACGATGGAGAGGCTCGCGGGAACTCGGGGGGGGACGGTAGCAGTAGCGTTCGGCTCGTCGCGGTTGGTCGCGTCGATCCACGTCCAGAAGGCATGAACGTCCATGACCACCCCGCGAGGCGACAAGTCGTCGGACGGGTGGTCGTCCTCCATGGACTTGAATTCGTCGAGGTTAAAGGCCTTAGTCGCGAGGGCGCCGCAGATGCAGCCGTAAGACGGTTCGGGCGTCGCGACTCCGCGCATGTGTCTCCGATCGCTCGCGAAATGGCGGACGTAGATGTCGCCGGGAACGACGCGGAGGCGGGGGTGGAGCTCCTCGGGGAGCTTGAGAGAGGGCGCGATCGCGAGGGCGACGTAGCGCGCCGCGTCGCAGACTACGGGCAACGTCGAGTCCATGTCGACGACGACTGATCTCCCGAGAATATCCGAGACGCAGTAGCAGACGACGTGGTAGTCCCAGACGCACGGGGCATCGTCGTCGGCCGCGGCGCGCTGGCGCCACACGGGGCACCGCTCGAGCTGGTTGGACACGAAGACCGCGAAGCATTTCCAGTCGAAGACCGAGTCTTGTCGCTCCGCGGCGACGCGCGACACGCGTTGGCACAGCAGCAAAACGTTCTCCTCGCAGTAACACCTCGTGTAGGTCGCCTTTTCCACCACCTTCTTCAGCATCTCCACGCCCAACGGCTCTTCCTCCTCCTCCTCCTCCTCCGCGGTCGAGCTCTGGAACCGCAGGCGCCGACCCGACGCTCCCCCCTGGGGCGGGCAGCACGAGCTCCGCCGCGGGGGCCGAACCCACCGCGCCATCACCGACGACAGCGAGGCGGTCGACGCCACGCCGCCGGACGACCCGCTGCGAACGCTCTCCGTCGTCTGGGGCGGTGACGCAGCTGCCGACATCATCAATATTAATTAAACCCTATAATAACTTCGCGAAACGACGTTGAAAAATAAAATAAATAAACCCTATTAGAAGAAGGAATTCGTTGCAACGCCTTGCCGCTTCGCGCAATGGTTGTGGTGACGCGGCGCGGCGGCGCGACGCGGCGGCGGCAGGCGGCGAGCTCGTCGGTGAGAGCGCTCATCAGCAACAATGGTGTGGGACTTGTGGGCTCGCTGGTTGCCGAATGCATCAGCGACGAACGGACGCTCTCGGCATTTGGGATCGCGTTCGGGCTGCCGCCCTTCGAAGAAGCAGCAGCGCGGCTGCGGGCCCCGAAGAAGCTCTGGACCTGGGGCGAAGCGATGGTCCTGGCGGTACGCATCTCGGGCGACGGCGGCGTCGTGGTGGCGCTCGTCGCGACGGCCTTGGACGAGCGTTTGGTTCTCTGGAACGTGCCCGCGGGCGCGTGCGCCAACCCTTCCCGCGAGATTCACGTCCGCCGCGGCCCGCTCCACGACGTCAGCGAGACGGCGGTCTCGGAGACGGAATTTGCTGCGAGCCACGACGCCGCGCTGGTGGCCGCGCTCAGAGGCAAGCGAGACCTCCGCTGCGTGACGATCTGGCGCGTGGGAACGACGACATCCTGCGACTGGTCGCGCCGGATGTCCCGCGAATCCTTCCAGCCGGCCTCCCTAAGCTTTTCCCGCTGCGGTACCTTCCTCGCCGTTTCGCTCGCGGGACGTCTCTACGTCATCCTATCGGCCTCGGCCCTCCCCGTTCACGAGATTTCCCGATGTGCGGGCATGGTCTTTTCCCCCACCGACGCGCCCCTCGCTGTCCTCGACGACGACAACACCCTCACTTTGTGGAGGTGCGCTCCCCTCAAGCGAGAGGCGGAGTGGGACCTCTGCCGACGCCGGGCGACCCGGATCGAGGCACCCGGCGACGTACGGCCCTCCCTCGGCGACGCCAACATCACGATCCTCCAGTTCTCGGCCGACGGGGCTTTTCTTCTCGCCAAGCTCCCCTCCATGCGCTCGGGCATCTTTCTCGTCGACGCCGCCGCCGCCGCCGCCGCCGCCGCCGCCGCCGCAAAGAAGAAGAAGAAGAAGAAGGAGTCGACCGCCGCGGCGCGCGTCCTCCTCGTCCAGTTCCCCTTTTACTTCGACCCCTTTCACTCCGTCTCGTGCCGCCGGTGCGCCCAAGACCCCAGCACCCTCCGAATCGACATCGCCTCCTTCAACAAGGTGCGGGCCTACGAAATTACCCTCGACAAGTTCGCCGTCTCTATTCTGCGCCGGGACGATCTCTCCTACACCGCGTGGACCGATTTCGACGGCCGCGAGATCTTCGTGGTCACCTCCTCCTTCTACGTCGCCGGCATGGTCTCCGACTGGAACGGCACGACCCCGGCCCTCGTCCTCTACCGGAAGCACCGCCGCCCCCCCTCCGTCCCCGCCGGGGACGAGCTCCAGAAGCTCAGCGCCCTCCCCTGCCCCATCATGTGATGACCGACCAACGGATCCATCGTCTTCTTCCGGCCGCGGCGTTAATGTTGGTGCAGCGCTTCTAGAAGAAGATTGATGAGATGATCACGCCGCGCACTGCGAGCGGCACCTTGAGCCGAACGAGCCATGCCGGCGGTGACCCCAAACTCCCGCGGGACTTCCAGGAGCGAATCATCGCTCCCCTCCTCGACCGCCGCCGGCGCCTCGCCGAGATGGGCTGCCTCGCGCCGGGCGTCGAGGTCGCGCCACGGGCGGCGGCGGCGGCGGCGGCGGCGAAACCAGCGCTCGTCGCGTGCGCGTCGCGGCTGCTCGGGATCGGAGAGTACGCGACGGCCGCCGCCGTGTTCCAGGAGGCGATCGACGCGGCCGACTTTGACGTAGCGCGTCGCGTCGACGCAATCTACGGACTAATCGAGTGCGAGGTGCTCAGGATCCGCAGGTGGGACCCCGCGACGCGCTACCCGCGGACCGCGCAGCGCCTCTTCGACTGCCTGCGACGAGCGCAGCGCGCGATGGCCGACCTCCTGACGAAACTCCCGCCCGAGCAGCACGAACGCGCCTCGTGGCTCTTTCTCAACGGCGCGGGACTCGTTCACTGCGTCGCCGAACCCCTCGCGAGATTCGGCGGCAACTTTGCGCGCCACGCGGCCGAGTTTTTGTTCTGGGGCGCGCGGGTCCTGGACGCCGTCGTCTCGCTGGCCACGACCAAGTACCTTCCTCTTCGCTGCCGCTTGTACGCGCTCGCCGCGACCGCCTGCGATGCGGCCGGCCGCCCGACGGCCGTCGACGCCGTCATAAGTGCCCTCAAGGCATCCGTTGCCTCGCTCCGCGGGGCCGAGGAAATGCAGCTCCCGCTCCCCGAGCCGATCAGAGCCCGCCTCGAGGCCGCCGAGACGGACGTCGCCCTCCTCGAGTTTCGGAACAAAGCGCGCCGCTCGGACTCCGGGAGGGGCGACCGACCGGTCGACGACCTCTTCACCGACGACGACCTTTTTTCGAAGAATCAGGATGCTGCTCGTGCGCGGAGGTTCCGCGCGCTCGCGTTGTACGAGGCGCTTGGCGACCGGCGCGCGCGGGTTGCCCTCGAGGAGGAGGACGACGACGAGAAGCCCGTCGACGAGCTCGCAACGAGCCGCGAGCGCGCGATCGCCGTCGCGTGCGCCGAGGCCGCGATCGTCGACGGCGACCCCTCCGCCGTGCTGCTCCCGCTGCCGCACCTCGTCGCCCTCGCGAGGCAACTTTTTGTCTTGCGCGAGGGCCAGAAGTTCCGCGCGGTCGCCGCCGCCGCGCGTCGTCTGCTGAGTCGGAAGCGCGCGTCGCCTCCTCCTCCTCCTCCTCCTCCTCCGGGGGCATCGGCGCGGACGACCGAGGCCGGGGAGGATACCAACAACGAGGCGGAGGAGGAGGAGGAGGAGGACTTGGTCGAGGGCGCGGCGGTCGTGTTTGCGCGCGAGCTGGACCTTTTGTGCGCGCTCGACGACCTCCTTTCCTGGAACGAGGGAGAGGCGCGCGCCGAGGCCGTCGAAGCGGCCGTCGCCGCCGAGGAGGCCAAGGCCGAGGCGAAGAGCGCGAAGAAGGAGTACCACCACCACCACCACGACGCGCGCGAAGAGGAGGACGACGGCGCCGGCGCGGTCCCGCCGGCGGCAGAACACGTCGAACTCGCGCGACGGGCCGAGCAGCTCGTCGCCGTCGCGGCCGACGCGGCCGCCGACGCGCTCCGCGTGCCGACGGCGCCCGCCGTGCCAGTGCGGCGCGCGCAGCGCGTCGTCGACATCCTCAAGGCGTGCTCGCGCGGCGCGATCGGCGAGCACGTGGTCGAGTGGCGACCCGACCTGCTCGCGGACGCGGCCGTTTTCTTTTGGAAGCGCGCGTGCGAGCCGCTATTCGCGCTCCTCGAGCGGTGGGCCGCGGGCCAGCCGCCCAAGGAGGAACAGGCCAAGGGCGTGACGCTCGCGGTCGAGGTTTCGACGTCGCCGAGTCGTCCGAAGAACGACGACGACGACTTGTGGGGCTTCTTCGCCGAGGCTGCCGCGGCCGTGCACGCGACGCTCGAGCGGATCGACTTGGACGACGCGTTCCTGCGCGGCCGCGTCGGCCTCGCGTTGGCCCACGCGCTTCGCGAGAGCGCGATCAAGCACGACCGCCGGAGCGACTCGCGACGGGCCCTGCAGGCCCTCGACGCGGCGGCGACGGCCGTCGGCGTCGCGCGTTGTCGCGCCGTGCAGCCCGAGCTCCACGCGCCCGTCGAGGAGGCAGACCACGTGCAGCTCGCGCGCCAGTCCATCACCACAGAAATCGACGAGGCGTCGGTCGAAGCCGCCGAACGCGGGAACCGCCTCGGCGCGCACGGCTACGGCGGCTCGGGGATTTTCGGCGCTGCGAGCGGCCTCGATTCGCTCCACCAGGCGCTCGCGGCGCTCGACCTCGACCTCGTCGCCGCCAAGGCGCGAATCGAGCTCGAGCTCTCCCCGCAGCACGCCGAGCCCCGGCTCCTCGCCGAGCACCGGAAGCACGGCGCGGCCAAGGCGGTCGTCAAGGCGCTCGCGGCGACGGAGACGGCGGACCTCGGCGAGGCGCTCGACCTCCTACGAGCGGCGGCCGAACGCGAGACCCGCCTCCTCGGCCAGGTCGCGCCCTGGGCCGACTGTCCAAGTCGCCTCGGCACCGACGGCGACGTCGTCGTCGCGAAAGAAAACGACGACGACGCGCCGCCCGCGCCCGCGCTGTCGAGCCGGTCGCGGACGAGCATCACGCTCCAGCCGCGGACGTGGCGGCGGGCGGGCGTCGACCACCTGCGGCTCTTCGGCAAGCCCGCGGGCGCGGGCATCGACGTGTCGCTGACGAGCGTCGAGGTTCCGGGGACGGGCGCGCCGATTCGGTACGCCGGCGGTGGTGGCAAGGCGGCCCGCGTGACGGCGTTCGACTTGTGCCCCGGAGAGCACTACGTATTCGCGGTCGCCGCCTTCGACGCCAAAGGCGAGCCCGTTTCTTCCATCGGCGCCACCTGCGCTCCCATAGAGGCCATCAACCCGCTGCCGTTGCCGCTGTGCTACGGGCTGGTCGCCGCGCGCGCCGACGAGCTCGGCGCGGCGGTCGTCTCTGCGGCGGCCGCGAGACGCGTCTACCAGCGCCTCGTCGACGTCGACGCTAAACACGGCTACGCGCTCCGGCCACACGTTTGGCGCCGTGCCTCGCTCGCCGAACTCTACGTCTTTGTCGAGTGCGCCCTGCTCCTCGCGGCCCGGCCCGACAACGGCGGTCTCCCGACGGCCTACGTGCCAGGAGTCGTCGAGCCCGACGACGACGACGACGACGGCGGGGTCGCCGTCGTTCGCAAGAAAAAAGGCCGCCCGCCTATGCCGCCGCCTATGCCACCGCGCCTCGAGCTCGCGGCCGACGGGGCGGCCGCGGGGACGCCGCTCGGCGGGACGGCGCAGGTCGTGCAGCTCACTAAGGTACAGATCCTGGTGTGCGCGGTCGAGGTCGCCGTCTCGCTCGACCACGACCCCGAGCTCGTGCTCGACGTCTCGCGGCGCGCCTACGACGCCGCCTCGCCGCTCCTCAATCTCCGCGCCGGACCGACGGCAAGCCTCGTCTTCAAACCGCTCGCGACGCTGCACCAGGCCCTCTGGCTCGTCAAGCACGCCTGGGATGCGCCGATCAAGCGCGTCTTCGCGAGCCTCGCGCTTCGCCTCGCCGAGGCCGCCGATCACCTCGCCGAGCCCGAGGCCGCTCGCGCCGCGCTCCTCGGAGAATTAGAAGAAGAAGAAGAAGGAGAATGGGATTACGACGCGATTCTTAAGGACGAGCCCGTCGTCGCCGAGCAGCAAGCGCTCGTCGACGCGCTCGCGCTGCGCGACACCTACAAGCTCGTGCCCTCGGAGCGGCTGCGGCGAGCCGCCGCGCTCGCGCGCGCCGACGAGACGATCGCCAAGGCGCGCGACGACGCTGCCGCCGCCTGGACCGAGCTCGTCGTCGGTCCAGTCGTCGCGAAAAAAAATACCGCGCCGGAGGAGGAGGCGGCTCCTCCTCTTCCTCTTCCTTCGTCGTCGTCGGAGCCGCCGCCGCGCGTCGTGCTTCGCCGGGCGTGCCTCGTAGCGCGGCTCGGACGCCCCGTCGACGTGATCCAGTGGTTCGAGGCTGCGTTATGCGGCGTCGGCCAGCTCGGCGCCGGCGTCCGGCGCGTGCTGAGCGCAGAGGCCGTGGCCGAGGTGGCGGCGGCGGCCGAGCGCGCAGCGGGTGCAGTCGAAAACGAGGACGACCCCAGAACGGCCGCGGAAGCAAGCGCGCGTCGCGCGTGCCGCGACAGAGTCTCGTACCTATCGCGAACGGCCGAGGACCCGCTCTTGGAGCCGGAGGAGGCTGAGACGGACGCCGCGACTAGTACCACCACCCTGGGTCCCGACGAGATCGAGGAGATGCTGTGGCTCGCGGAGATCGAGGCCATCCTGGGGAAGGCACTTCTTCTCGAGGGCGGGGTCGTCCAGAAAGCGGTGGAGGGCGACGGGCCCCTTGCGCCGGTCGAGGCGTCGCTCGTGGCGCGCGACAGCGACGCGCTCGCGGAGGCGAGCGAAGAGCTGGCGAGGGAAGCACTCTGCGCAGCTGAGGAACCTTTCTTGCATTCCCAGCAGCAGCAGCAGCAGGAGGGAGACGCCGCGAGGTCGAGAGATCAGCGTTTCCTCCTCGAGGCGGCGATCCGGCACCTCGCTCGCGCCGCGGGACGAGCCAAGGCGGCGCGCCACTGGCGGCAGCTTTGCGGCGCAGCGACGACGCTCTGGAACGAGGTGGTGGTCGCGCGGTGGGTGTCGCCGCTCGCGTTCGAGCCACCAGCAGGGCTCGACCCGGCGCCGTTCGCGAGCGTCGCGCGCGCGCTCCTCGACGCGATCGAGGCTCCGCAGGGGGATAACGATAACAACAACAACGCCGCCGAGACGACGACGACTCCCAAGGAGGGCTCGGTCGGCGTCGAGAGCGAAGAGGAGACGGCCGCGGTGTCGTCGGAGCGAGGCGTCTCCGAAGCGCTCGCAGATCTCGGACCGAGTCGCGAGTTCGTGGTGGAATTCGTATCGTTCGCGTCGAGAGCTCTCGCGAGCGCGGGAAAATGGGCCGCCGTGGTGCGGCTCGCGCGGAGACTGACGCGGACCGAGGCGCTGACGAGGGCGGCGCAGGCCGACCTCTCGGGCGGACGGCTCGGCGCGCACGTGCGCGACGCCCACGAGCTCGCGGGCTTCGCGCAGCGCCAGATGGTCGCGCGAGCGGCGGGACGCGCGGACGTCGCCGAGCGCGAGCTCGCCGAGGCGCGTTGTCGCGTCGACGAGGCGACGGCGGCGCGGATCGCCAAGCGACGCGGTCGGCGGCGCGGCGACGAACGGTCGGCGGACGAGGTGCGGCTCGAGGCGCGCGCGACGGAGGCGGCGGGACGAGTCGCCGAGGCGCGGGCGGCGGTTAAAGTCGCCGAGCGCTACCAGACGGTTCTCAAGAAGGAGGCGGCGGACTTTTTGAAATCTCGATCGGCGGCGGCCGAGGCCCTCGACGCGTGCCGCAGGGCTCTCTTCTCGGAGGCAGCGGCGAGTCGCGGCAGCGCGTCGACGGTCGTCGCGTCGTACCGGCGCGCCGAGCGGCTCTGCCGCCGGGAGCCGCTGCTCGTGGCGCAGGCGCTCCAGGACCGCGGCGACCTGCACGCCGCCGAGGGCGCGTTGCAGGACGCGACGGCCTGCTGGCACGAGGCGCTCGACGCGCTCTTCTCGACGCTGGACGTCGCCGAGCGGTGGCGCGACGAGCTCCCAAAGCTACTACGACGACGAGTCGGAATTCTGGCCAGCCTCGTGGGCGCGACGCTCGCCGGCAAGCTCGCGCTTTGGGCGCGGGGGGACGCGGATAAGCGTCTCGATCGCGCGAGATTCTGCGCGGCCCTCGCGAAAGCCGCGTTTTCGACGACGCTCCCGCACCCGGGCGCGGCGTGCCCCGGAGCACGCGGTCGCGCCCCGCCGGGAGACGCGCTCTTCGCCAACTACAGACCCTTCCAACTCGCGCCTCGAGGAGACGCGCTCTTCGCGTGCCCGCGACGTCTCTCGCTCGCGGGCTTCGAGGCGGCTCTCCGCTCGAGCGCCCTGGCGCTCCTCGCGCGCGACCGCGCCCTCGAGGCGCTCCCCGCGTGCTGCCTGCTCGAGCACGCCGCGGAAACCTCGCGCAAGGGCCCGCGGCGCGCGCGCGTCCTCCGCCTCCGCGCGCTTTCGGCCGCGGGCCTCGTCGACCGCGCCGTCGACCTCCTCGCCGATCTCGCGCCGCCGCGAAGAGGGCCGTCTTCTTCTTCTTCTTCGTCGTCGTGCTGGAACGCCTCCCTTCCGCCCTCGGACGCACCCCGCTGGCTCGTCGCAGAAGAAGAAGACTCGGAAGAGGAGGACCCAGAGCTCGGGCTCGCGCGGTGCGAGCTTTTGGGGGCGCTCGGGCTTGGGCGCGAGGCCGAGGCCGCGGCTTTGTCGCTGCGCGACGACCCCGCCGCCCTCGACCTCCGCGCGCGCCTGGCCCTCCGAGCCGGCTTGGTCTCGCGAGCGAGACATCTCTCGAGCGCAGCGATGGCGCAGTTGGCGCACCTCGTCGGAGGCGACGACGCCGACGGCTGTTGCGCGTGGTTGGCGTGCCGCGCGCGGCTCGCCGAGTGCGCGCTCCTGCGCGACCGCCTCGACGAAGCGCTGGAGCACTGCGAGGTCGGAGCCTCCGAGGCGCGGGCCGCGCGAGCCTCCGAGGCCTCGCGGCGCCTCGAGGGAGTGCGATGCGCCGCGCTCGCGCGACGCGGCGAAGCGCGAGAGGCCCTCGACCGCCTCGACGCGCTCGTCGAAAACCACCGCGCCGACGACAGAAAGGACGACGCCTTCGCGCGGTCCTCGTGCTTGGCCGCCTCGCTGCGGCGCGAGCGGGCCTTGGCGACGGCGAGCCCGGGCCAAGCCGCGCGATTACTAATGGAGGCGCACCGTCTCTTGGAGGGTGCCGAGGCGGCGTGCCTCGACCGCGCCGTCGCCGCCTCCTGGCGCGAGGACGAGAGCAATCCTACGAACCTCTACCTCCCGGCAGTGAGAACCCTCGCGACCGTCAGGTGCGCTCTCGCCGAAAACGCCCTCGACCTCGAGGCCGCGCAAACGGCCGGGATCCGAGTCGGCTCGACGACCGACGTCGCCGCTTCGAAGCTCGCCGAGGCCGCGCTCGGGACGATGCGCCACTGCGCCGAGATCCCGCCGCACTACCGCGCGACGGCCCTCTATGTCGCGGGCCGCGCGGGAGGCTCCGAACGCCACCTCCTCGAAGCAATTCGCGTCTCGGCCAATTACGACCACGACCACGGCCTCGCGCGAGACGCGGCGATGGAGCTCGTTTCCCTCTACTACGCCGCCGCCGCCGCCGCCGCCGCGACAAAGAAGAAGGACCGCCTACACCGCGCGACCCACTTCCTCGACCTGGCCGCGACGCTCCGAGAGAAGCGGGATGCTCTCGAAACCCTCGAGCTGCGGCGCCAAGACCTCCCCTTCGAGCTCCCGATCGAGGTCGACGAGGACCTAGGGGGGGACGACGACGACGTGGCGAGGTACTTGCGCTCCTTGAAAGCGCATGCCCGGGGGCCGCTGTCCGATGTCCCGCGCCGCCTCGCGGCCTGCCTTCACGCCTCGCTCCGAGGCAACGTCGCGGCCTACGACGCGTGCTGCTTGGACGCGGCGACCCTCGACCCCCGCCCGACGGGGGACGACTCAATTCCGCGGGACCTCGTCTGCGTCCAGTGGCTTTCGCTCCCCCACAACGAGGAGGACGAGGGCTTGTACCCGATGGTCGAAGCCTACGTCCTCCTCGGGGTGACCGCGCGGTTTAGCGCGGCGCCCCACCTCCTCAAGGTGCGCGCCTCGCGCGCTTCTGACGTCTTGGAGATGCGACGCCGCGTCGGCGAGCTCAGGTACGAGCTCCAGTGCGGCGAGACCCCATCTGATCATTTCGCCGACAAACTCCTCTGTGATATCCACTTGTTTTTGAACCCTCATACAACCAACGCCGCAATTCCCGAGGGTAACGCCCTCGACGCCGACGGCCGACCCGTCGACCTCGCCTGCGACCTCGAGACCCTTTCGCTCCTCGAGAACTTCCTCCACACCGACCGTGGCACGCACGCCACCCATTCCCGCCTCTGCTATTACCTGCGCGACCTCTGGTCCTCCTCGCCTGTCGATGATAATAATGCGGGCCTTTCTTTGGCCTTCTCGAACCCTAGTAGCCTCTAAGAAGAAGTCAACACGGTATAGGATCGACACTTTAGCCCACCCGCCCCCATTAATAGAGTTGGTGACCACCTATGATCTTGATCCTATTATTGATCACAGAAGCCTTCGGGTGTCGGTTGCTGCCGACGTTTGAATGTAACGCAGGGGTCGTCAGCAAGAAGGTCAACGGGACGAGCGCCGACGCGTGCTGCCTCGCGTGCACCGGCAAGTGCCACGCGTACAACTACCGCGAGTCCGGCGCATTGTGCGAGCTCTTCGAGGGGGAGACGCAGCGCGAGAACGTGTACGAGGGGTGCGTGGGCGGCACGACGAAGGCGCCAGCGCACGTGGAAGGCCCGAGCATCGTGCTGTTAGTAGTGGAATCGACCGACGGACGGTCGTGGACTCCCGGTTACCAAAACGACGTCGTTCCGATCCCAAACATCAGGAAGCTCCAAGCGCGCGGGACCACGTTTTTAAGGCACTACGCGAACACGCCCGTGTGCTGTCCTTCCCGGGCGACGCTGTGGAGCGGGAGACACGCGCACAGAATCCCACACGAGTCAGCGCTCGGGGGATTCCTAGTCGAGGGCGTTTGGAACAACTTCGAGGGACTCCCTCGGAATTACTCGCGTCGACTGGACCAAGTGCTGTTCGATTATGGGTACGGCGTCTACGGCACGGGCAAAACAGACTGGGTGACGGGCGGCCACTCGACAACCGTAAGGCTCGACGCGTTCACGAAGTATGTCGACTTCGATTTCGACGTCAACGCGACGGGCGGTTTCTACACCGAAACGACGTGTGCCGATAACGCCACCGTCTCGTCGGGATCAGCATCGGTGCACCAAAAAGACTGGGACGCGACCGACCAAGCAGTCTCCTGGGCCAAGAACCAGACGTCGCCCTTCTTCCTCTACACGGGACACGAAATAGTGCACCCGCCCTACGCCACGAACCAATATTGGAGCTCGCTGATCGACCGTTCGAAGATTCGCGTGCCGTCCTGGCGTCCCCTCATGGAGCTGCACCCCTGCGACTTTGAGACGACGATGCGAAAGGGCTGCGCGCCGAGCGACGATGCTGCCGGAGCGTTCTACTCCGTCGATCGCCGTCGCGAAATTCGCGCCGTCTACTACGCGATGATCGCCGAGTTCGACGCGATGGTCGGCCACTACGTCGACGAATTACTCCTAGAAGAGGACACGATATTTATCGTCACATCGGACCACGGCGATCTCCAAATGGAGCACCAGCAATTTTATAAGATGTCTCCCTACGACGCCTCGGCGCGCGTTCCCATGGTCGTCTGCTGCTCGGCGGGCCGAAACGTCGTCGTGGCGCCCACGCAACTTATCGATCTCTTTCCGACCGTTTTGGAGCTCGCCGGCCTTCCGCCGATGCCTGACCTTGATGGCGACTCCCTCGTGCCCTTGCTCCGGGGGCGTCGCTGGACGCGAGACGCGGTGTTGACTCAGTTCCACGGCGACGACAACGGCATGAGCTGGGTCGCGATCGTGGTTAATGTCTCCAATACGACCTACAAGCTCGTCCAGTGGGGTACGGGGGACCAACACCCGCCTATGCTCTTCGATCTCGACGCCGATCCTGAAGAAACAACAAACCTCGCGTCTGTTCGCGCTGCTAACGATCTTCTCGTCGCCGAACTGGACGCAAAGCTCCGCTCCATGATCGACTACAAAAAGGTCGCGCGAAACGTCGCGACCTACGGTCGCCAAAGCCTCGAGCGCTGGATCGACCTCCAGGACGATTGGCAAACCGCCATCCATGCCGAGGGTATCCGCTGGGACGTCCCGTTCGAAGTCGACCTCAACGCCTCCTTCCGCGCGATCGCCGCCTTCCGCAACACCTCCGACTTGGCCCACATCCGCCCCTGCCGCCGCGCCCTGAACTGGCAGCCCTTCTCGTCGACGGCGTCGACGACGACGACCCAGGGGTAGCCTGCCGAGTCCTAGCTCGTGCCCCGCCCAACAACAGCGCAGTCGACGACGAACATGGGGTCTTTGAAGCGGCCGCGGCTCTGGGCGGTGATGTCGAAGGCCTTGGGGGTGCCCTCGAAGCCCGCGTAATAGAGGTACTGGCCGATGAGCTCGAGGTGGTCGTAGTCGCCCTTCCCGAGCCACGTCCTCACGGCCTTGGTGAAAAAGAGGCGATTCGACTGCGATATAATAACTCGCCCGTTCTGCGGTCTCAAAACCCGCTTCACCTCCTCGAGGACCTCAATCGGCTTCGTCAAGTAGTCGATGCTCACAACGCACGTCACGACGTCGAACGAGCCGTCGGGGAACGGAAGTCGCGGGTCGTCGTTGAGATCTCTTACCCTGTAATCTACCAGCTGTTGATTGTTCGCGAGCTCGACGCCGTTGATCCCGACCCCGACGGCGCGCCCGCGAAAATCTGTCGGGTAGTGCGACACCCAAGACGAACAGATGTCGAGGACGTCAGCTCCTTCTTCCGGAATAGACGACTTGTAGTAGTTGGTCAGCGCCGCCGCCGCTCCTTCGTCGATGTGATATACGAATTTCGGCTGCGCATCCGGGTAAAAAAGCTTGTCGTCGGACTCATCGATCCGCCGGAAATCGTCCGCCGTAAACGGCGGCGTCTCCGGCCACTCGCGAGCCTCGCCAAAAACCGACTCGCTTATATCCTTTACTGGAAACCCAAGCCCCGTACTCTCGCCGGTGTACCTTCGCACGCGCCCCACGGCCTGTCCCTGCGCGTCGACCGTCACCTGATCAACGTACCTCTCACCCTTCGCGAGGAGGAGGGTGCCCACGACTTGCCGCCGTCCAAGTGACGGAATCCGCATCTGCTTTCGAGCGCGACCAGCTTACCCTTTCTTTCATCCGTATGTATGTATGGTAGGTAGTACCCGCAGCAGCCAAAGGGTAGGTAGGTATTATTCTCAAGAATAAGATCAAAGTCGAGGAAGACGTACCCGGTATGCACAAGCATCGAACACAAATGAGCAGCAGCAGCGAAAGAAAGTTTTACCAAGCAGAGAACTCAGCATCATCGTGTCATAAGCCACACACACATCCTGTTGATGCTGTAAACATTCGTCGAAACACGGATCGAGGAGAGAACTAAAGAAGCAATATGAAGGAAGTAAGTCTCCGCCAACACCACGACGATCACGTCGGTCGCACTCGCAACAAGTTACCGACGAAGTGCCGTGGTGTAATAAGCACACAAACACGTCAGTCCTATTTAGTCATCGCCAACTTTGCGCACACTATTTAGTCGAAATAAATAAATCCCTATGGAACCAAGTCGAGCTAGACATCATCACCAACACCACCGCTGGTAGCCCGCGATCCGGCTTACCACACGGGCTTTCACAGGCGGCCGCATACCAAGGCTCCGACCTCTTGCATAGTCCAAAGACGCCACTCACCTTTACACAGAAAATAATCTGGCGCGCTCGAGTCCACGAGATAGAAAGACCCGCGACCGCTGACGAAAAGAAATACAAACACACCGTCATCATTGCCCTCCAGCTGTACCTTCCGTAAACGACCCGCAATCATCCACGGTCTCTGCATCGAATACAGCCAAAAAAAATCCGCGCGACTGCTTCGGCGCAAAATGCCGTCGTCTGCTCGTGAAACAACCACGGAGTACGCGTCGTGTGCGTGCAGGACGGGAGCGTCGCTCCACGAGTCCGCGTCATCGTTATGACGCTCGTACGCAGCTGCAACGTCCACCCCGTAGAGCAACATCTGCGCATCCGTGGTGTTAAAGAGTTGTCGCTCGTCATACGTCTTCTGCCAAACGCGAAGATAATATTCTTGCCGAGGTCGCCGAGCCTGAAACACCCGGCGCGCGCAAGGCCATCACTCGAGTGCTGAAAGTGTTGTCGAAACGTGAGGAGGCATTAAGCGTTGCTTGGTCCGCTCAAGATGACCCGGAGCCTGCGCAGTGGGTAGCCGCCGAATGATAAGACCGACCGACGAGAGCGTCCCTGGTCCTCCGTGCGATTAAAAATCTGTCGCGTGTCGTCCCATCATCAAAAATCGCAACCGACCAGCGCCACTCGTCCAAAATTCTCGTGGCCAACCACGCAATGAAACGCAAAACCCGCAACCGCGAGCCCAATCCCCCTCCTCCTCCTCCGAAGCGTCTGGAACTCGCTGGCCTTTCGTTCACGAACGGTAAAGCGTCGCAAACCGGTGGTGAGTGCACGGTCCACGCGGTCCCCTAGAGAAGGCGTCTACACTCTACAGAACTATATGACGACCATACTAAAGTTCGTTCCTCGCCGTGACAGTCGCAAACACAGACCCTCCTCTTCATAACAAGACTGACTAGCTCTACCATGGGGATGAGATGGAATTACACAGTCGGCTCGGACGAAGTGGTGGGCTCCCCGCTCTCTCTCTCTTTGGCCATCTTGGCACGGTCCTCTTCGATCCCTTTGCGGATGGCCTCGAGCTTGGTTTGGAAGGAGTCCTTGACTGGCTCGAGCTTCTCGACGTTCTCGACCGTGGTGACCTGGGCCTCGCGCGCAGCCTTGAAGGCCTTCCAGCCGAGCTTGCCGATGCCGCGGGCGACATCGCCGACGCCGTACTCCTTCTCGTTCTCGGCGGCCCACGCGAGCGCGGCACCCACGAGCAGCGAAGACCCCATAACGCCAGCGTCGAGGACTTCGATTCCAGCTGCCGCGGCGAGGCCCGTGCCCACGGCTGCGGCGGCGAGCGTTTCCGGGGGGGTCGACAGCCGGGGCTCGGTCGCCAACGGATCGAATCCCTCGTTCTCCTCGCTACCGCGCCGTCTGGGGACTAGCGTTGGTCGTTCGAGATGCGGCACGAAGGCCGTCCCAAGGACCGCCAGCAGTAGCTGTGACCTCATCACACGATCTTCTTGCGTGCCACGTGGTCGGCTCGACGCTTACCCTTAGAGATTCTCGACGACGATACGACTTGGAGATTCTAATAACGAGGGTGTCAAGACAGAAGAGATAGCAACAAGAAGAGGAGATATTCTTCTCACGTTGTTACGAGCGATGTGGTGTCTGTCCACCACCGTGAGTGAGATAGATAGTTAGTTGGAGCGGTTTTCCGCGTTGGTTCGCCGCCAAAGTCCAAAGTCTTAGTCGTCGTCGTCGAACCAGGCCTCGTGGACCGCAATATTATTATTGCTGGAGCATGATGTGTCGCGCAATGATGAGAATGCGGAGGGCGCGAACGCCTTGGTCTCGCAGCATGAGTCGCCGCCGTCGTCGTCGTCGGGGAGTACGTTGCGGTCGCGCCGGGCAGCCCTCATCTCGACGGTGGCGCGCGTCGCGAGCTGTGGCAGAACACGGTCGTCCTCGCGAGCCTGTGGTGCTTCCAGGCCCGCTGGATTTTCCGCGCGGCGCGCGCTTTGCGCCAGAATTCGTGTTTGCGGCGCACGGCGGGGTTCGCGGCGATGACGTCGCCCGCGAAGGTTCGGAGCATATTTACGTCCGAGGCTGGGGTGAACAACGAAAAGAAGAGGACGCTCGAACAGTCTCGATCTCTTCGATGATGAGCGAGGCGGTGAGAAAGGCCTTTTTCCCGAGGTGGCGACGATCGCGAATTTCCTTCTGGAGTCTGGAAAAAACGAGAGGGTTCTGTCGCCGCGCCGACGCGAGTATCGAATCCGAGCCGTCCAAGCTCTCGCGCGGCGCGTGCGCGTATCGAGAAAACAAGTACTGCGGCGCGTACGGCAGGCTCGTCACGAGGATATCCGGGTAGATCCCGGCCTCGTCGATCTCCCAGATACTCCCGTTATTTATTCGGGAGCCCCAACACGTCGTACCGCAGCCCGCGTCCGTACGGATCGACGCCTTGGATCGTAAACTCGAGCGTCGCGTCTTCCGCGACCTCGTAGGTCTGCCGCACGATAAAGGGCGGCGCCCCTGATCCGGTGGTAGTCTTGAACAAAGTAGGCCTCGTCAACAAAGCCGCCGCGTCGCATCCCCCCTCCTCCCCCAAGAAACAAGAGGTCGTCGCGTCGACGTCGTTCGCCTAAGCCCCCAAAACCGCGACGTACCGCGACGATCCTCCGGCGGGGCCGTAGTTCCGCAGGTCCCCCGTCTCGAGGGGGTAGTGCAAGCACAAGTCCGTCTCGTTTCCAGTCATATTCGACGACGCGTTTAACAGGGGTCTCTTCCACGCCGAAATCTCCCCCCGAGAACGTTGTTCTCGACCAAGCTTCGCGTAAACACGCCGTCCTCCAACGCCCCGTACTGCCCAAACATCAGCGCGTCGACACCCTTCCCAGGCCCAAACACCCCCGCCGAAGGCAACGACTTCTTCCCCGCAGGCTGGACCTCGTGCGCTAAAACGCCGTTCGCCGCCAACCGCGTACCCGTGCCACTCGCCCAGCCTAAAATTGTCCCACCGAATCGTCGACCCAAAGTAACTCGTATAATCCAGGTCCACGCGCGCCCACAGCTTCCCTTACCAGACAGGACTCAGGACGAGATGAACCGCGTAATCCGTAAGTATCATGAAACTCTTCGTCTTGTAGAAGTTGTTCGCCTTGGCCATCATCGACACCGTAACATTTCCCTGAGGCAACACCGCGGCGGCGAACATGCTCCGGAGACCCAGCATGTCGTTCGTCCTCGGGAACGTCACGCCCGCGCCCATCACCACCACCCCAAAATAAACCAACATCTTTCATCAATAATAAACGCGTATAAATAAATAAATAAATAAATTAATTAATTAATAAACCCTTCACCACACGTGTGAGAACTATAATGGGGACGTCGTGCAGGGGTAAGTGTCATAGCTTCCTCACACAGGAGCTGGAAAAGAAAGAAAAGGAAGAAGGAAAAAGGGGTAAGTGAGACGCTCACAGAGGAGAAGCTTGAAGGAAGACGTCAGGAGAGGCAGTGTGGCAGAAAGAGACAGGAGATATCAGGGTGAAGTCACGAGGTGAGGTAACGAGCACGAAGCCGGAGGAAGGGAGGAGCTTCCGTACTACGGGTGAAGATATCGCTAAGGTGTGTTGTCAAGGCGGGGATTGTGTTGGAGATCAATGATGTGGGTGCGATGATATTCAGCGGTGCTGTAAAAGCGAGTGGCAATATGGTGGGTGCGCCGCATGAGACATTGGAGACGGACTTGGGTGACGGTGGTGCTGTTATCGACATACATTGGTAGTACCGCGTGACGAGGGAGATCAAAGCCATCACAAAAGTTTGAGAAGCCAAGAGAGCTCAGCAGTAGCGGCGTAAAGAGCGAGCAATTCAGCTTCAAAAGAGGAGCGGGCGAGCAGGTACTGCGAGCGTGAGCAGTAGGATATCATAGAGCCAGCAAGGAGAAAACAAAAGTCAGTAGTGGAGTGGCGGTCATCAGGATCGTCGGTCCAGCTAGAGTCGGAATAACCACAGAGACGAAGGGTAGAATCGCGACCAAGAACAAGGGCAAGATCTTGAGGACCATTGCAGTGGGGTTTACCAGGAGTGTCAGTAAAAGGCGCACACGGATTGACGGTCCAAGTGATATCAGGGCGAGGCATAACAGAAAGAAAAAAATACACAAAAATACGACGAAAAGGGATGCGTGAATTGAAGACGTGAGCAGGGGAGCCAGGTGCACAAGAAGCAGCCGCAGAAAGAGGAAGAACTTTGGGAGCGGGAGTCAAGTCTGGTTGTGCGCGATCACGCGTAATGCGGAGACCAACGTAAGTGGTCAGATCAAGCTCGTTAACATCAGTGAAGGTTCGGAAACGGAGGAAGAAGGCTTGATAATGAGCAAGGCAAGGACGAGGGTGCGCCACAAGAAGGTCATCAACGACAAGAACGAGACGTAGGACAACGGTAGAATTAAGCACGAGCTTGTAACGGCAAGTGTCACCAGATCCGCGGACGAAGCCACAGTCATTGACGAGAAAGCGTGCCAAATAAAGCTACCAATTACGACAAGCTTGTTTGCAACCATACCAAGAGCGACGGAGCGTGTAAATGATTTTGAAACCATCGGTGGGTTGGCGAGGAGCATAACCTTCGGGTGGCCAGACATAGATGTCTTCGTCTTCGGGTGGCCAAACATAGATGTCTTCGTCAATGGGAGCTTGGATAAAAGCGGAGTTGACATCCAACTTATGCAAATCCCAGTCGTGAACAGCAACGCCAGACAGGGGCTTGTATGAAAGCAGAGATGACATCTACAGGACGGCACGTGTCGTGGTAAGCAATGCCGTGAACCTGAGTGTAACCGCGGACAACGAGATGAGAAGTGTACGATTTGAAGCGGCCAGATTCATACTTCGTGCGGTGGACCCACTTCAAAGGGTCATCAAGTAAGCTTCGACATATGGGGGATCAACAAGGGTGTGGGCGAGACAGAGGGGAAGGAAGACATAATGAACTAACAAACGAAAGCTAGAATAATTAACGTACAGGGAAGGACAAGATGACACAGAATCGAAGGGAATGACAAGATGACACAGAATCGACAGTGCGTGGTAAAACGCCAGTATTGTGGGTTTGAGTTGGTTCTCCATTTGTTTCTGAATAATGTGCGCTTTTTTTGTCGACTTTGCGCGGTCGGCTCCGTTTGGCTCGACTTTGTTTTGCATGCTTTTCGTTTTGCATGCTTGTTGTTTTGTCGGCTCGGGTTGGCTCGACTTTGTTGTGCACCTTTTGTTGTTTTCTCTCTTTGGTTCGTCGGAGTTCATGAGCTCGTAGAATGGTCGGTTCACGCGATGGGGTGATCAGTCCCAGTGAAACCGGCGCATTCTCATCAAACACAGGGGACAAGGGGGCAACAGCGGAAGAACAGGTGACAATCGGGCAACAGCAGGAACAGGGGACAATGGGGCAACAGTAGACGAGAGCTGGGAAGCGTGATTCGAGTCAGAACAACGTTGAAGTTCCGGTGGTTGACATTGCAGGAAAAATATGATAAGCGAAACTGTCAGCAAAATCGAGGTCTGAAGAACAATAGCGACAAAAGTGCCTGGGAAGACTTGCGTTAAGCGATTGTTGCCACTGAGGATCGCAGCGGGGTAAAGATAGCGGGAACACAGGCTGGTATATATGATGGCAGTGTACCAGACGTCTGATGAGAACGTGGCCTTTGGGCAGATATGTTGCATGGTGCATAGTGACCAGGTTATGACGATGGTCGGAGTCGACAGAAGCGAAAACAGGCGTAAACAGGTTTGATGCGAACGTTGGTGTTTGGTTGTTGTGGTGCGAGCAAGTTGCCATGGGCACGACCGCGTCCTGTATGCGAAAATGGAAGACTTCGGAAGCGCCAGCGGTGTAAGGAACGAACAAGGGTAGACCAGGCTGCTGTATGCCAGCCTGCTGTGGCAGCTAAGGAAGTGGCCCGTTGTCGCATTCGCAAGAACGAAGTTGCCATATGGGCCAACGTTGGAGGAGCAAGCGGCGAGCTTCGCTCGTCATACTCGAATAGACTGCGGTAGAAGTTGGCGACAGTGGCAAAACAGTTGTGGCACGTAAGAACGTTGCAGATAGCGTCGCAGTGGCACGTAAGAACATTGCAGATAGCGTCGCAGTGGCACGTAAGAACATTGCAGATAGCGTCGCGGGTGCTGAGCACGGAATTCACGTCGATAGCAAAAAAGGATTTTAATGGTCAGAAAAACGGCGAAAAGGCGAGAGTGCGCGAAGGAGAACCACAAATTACACAGCAAAGAAGCGTCTGTCCAGGATCCCGAAGATGAGCGATCCAACCACGTAGGAAGCACGAAAGCTGCGCGCGCGAAAAATTGACAGGCACAGCTAAGTTGTGGCAGGTGAAATGCGCGATGGAACGTGATTCGCTGGTTTTACCCAAACCGACAAGCACAACGAGGAGTGGATCAACGAATAGGTGAAAATGCACAACGGGGAGTGGATCAACGAATAGGCGAAGTACAGAACGAGGAGGGGAGCAACGACGAGGTGAAAAGACAGAACGAGGAGAGGAGCAACGACGAGGGGAAAATACAGAACGGAGGGCGCCTGTGCAATGGGAGCTAAAAAAAAAAAAAAAATCGACAACGAGGGGCTTCCGTGGGATGGGGTTGTTGATGTGCTTGCATCAGACATTCGGCGGTACACACGCTGACTTGGAATTATCTTGATTGGCATGAGACAGAGTATCGGGAGGGGTATGTGAGACGCTGGGTGTGGCCGTTTAAGGCGGTGAAGGGGGTGGAATAGATGGTGGTGTTAAGAAAAGCGGCGGAGTGGAACTAGAATCAGTCAAGGTTGGAGTAGGCATAGAAGCAGGAAAGGTAGTGTTACTGGTGTTGGTTTTGGTGGGTTGGTGTTGTTGGGTGTTGTTGGAGTCATTTGGAGTGTTGCGCTGTTGAGAAGAACGGCGATGGTGGGTAGCGCGTTGTCGTGGAATAGCTAGGAACTGTGAAACTTGCGGCAGTCCCTCTTAAAGTGATCCTTGCAGCCGACAAAGTGACATTGGGTAGTGCGTCGGAATCGAGTAGAGCCAGGTTGTTGGGAAAGGGGAGCGTCTAGGGTAGGTCGGTTGGAAGAGTCTGAAGTCGTGGCTGACGACGCGGCGGATAGCGCAACGGTAGCGGTTGTGCATGCCATCGAAATTGTTTATTGTTGAACTTCTCAAGGGTACAACCACAGTCGTCGGTACGAAACGCGAGACGATAAAATAAAGCCAGTAAGGCTTGAAGCACGATGCACGTAGTCAAATGCGAGGACACTCTCGAGGGTACGTCGGATCAGGTACAATGCCGAGCAACTTGAACTCCGGTGATTGGTACAATGTCGAGCAACTTGTATACTCCGATGATGAACTTGTTGAGGAAGTTCGCTACGCGATCCCCACGGCCCATGTAAACATCGGTGATGCGCTTGGAAAGTCGCGTGAAGTTCATGTCGCGGTTTTCATGGATATCAACGTTGTTGCTTGGCGCAAAATTCGCCTTCAGAGCAGCGAGATGCTGAGAAATTCTTCTTCAGAGCAGCGAGATGCTGAGATGCTAGTCCAATGATCGTTGGTCGAGATAATGTGATCGCCGGTAGATATGATCATGTTCGCGAGACGACGTGGCCATGGGTGAAAAAAAAAAATGTCGCTCACCGCTGAAGGCATCGAGTTTGTGCGAAAGCTTGCTAGCTTGAATTTCGATCGAGGACATGATAGACGACAACGAACCGAACACGTAGCAATGAACTGAAGCCGAGGAGGAGTCGCCACGAAGTCAAGCACAGGCTCGATCGTGAACGAGCACCTCGTGTGAGAACTGAAAAGAGGGTGAGGTGCAGGGGTAAGTGACATAGCCTCCTCACAGCACGCCTTGTGGCAAGTTTTGCCGCTGCTGCACTACACTGCACTGCACGGCACGACACTGCACTTACTTACTTACCCTTTGGAGGTCTTTGGCGCGTTGTGTTGTGGGGGCATTTATTTATTTATTTATTTATTTATTTATTTCATGTGGCGGGAGTGCGGAAATGGGTATGTGGGGCCATCGCCGAGAGAGACCGACCGACCGCGGGGCAGGCGAAGCGGGGACGGGCCGCGCCCGTAGGTCGTACGCGTGCTGCCGCCGGGCGTATGTGCGACGAAGTGTGACACCCTGCTGAGCGCAACAGGGTGGCCTGGGTGGGGCTGCCCGAGGCGGCGACATGGCGGAGGGCGGTTCGCGAGGGCACAGCGCGCACGCCGGGGTTTCGAGGCGTTGGCGATCCTGGTAAATGCGGCGAGCTTGGGCCGCCTCGGCCTCAGTGAAGTTGGCACAGCCACTCGCTCCGCGCTGCGATGCGCTCTGCGCATGCTCTGGCGAGGGCGTGGCAAACCGAACTGGCCTCGCCGAAGGCACCAAAGACGAGGCCGGCGACCCGTAGCTGCTGCGCAGACGCTGCTCGACAGGACCCGAGAAGCCCTGGGTGATGATGGCGTCGCACGAGCGAGGTTGCTACTCGGAGTGGACTCAATCCCCATAGCCATCGAAAGTGTAAAGGGCTCTTTTGAAAATTCCGTCTCTCTTCGGCGCCGCAAACACGAACGTTTCGACCGATGCTCGGGTTCTTATCGAGGCCGGAAGCGAAGTGGTGCTCCAGGACTCGCTCCTTCCGAAAGGGTCCAGCGTATTGAGTCTACTCTTGCGGGTCAAACTCGGTGCCGACCACTCTGCTCGGGCCTCGCGCGCGGCAATTTGCATCTCTTAGAAGAAGGCTGAGTTCTTGTGAAGAATCTCAACGGAGTTCTTAGGAAGACGGTCGCGGCTAAACCCTTGGTGGTTCGAGGAAGAACAAAATGAACGCGTGGTTGCTCTTTATCACCATCGGCGTGGCCAGTGGCGTCAAGGTGCGCACTCCGGCCCCAGAGTGGGAGGGGAGCGCCGTGCTCCCCGATGGATCGTTCTCGACCCTCAAGTCCTCCGACTACCTAGGGAAGTGGCTCGTGTTATTTTTTTACCCCGCCGACTTCACGTTCGTGTGCCCGACGGAGATCCGCGCGTACAGCGAGTCGTACGCGTCCGGGGCGATGAATGCGGAAGTTGTGGGAGTCTCGACCGACGGCAAGTTCACGCATCTAGCGTGGACCGAAACAAAGCGCGAAGACGGAGGGGTCGGCAAGTTGGATATACCCCTCGTCGCCGACGTCACCAAGTCCATTTCCATCGCCTACGACGTCCTCGCCGAGTCAGATGACCCCGAGCACCCCGGAGAAGCGATGCGCGGCACGTACATCATCGACCCCGCGGGCGTCCTGCGCGCCTACACGGTTCACGACGAACCTCTCGGCCGCTCCGTCGAGGAGACCGTTCGCGCCGTCAATGCGCTCCAGTATGCCGACGAACACGCGGGCGAGGGCTGCCCTGCCAACTGGGCACCCGGCAAGGACACCATCAAGGCCAACCCCGCTGACTCCAAGGAGTTCTTCAAAGCCTGGGCCTAACTGAGCGGAAACCACCACCATCTTTACCACAGACCGGACTTTTTTCTCTTACCGTGTGTGGAGCATGTAGCTCGCACTCGTAGCCGCGAGGTGGAGGGAGGGAGGCGGGCACTTCGTTTTTCTTGGGAATCTTCTTTTTCTTCTTCTTCTTCTTCTTCTTCTTCTTCAGGAGCGCGAGGATGTGTCTTATTAGGCGCCATCGTCTTAATAGTAATAAGAATAATCGGGTTCCGAGGAAACTTCGCCCGCGGCGGGACTGATTGGGCCTTGGCCATCTTCTTCGGGCACTGGGTCGTCGTGATACAAAGTGTAGTAAGGGAGGTCCGGGCAATCGCCTCGTTCGTTGGACCAGACGTGCAACTGCGGACAACAACAACAACGTGTAAAAATAAATCCGAAAAATCCGACTCACGAAGTCGTATCTGCAGCCGGTCCCGCTGGCCTTCCCGGAGCTTATCTCGTCGACGGTGCACAATCGCGCGCCGTGTTCTTCGCACCGAGTCTTGGCCGTCGCAAAGTCGACGAGGTCGCACACCTGATCGCAGATGCTGAAGGTGGTAAACGCGCCCCCGACGTCGTCGCAGCAGCGCGTCCCCGCCACGGCGTGGTATGGGTTCGTGTAGATGATGTCGGCGTCGTACCTGATGTGGAACGGGGAGTTTTTGCACCGGCGGCGTTCGTTCCCGGGAGAACCGTCGACGACCGCCACACATTCCGAGGTAGGCATTGATGTCGGCGAGGAACTCGGAAGCACGGTTGGTGATGGGTTCGGCAGCGTGGTCGGAAAATCGCTGGGAAGCGAAGTGGGCTGGGGATTCGGAAGCGTCGACGGCGAAGGACTGGGGCGCGGGGTGGGCGCGGGATGTGGAAGCGACGAAGGTGCTGGACTCGGAAACGGGGTGGGCCCGGGTGTCGGCGAGACGGTGGGCGCCGCGCTCATCGTTGGGGAGGCAGTTGGCACGCACGGCACGTCAGCCCTGGGCGCCCAGACGAACGTCTTGTCGTAGTAACAACCCTGTGATCAGTAGGGTTGAGCACGATAATGCGTCAAACCTGCTTACCATTCCGACGGTGTGGCCGAAGCGGACCTCGTCGTACGAGCACACGCGCATGCCAGCGTTGGCGCACCGTTGGTATGCCTCGCCAAAAGTCACGAGCTCGCAGTCGAAGTAGCACATCGAGACGACGGTGCCGTCGTCGCCGCAGCACCGAACGCCGCCTACTGGCTCGTGGGCCGAAGCCACCTGGACGTCGTCCTGCTCCCAGTCGGAGACGTAGTTCTTGCACGATATCTCGCTGTCGTCGTACGGCGAACCATCGACGAGGGTCACCTCGCAAGTTTCGGGCAATTCGGGCTCCCCGAACGTCGGGGATGCCGTCGGGAGGTCGACGCAGGGCTGCTCGTCGGGCATCGGTGCCCAAACGAAGGTCTTGTCGTAGTAGCACCCGGTGCCAGCGGTCGAGCCCGAGATGACCTCCTCGTACCCGCACACGCGCATCCCCGCGTTGGCGCACCTGCGCTCGGCCTCGGCAAACGTCACGAGCTCGCAATCGTAGTGGCACATCGACTGGACATCCCCCGCGTCGTTGCAGCATCGGACGCCCGCCGCCTCGTCGAGCGCGTTGGCCGCGAGGTTGTCGCCCGCGCCCCAGTCCGGAAGAAACGATTTGCACGACTCTTCGCTGTCATCTTCCGGCGCGCCATCGACAATCGGGACGTTGCAGACGGCCGCCGCAAGTCTGCAGCTCAGGACGACCACCACGGCCATCATCATCATCATCATCGCTTGATGCTTGCAGTTTTTTGTTGCCTTCAGCTTCGGAAGCCTCGGATGATATTGAGAAGCCAGGAATTTCTGGTGAAGGAGTCTAGTATCGTCCATTGGTTGTATGCAGGAATTTTCGGGGATTGGATATCGCTGGATACGTAACGACCGAAAATTAATCCAAATTTTGCGAACGAGCGAGCGCTGAATCGAGCGTTCTCGAACGGACTTTAGATCCGACATTATTATTAGAGCCACGATGTACTGCGGAAAAAAAATGAAAGAGCTTTTCGGAACGACGACGACGACGACGACGACGACGACAGACCGCTATTGTTGGAGTTTGACGGGATGGCCGATGTTGCGTAGTACGTTTGTCGAGACTCGGCCGCCGCGCATTTCCTGAAAGGAACATGGGATGACCTTTCGGCGCTCCTCGTCTACAGGCCCGTGATTCCGGACTGGCTCCTGTCGGTCCGGCCTGGCTCCCATGCTCGGGAGAGGTCTGAAGTAAGTTAGTTAGTTAGTTAGCATGGGATGATCGTGGATCGAGGCACCCTACCGTGTTTGATCGAACAGTCTTTGGATCTAGACTCAACATGACAGTAATTGATGACGAATGGATTGTAGTACGCCCCGCGATTTCGGACGACGAACTCGCAATAATACCCTTGATCGGCGGCGTCAGTCGTTTGCGGAACTATCGAGGTAGAATTGTTTCTGCGCCGACGACGGTGATGGCTCTCAGTTTGAACGAGAACCAGATGTGGTGCCCATTTAGAGGAGTGCCGTCGACCAAAAAGTATGATCGACGGCACGAAGCGAGTGCTGCAGCCGAAATGGAAGATTTGCGATCTGAAGCAGCCTCCGCCCGTTCGTGCTTCAAAGGCGTCGTTGCCGATCAGTAGACCGCAATCGCCACTACCGGAGCGAGTGAAGCGTTAATTTACAACGCCTGCTAGCGCTCATGCCGCTTGCACTCAAAGG
This sequence comes from Chrysophaeum taylorii, assembly GCA_029834535.1. NCBI lineage: Eukaryota > Pelagophyceae > Pelagomonadales > Pelagomonadaceae > Chrysophaeum > Chrysophaeum taylorii. The sequence continues at coordinate 60,560 of JAQMWT010000413.1, forward strand.
ATCGAACCTAAACGGACGTACTACATTCCGGCATATCTTTCTTTCTTTCTCACCCGTTGAATAATGGTCAAGCCTTCGTCGCGGCTACGTCTTCGTGCATCGAGCAACTGGGAGTTCAACTGTGAGTAGGACGTGGGGACCACGCGCGAAAAGAGTGCACCGTCGTCGGCAATAGTTGCAGTCTCTTCGCTGGAAGATACCCCGACGACTGCGTTTCAGGAACGCCTAATAATGGAATGAGATGGCGTGCGATGCCAAGAAGAATTTTTTGAGGTTTTTCCAACGATCGCCGACGAGGATCACGATCATTAAACCCCGACGTCGGTGGTGAATCCGCTTAGTTTGTGATTTCGGTCAGGTGCCATCTCGCTCGCTCGCTCAATTGAAAGATGTGCCCAGTCATGTTCTTATCAAAGCCTCGGAGCCTTTTCGCGACGATTGGAAAAGAGGCGACACCTTTTTCAGGAACGACTGAAACTGTTGAAAAAGTACTTTCAGTGCCGCCGTACTCAGAAGAATATTCTCTACGCCCGCAAGAAATAATTTATGCCTCCTGTTACGTATTACTCGCCATGTTCTTTAATGGAGTTTGTGGCGGAACTCTCGGACTACAGCGGTATTAGGAGCTTTATGGCATTTGTTTCTTTTCGGCGCTATCGACGCTTCAGAGACCGCCAGCAAGCTCCAGTTTTTTTTCTTCGGACGTCCCAGTTGTGCAGCACACTCTCTGCGGACGCTATGATGCAGCTCTTCGCTTGGTGAACAACTATCTTATTCGCGAGGAGTGGGCGCCTGCTATGTTCGTAGTACTGCCGTGTTCGTTGGGAGGCCACCAACCGCGAGTTAATTCAGCGCTGTGCAATTTGACCGCACGAGACGTCTGTAAAGGAGTCACCTCGACCAAGCGTACAATCGAGATGCTCCGCAAGTCAGGGGTTGGTCGCGGGTTGATTGAACAAGAACCATCTATTTGCGCGCATCGCTCCACATTATCCTTTTGTATACGTGATATTTTACGCGATAACGCCTGATCTGATGCGTCGTCGTCGTCGCAAACGCTCGTTGATAGCGAGCCATTCTCGCAACATCCAGGAGCGCGCGGAAAAAACTGTCTCAACATTCGACAGGCTCTTGCTGCGTGATTGATATATCCCGACGAACCGCATCTCATACAGGTCAATAATTTTGGCTCTTCGCGTGCTGCAACCGATGCCTGGTACACACAGTAACGAGAACTGCGCCCGTGCGCGTCGGAAAGCACCGTCCAGACGTCAAACCTTTGTATTCGAATGGAAAAAACAACGGCGACTACGCGTACAACGTCTGGGGACTACGCGTGGCTTGATGACAACACTACTGAACAATACGCGCATTTGACTTCTGTCATCCCGCCGTCTTCCGTGGCCATTTTTGCAAGGGAATTCCACAAAATTCTTCCGCCCGCCCTATCAAGAGCATAAAGAGGCTCTACACCCAAGCCTTTATTTGACGCGAACAATCGCGTATGATCGCGTGGGTTCCACTGGTGGACGACTCGCAGGATACGACCAAGTTGCTTTCTCCCGAACTACCATTCATATCGCCCAACATGAGTGCGCAGGGGACGTCGCATGCTTCTGTTTTGCAATCACCCCCACCAAACCGCACAATGCGAAGAACTCGAATCTTCGAGCGCTATGACTCCTACATTTCCGGCAATGCCAACAGAGGGGGTGGTAATTACCATTACCGGAAATTAATGGTAAACTCCATTAGCCTAGTAATTACCAGTAACCAGAGGGTGGAGATTTTTGAGATGCGTGGCGGGTGCGGTCAAAAGTGTTCGAAATGATGTCTCGTGAGGGTCCGTGGGCGCGGCCCACACAAGGAGGCCCCGTTGGTGTCGGTATTTACGTCCATGCGCCTGGTGTCGGTGTTGGAGCCAGTGTTGGTGCGGGGTTGGGATCGACAGCGCAATGCACGTGCGGTCGAACCTAGATGTCATCGACCTCGTCGAGGTCATCGTCGGTGCGGCGTCGAGAATTCAAGAAAGGCGGTCGTTTTCGTCATCAGTAGAAGGGCAGCCTCGCTGTGGATGAGCGACACTCCTCTTCAGATAACATCAGCGTCCGGCCGCGACCGTCGGGCATTGAGGGTCGTCGACGTAGTCGTCGAGTTTGAGTCCTTGTTGCCGAGGCGCGGTGTTGTCCCATTGAACGAAGTAATTGTAAACTCGCGCTCTTGGCTTGTGCTTATGAATTTTGCCGAACAACAATCACTGCTCTCTCCTGAAGCTCACGGAGGAGGTATCTTCGAAGCACGGCAGCACGTAGAGAGGCTCGCGTTCGTCTTCGTTCTAGGAAGGTAGCCGGTTTCTCGACAAACGTGAAAAAAAACGGCGGCGGGATTTCAAACTCTTCGAAGTACAGGAGACCGTCTCTGCCGTCTTCATCTTCGCCGTCATCTTCGTCTTCGCCGTCCATGGTATTCTCGATCGCCTGGTTCTCGGCCGGTAGATAGATAGTCCTTGATGTCCATACGCTGAAGATCGCCCAGAATCTCGTCGGCATGCTGCTCGCTCATGGTAGCTATGACGAAGCTTTCGAACGAGGCGACGACCGGACTCTCCGAGTTATGGAGCAAGATCTCATTCGTGAAGACGTAAAGGGCGCGTCTCGCGTTGACGTTGCCCATGCTTGCTCGCGCCTTTGAATGGAACATGCCGTGATTCTTGTTGATGCGCTCGACGCCAGCCGCGTGGGGGACGATGGAAAGAATGTCGACGACCATCTCTTCTGTCAGGTTCCTCTGGTTTCCCAGGCCTTTGAAGATGACGCGCCCAGTGCCGATTGAATGGTAGTCTTCTTCCAGGCAGGCGACGAGCAAGAACGTCGGATCTCTCTTCACTTCGCCGTCGAGTCTTTCGATGATGCGAGCAACCTTTGGCCTGGTGGCGGAGCTGATGGCCTCCCATTTTGGGCCGTAGATCGACTCCTTGGCTTCGAATTCTTTGCGAGCTCAGAGAGAAGCATGCCGTATTTGCCGTTATGCTCTCCGCCGCAGTAGCTGAGGAGGGCCGATTGCACATCCAGTTCGGTGAACGACTCGTCGGCAGCCTCGAGCATCCATTCCCCCAGAGCGTACGGCACGATGAACCGGACAGTGAGGTCGAGCTTGAAGGCGAGGCAGTGCGCGACGTGGTGGACGCCAACGCGTTTGCCGGTGCAGAGCCAGCGTTCACGGGTGGCGCGGCTGTTGTCGACGACTGTCGACCCTACGTCGAGCTTGTCGGTGACGTCTTCGGGCAGGACTTGGACTTGTTGTGGTGTAGGACGACGAAGACGGGGAGTACATGCGACATCCCGGACCTCGTCGCCTTCGAGATAGTAGAGCCCGCTTGCTCGAGAGGGGTTTGAAGAGGCAGGCGACAGCGTCGCCGCGGCGTTTGGTTGAAGCCGCCGACTGGGAGAGATCCTCGAAACGTCTGAAGTCGCGGGGGGCCTTGGTGTTGTTGTTGTTGTGCCGCTTGAGAAGCTTGTACTACTCGGGAGTGTCAACGAGCGAGCCCGCGATCGCCCAGTTCCGGGAGATGGACAGGAGCATGAGGCAGGCGTAGGCGAATCGCGTGTCCGGAAACGTCTTGATGTTGAGCATGCTAGCCGACGAGTCAGCCCGCCGGTGCTCCTTCTGCTTCTGCAGGAATGTCTCGTGGAGAAGTGAGAACCGCTGCAGAAAGACGACGAGGAATTCAACTATGCTATGATATTCTTCATCTCGGCGAGCTTAGCGATGTCCTCACAGAGGAGATCGAACATATGCACGCAACAGTCGATAAGATACAACCAGGGGGACTTGTCCTTGATGCAGCCGAAGAGGCCCGAGCGAAGCGACGACATCGAACCCGTGTTGTCGGCCACCATCCTCGATGAATTCCTTGCCGTCGCCCATGGCCGCGATGAGCTCCCTCGAGTAAGTCTCCCCCGTTTGGCGGGGCGACCCGAACCAAACGGTGGTGAAGTACGCCCTGAAGCCAACCTTCGAAAAGGAGATGTCCATTGTGTGAGGTTATCTTGGGCATTCCTCGATCCGATTACGCGACCTGTTGATTCAACTCGAGCGTCGTTTCTAGAGAGACCCGAATCCTAAACCGAACAAGATGTCGCCGTATCGACACACAAAGCTCGAGTATCTACGCATACAGATCACAGACTGGTGATGGAGTTGTTCGCGCCATGGGGATCTTGATGCTGCTTAAGAAATGAACTGAGATCGGTACGTCCAACGCCCTTCGTGCCGCCATGGATTTACGACAACTCGAAGATTAGCTAGTCGATGGCAGTTGGCCGAATGTGCGATGGGACGATGCTCCAGCATTTCTAGCTAACCGTCGGTGGCGAACGTGTCAATCAATGTACGATGGGGGGGCTACCACAATCTTCGCGTGGATCCTCGAGCTCAAAGCGCCGTTCCTATGGTCAACCCTATTATAGCCCACAGGTTTCTGCGACTACCTCTAGGAATGAAGACCGCCGGAGATCTGTTTTTTTTTTTTAAGCAGATGGCAACCGATCTGTCTACGTGGATGTATCGTGATTTGATCGCCTTCATCGATGATACATCATGAGATGGGCACGGACGATCTCTGTCAATGCTTGATAAAAAGTTCTCCGTCACTTGGCCCAGAAAGAGTAAAGTGGTCGAACGTCCAAGTTTTAACTTCATGTTACAAGGAGGAGGACAATATTATCGAGTTTCTTGGCCACAATCCCACGCCAATCCTACGACGCTGAAAGCATTGCAGGGTATGTCGTCTATACCTGGTACTTTGCCCAACACGTCGCCTAATAAGACCCGAATAGATCTTTCGGCGCGAGCAAATATTACTACCGCCGCCGATATGTCAAGGACAACTCCAAAGTTTGTGGAGCCGTTGAGACGATTGCGTCTATATGACGTTCCATTAAAGTGGACGCCGGAGTGACAAAAGGTCTGAGAGACGATTATCATTACCGCTCTACTTGACTCGCGCGGAGTTTATCACCCGGATTATGATCTGCCCTTCAAGATTCGCTCCGACGCTTCGAAGGATGGACTGGAGCCTACGTTTTATAAGCGGTCGAAGTAATGAGAGAGAAAGGACGTGTTAGTCGTGAAGAACGAGTGATTGAAGACTGGAGTCGAGACGTGCCTAGGGAGATACGACAGTATGACCCGCACCCCTTGGAGCTCCTAGAAGTCACATCCTACCTTCTGAGCATTTTCGACCTTTCACAGTTCAGTTTTAGAGGAGACAGATCATCGTAATCTGACGTTTCCGCGGAACACGACTCATTCGTCCGGCCAGCTATAGCTCGCTTTGGGCTATGCCCCTTGCAAATACAAGCCCGGCAAGTCACTCTCTGGGATGAGAACGCCTGCCCTCTCTTCTCATGTGAGTATATATATATACAGAAACGACAGAAGGCGCTTCTCCATTCTCAACGTCATCTTTCGCATGATGCCTTGGTTCTGCTCGATTATTATATCGATTGCTCGATTATATCGACAAAATTCGTGCCAATCTAGCGCTCGAGGAAATCGCTTAACCTCAAGAAGATGATCCTATAATATGCGAGAATAGAGGCGCACGAATGTCTCCGCGCTTCGTCACAATGGAACCAATTGCCGTTTTGAGATATTTAACGGAGTTTTGTTTCTGATTGCTGTCGACTCTCGCCCTATGGATTCTGCGAGACGGGATCATACGTTTGTACCATGGCATTTCTGTCAATGGTGCGCAGCATCGCCTCGGTACTGTCGAGTCGATCTCCCGCGTTTCTGGTGGCCTCGCCTGTCTAATGAAGTAGGTGCCGGTCAATGTTTGGTTTGTCAGTAATCTCGCACACCCGAACCAAAGCGACACGGACTCCGGCGACGACTTGCGTATGACGGGGATCGCGTTGTTCAATGCATGGGCCTTTTGGTGGGCCAAGTGCTGCTGGACCCGACGCGTAGACCTTGGTGATATTTGTCCCGTTCTCGCACTTCCTGATATTGGATGTGATTCGCACTAAGCATGCCGAGTCTATTGATTCTTGGAGGGGGGTAGCGTCGAAGCGAGCTTCGATGATGACCTCGTCGTGATCGTAATGTCGAGAAGGCTGCCTTTTAAGAAGACCTGAACGGGTAGCGCAGTAAGACTCTAAAACTGGGCTCAAATCTGGAAAGAGCAAACCACAGAAAAAAGGGAGTTACGGTGCCGGGTAGTGTCTGGTCGCAACGGTAAGAAGCTGTCTCTGAGCATCCTATCTCCAACGACGATGAGACAGCACGACAGTGATGAGCACTGTGCTTGTTGTACGAACAAGGTGGTGTTTACGAATTACTATTAACTCTGGGTAGGGAAAAGGTAACAGAGAAAAAAATGTCTCTAGCGCCCCTGAGCACCTCCACCTGTACAATGATCAGCGACCCGAGGGGTAGGATAAATACGATGACGGTCAAGAAAGAAGGCTTCGTTGTCGCGGGTAAGTACTTTCAAAAAAAAGGTGGAGAATGAAGCAGCGTCCTCCTCTCGCCTAAATTTGAACGTAGAGCAGAAAATGGCGGATCATGGACGCTCGCAAAGCTCAGGATGAACAGTTACGCACGCTGCTGCTGCACCAGCGGTGGTGGCACGAATGCCTTCCTTACTTCTAAAAAGGGAAGTGGCGAAAAACTGTCCGTCAACCTGGCTTTTGTCTTCAAAGGGCGACTGCTAAGAGGGGGGGGAGGGGGGGCATGAAGGATGTGGGTGGTTTGGTGGGGTAGGAGGGATGTGTCCGATGGGCGGAGATAAGTATGCGGGACCTAGTCGAGGTCATCGCCGAGTCGTGGGGCAGGCGAAGAGAGGATGGGCCCCGCCCGGATGTCGTACGTATGCTGCCGCCGGACGTATGTGCGACGAAGGGTGACGTCCTGCTGGGATCGGGCGGCCTGGGTGGGGTTCCCCGAGGCGGCGACATGGGTGAGGGCGGTGAGGGCACAGCGAGCCCGGCCTAATGCGTTGGCGATCCCCCACTCACGGTAGATGCGGCGAGTTTTTTTTGGGCCGCCTTTGCCTCTGTGAAGTTGGCGCAGCCGCTTGCCACCCAGGTTCGCGCAGCGATGCGCTCTGCGCATGTTTGGGCGAGAGCGTGGCACGCCGCGCTGGCCTCACCGAAGGCACCAAAGACGAGGCCAGCGACGGTGCCGTAGCTACGTAGCCGCTGTTCGACAGGGCCCAAGAAGCCAGGCGGTGGTGCTGTACCCGGCTGGGGTATGATGGCGTCGATGCCGCGGGCGTGAGCGAGGTATTCGGAGTGGACTTGCGCTGCGCGCCGATCGACAGGCGACGGGTGGGAGGGATGGAGGGCGTGGGCGGTGTACAACGAACCCCAAGCGAGGGTTTTGATGTCGTAGAGTTGCTCCTTGTTGTCGAGCGTGGTGAGGATGTCTGGGACGACTTGGCGTCGGGCGAGATTGCCTCGGTACCGGCCGTAGAGGCGCGTGCGAATGGTAGGGGCGACGACGTCAGCTGTCTGTCTTCAAAAATGTCGACTGCTAAGAGGGGGGTGTGTGTGGGGAGCATGAAGGATGTGGGTCTGTCTTTAAATGTCGACTGCTAAGAGAGGGGTGTGTGTGGGGAGCATGAAGGATGTGGGTGGGTTTGTGGGGTATGAGGGATGTGCCTGACGGGCGGAGATAAGTACGCGGGACCTAGTCGGGGTCATCGCCGAGGCGTGGGGCAGGCGAAGAGAGGACGGGCCCCGCCCGTAGGTCGTACGCATGCTGCCGCCGGACGTATGTGCGACAAGCGAAGGGTGACGTCCTGTCCGTCGATTTAGGGTAAGGATCAGGTAGGCCCGCGAGCCAGACAGTGATCCTCCAAGCCGTCTACGGCGACCTCGCAGACTGTTTCCACGACCCGCGGCGGCTCTTTCAGCGCGCCATTCTCGCGCCCCGTCGAAACGATGTTGTCGATGCTGACAACGCGCGCATGACCGCGGCCTTTTTTGCCCGGAGACGAGGCGTCGGAGTTCTTTTCGGCCGACTAGGTTGGGTCGGAAGACGACGCCTCGCTCTTTACGTCGAGTTTTGAACCCCCTGACAACCAACGGCATGCTGACTTTGATCGCGAGCTTGAAGTCTACGCAACCTCGACCCGTCGCACGGCCACTGCAACGGTACCAGATACATGATCGATCGTGTCGTTGTCACCGAGGCTCCTCCAACCTGGATCCCTTAAGGCCCGCCGACGCCAAACGATCACCAAGAGCCAGGGCCAGACGCCCCGCGAGGTCCGCGTCCTCTTGCCCACAAGCCCGTCTTCTGTCACGTCCAGCTCTACGTGGCTCTCCGTCGATCGGCAACCCCGAGGAGATATACTCATATCTGGGTCGACGACGCCACCCTACCCCACACGTGCTGCGCAATATCGACCGATAAGCCCCCTCCCGGCGTCTACACGCGCGCACTGTAGGTGAACTTACTGGGATGAGGTGGACTTACTGGAACCAGGTGAACTTACGGAGGCTAGAGATTGGGACTATAGGAGAGATTAGTGACCAGGCGAACTTACGGAGACCAAGTGAACTTACTGGTTTTTTTATGAGTAAAAAACTCAAAGGTTAGCGGCGTGTGCGGATCAAAGCAGCTTAGATTGGCGAGGGTGAGAGGGACGAGTTCAGAGGAGAGGGGTGAGTGGATGCGAGCAGAAGTGGGCTTACGCCGAACTTGCTGGGGTTAGAGATTGGGACTAGGTGAACGAACTTACTGGGACCAGGTGAACTTACTGGGGTTAGTTAGAGATTGGGACTAGGTGAACTTACTGGCGAACTTACTGGCCTGCACTTTTTTGTTCCACCCACCATAAGAAGATATAGAGCCGTTGGGAGTAGGTGGTGGTGGTGCAACAAGGGGTCTATATATCTATGTATGTACCCTTGTCGATCGACACGAGAGCCAAATGAGTGAGATTATTACAAAAAAATATCTGTGTGGCTGTGATTGGGTGACGGTCTCTGATGGGCCAGTTGTTTTCGAAGAAGTCGCTCGAGGATGCGCCCGTGGTGGCCATCGTGGGGGGCGGATACGCCGGGGCGAAGATCGCCAAGGCGCTCGACGCGTCGATGAACGTGGTCCTGATTGACAGGAAGGACTGGTTTCTCCACAACGTGGCGACCCCTCGGGCGTTCGTGCACCCCGAGTTCACCGAGTTGTGCGCGATTCCGTACGACAAGCTGTTGAAGAACGGACACGTGGTCCAAGCAACCGTGACGGGGGTGCAGATGGCGGGGAAGCCGGAAGTGTCGCTCAGCGACGGGACGAAGGTGAAGGTGGATTACGCGGTCATCGCGACGGGCACGGCGTACGCGTTTCCGTTCAAGGTGCCGTTTCCAAAGCGCGAGGGCGTGCGGAAGATGTACGAGGAGGTCGCGGCCGAGCTGATGGCGGCGTCGGACGTCGTGGTGGTCGGGGGCGGATCGACCGGACTGGAGGCGGCGTCGGAGATTGCGGAAGAATACGAGGACTGCGCGGTGACCGTCGTCCACGCGGGTCCGCAGGTGATGATGCCCGGGCCCTGGAAGCAAAAGTTCGTCGACAAGTTGACCGAGCAGCTCGGGCGGTACCCGAACTTAAAGGTCGTCCTAAACGACAGGGTCCTCGAGACCCCCGACTCGTACAAAAAATTTCAGGTCCCCGAGAAGAAGAAGGTGAGCACGAAGAACGGCCTCGAGATAAAGTGCGACATCATGTTCTGGTGCGTCGGGGGCCGCGTCAACTCGGCGTGCTACGAGCAGAGCTTCGAGACGGACGCGAGCGGCCAGATCGTGGTAGACGAGTACTTGCGAGTTACCGACGCCGTATTTGCGGCGGGGGACTGCGCCAAGGCTGGGACGATGAAGACGGTCAACTTCGCCAACCAGCACGCGGATTGCGTCGCGAAGAACATCAAGCTTTCCGTCAAGGGGAAGCCCCTTCAAAAGTTCAAGCCAGGGCCGAACCTCAACGTGACGCAGCTGGGAAAGGAGTACGGCGCGGGGGATTTGCCGATCTTCGGGGGCATGGTCGTCGGCGCGGGCTTCGTCCAGATGATCAAGAAGGACATGTTCTCCAAAAAGTTCTGGCAGGACATGGGCTACCCCAAGCTCCCCGCGAAATTCGACCAATTCAACGACCAGGCGGCAGACTCGGACGAGAAGAAGAAGAAGAAGAAGACGCAGCTCGAGCAGCTTCTCCAGCTCGACCCGGACGCCGCCGAGACCCTCGCCCAGGGCATTGCCAAGGACCAGCCCTTTGCCGAGTACACCTAGATGAAGAAGAGAGCCTGTATATGTATCGCGCGGAAGGAGAACGACGTGTGTGTCGCGTGTCGCGTGGCGCGTGGTGTGGTCTGGTCTGGTCTGGTCTGGTCTGGTCGCCGCCCTGGCGGGTCGTCGTCGTCGTCGTCGTCGTCGTCGTCGTAGTCAAGACGGGATATATCATAATCATCACGGCCCTATCAGGACGTAGAGTAGAAGATGCGGCCCTCGACCTCGGAGACGCGGGCGATAATTTCGGTAGAGAGGCGGGACTGTCTCGAGAGCTCGCGCATGCGGTCTTTCCTTACGAGGTCCTTCGAGACGTCCTTGATCCACTGGTTGTTGAAGATGTCGCGGAGGGTCGCTCGTTGTTTGACGTCGCGCTCGAGGAGACTCCGAAGTACGGGGACTTCGCCCGTCTCGTCTTCGGGAAAGTCGACGGGGCCCTCCTTGATCTGGTCGAAGATGGCGTCGAGGGCGTCGTCGTCAAAGGGGAGGCGGCGGGTGAGAAAATTGAAGAAGCACACGCCCAAGGCCCAGACGTCGCAGGCCATGGCGTTGAACATGGTCTCCTGGAGCATCTCGGGCGCCCAATAGGCGTAGGTGCCCTCCGTACACTGGACCTGGGCCCGGCTCTCAGATTTTTGGAGGGCTGCCGCCTTGATCTGTCGCGAGGATCTGCTGAGGGTGGCGTGCGCGACGTCTCCGTCGAGCTCGGCAAAGTGTCGCGCGACCCCAAAGTCGGATATCTTACACCTCTCGTCGGCGCTGAGCAAAATGTTGTCCGGTTTAAGGTCGCGATGGGCTATGTGGTTTTCGTGAAGAAACTGGAGACCGTTGGCGATGTCGTAGATGTACCGCCCGGCCCGGTGCGGCCCGCAGGCGCCGCCCGTGATCCGACAAGCGTATACCCTCTCCTGCTCGTCCCACTTCATTACCGGACCGCGCGCGACAAATTCCATAAACATATAGATCCGGTCGTTCTCGACGTCGTCGAAGCTGTCGAGGAGTTTGACGAGGTTCGGGTGGTTGCACATCAGCTTCTTCATCACCTGCAGCTCCTGGTGCACCTTGTCGAGCGCCGACTGCACCTGCTGCTTGTTCCCGCCGCCGCGCGGAAGCATGTTCCGACGCTTCCGGAGGACAGCCTTTTCGAAGACCTTGACGGCGCACACCGCCCCGTCGGCCTCCCGGACGCACTTTTCGACCGTCGCAAACGCCCCGGCCCCGATCACTTCCACCAACCTGTACCCGCACACCTCCTTGGGACCCGAGAACAAGGAACTCGTCGAGGACGACGCCTCGAGCGAGGGCGTGATCTCCTCCGAGGCCCGTCGTCGAAACATGCTCGGCAACCTCCGCTCCCCCAACCATCGCGACGACGACGACGACGACGACGCCGCCGCCGCCGCCGCCGCCGCCGCCGCCGTTTCCGCCGCGGGCTCACCCTTCCACCACATCTTGTCGGTCCAGGCCGGATATTATTATTATTGGGTTTCCTCCCGTTCCCTCCTCTTCCGAAGGCTAGGGGGGGAACCCGACCCTTGGGTTCGGTTCGGGGGGGGGAGAAGAAGAACGCTTTCGAGGCCACTCGTGTCGAGGAAATAAATTAATTGCCACTAGACCCGCAACAACAACGAGATGTACGAGGGCAATTGGGAGAACGATGAGCGCCGCGGTGTCGGGACGATGCAGTTCGCCGACGGCAGCGTCTACGTGGGCGACTGGATGGACGGTGCTTTTGTTCATGTTTATTTTTTTCTCCCTCGTATGTCACCACCGCTCTCTGGTTTGTAGGCAAGATGCACGGCAACGGGAAGATGACGTTCGCGACGGGCGCCGAGTACGAGGGGGCGTGGCTCGAGGGGAAGATGCACGGCTACGGGAAAATCACTTTCAAGAGCGGCGCGAGCTACCAGGGGATGATCGAGGACTGCAAGAAGCACGGACAGGGGACCTACACGACGGCCGAGGGCTCGGTCTACGAGGGCTCCTGGGAACGCGACGAGATGACTGGCCAGGGAACCATGGCCTACGCCGACGGCCGCGTCTACGAGGGCGGCTGGCTCCGCGGCGCCAAGCACGGCGCGGGCACCTGCACCTACACCAACGGCTCGACCTACGTGGGAGAGTGGAAGGACGACAAGCGCAACGGCATGGGCCAAATGACCTACATGGACGGCGCCAAGTACGAGGGCGAATGGATCGACGGCGACTACGAGGGCCACGGAAAGTACGTCTGGCCCGACGGCGACTCCTACGAAGGCCTCTGGCACAAGGGCAAGAAACACGGCCACGGCAAGTACCACTTCGACGGATCCTCGGGAGGAGCTGCCGACCCCAACCTCAAGCAGGACGCACCCATCGCCGCGTAAATATATACTCATCCACTCCAAAGGAAAGGAAAGGAAAGGAAAGGAAAGGAGCGGAGCTCCGCGCAGCCTCGACGTCCACTACTTACTGCTCACCTCGTCTGTCCTATTTCCACCACGACATCCATACGTGTCATCCATCATCTGTCGAAAAAAAGAAAAAAATAAAAAGCACTCGCTGACACACTCATATTATTATTTGTTGAGGTGGCGGAACGTGCCGCCACGTCATCTAGTAACGCAGTCAGAGTCGTTCGAGCGTGATGTGCGAGGCGCCACCGCCGCCACTCGACACCGGACGGACGCGGCGCGTCGCCGCTTTGCTTTGCTTCGTGAGCGTGGCCAGCTTCGCGGCGACCCTCCCGTTCTCCCAGGCCCAGCGGGACGCGCTCGGGTGCGGGGCTCTCTGCCAGGGGGCGATGACGTCGAGCCGCAACGCGCTGAGCCTCGTGGGCGCCCCTCTAGTGGGGCGGCTCTCGGACGCCAAGGGCCGCCGATGGGCCGTCGCCCTCGGCATCGCCGCAACCCTCGCCTCGGGGCTCCTCACGGCGACGGCGACATCGTTGCCGAGCTTATGGGTCGCTCTCGCGCCGGCCGCGCTCCTGAGCCACCAGTTCGACGCCCTCAAGGCCGCGCTCGCCGACGCCTGCCGCGTCCAAGCCGAGGGCGCGCAGGGGGTGCTGGGCATGTCGGCGGGCCTCGGCTTTGGGGGCGTCGCGCTCGGCGCCGTCGTGACATCCCCGCGGGCCGTCGTCGCGTGCGCGGGCGTCGGCGCAGTCCTCTCGGCCGCCTTGTGCGCCGCGCTCCCGCGGACGCGCCCCCAGCACCGATCCCCGGGCCTCTCGCTCCGGCTGCCCTCGGCCCGCACCCCCAAGGGCGCGTTGCTCTTGTCGCTGCGCGCGCTCATGGGCGCCGCCTTTCACGTTTTCGCCGCCCTCTGGCAGGAGAGCCTCAAGCAGCGCCAGCTGGGCGCCGCCGACCACGCGAGGTTCATGTCGTTCGTGGGACTTGGGTACGCGGCCTCCCAGGGTCTCGTGGCACCTAGGATCCTGAAGACGGCGAGTCGCGTCGACCGGGTGCTCGTCGCCTGCTGCGCGTGCCTCTCCCTCGGCCGCGTCGCCGCCTTCGCGGCCCCCTCCCTCCCCCTCGTCTACCTCGCCTACGCGCCCGTCGTCCTCGCCCTCGGGGTTCTAAACGCGGCCCTCGCTGCGGCCGTCGCCTCGGTCGCCCCCCAACACGAGCGCGGAGGCTTCTTTGGTCTCCTCAGCGCGGTCGAGGCCATCTGCGGCATGATCTTCCCCGCCGCAGGCGGCCTCCTCGCCGTCGTCACCTCACCCCCCGCGGTCTGCGCCCTCGTCTGCCTCTGCTACCTCCTAGCGGCCTTACTCATCCATCGCCACTGGCAGCTTCTTAATAATAATAATAAGAAATCCGACTGATGCTTTCCTTTCCTTTTCCCGAAAGAAAGAAAGATAGAAAGAAAGAAAGAAAGAAAGAAAGAAAGAAAGAAAGAAAGAAAGAAAGAAAGAAAGAAAGATATGCGAGATTTGTTGTTGTTTTCATGAACTCGGAGCATCCGCCGCCACCACCATCACCACACAGCTGCAGAGAGTCGGCGCCCCTGACGCCGCGCGCAGCGAAGGAGTCCGCCGTATCACGACTTTTCCTCGTGGAGCCAGGAAACCGCGAGACGGTGCACTTGCTGATGCAAGGCATGCCGGTCCCAGCAACCTTTGGGTTTCCGGGCACCGACGGCACGATATGGAAAAACTACGTGGCGTTTGTAAGGCAGTTCCATCCCTCGATCTCGGTGCTGACTGCGCACCGCCTCCATCCGTTCACGCGCAAGGAGCGCCTCGTCGTCCTTGCGTGCTCGGTAGCGTTTAACGCGCTCTGGAGCGCCTTCCTCGCGTACCAAACGCCGACTCTCCGGAGACACGTTGCGCGCGTATTGATCGTGCTGATCAAGCACCTTGCGACAGTCCTCTATGCAGTCCTCATCAGACAACTCGTCATTTGTCCGTGCGTCTACGCGCCCCTCGTCGTGGACACGATGGACGCGACTAATCTTCGCGACGACGAGTTCTGTTCCCGCGCGGCGCGCCTCATTCGTCTCAAGATTTTGGGGGATCGCGTCTTGCTCGCCTTGTTCGCGGTCCACCTCGCCCTCATCGTCGCCGTATTGGTGTGGATGGCTTCCTGGAAATTCGACACGACGCGAGAACACAACGTGCGACACGCGAGAACTCCTGGAACCGCGTTCAAGGCCATCGCATTCTCCGAACTCTTGAATTTTACGCTTTGGTTTGTCAAGTTTTTGCCTCTCTTCGCCGCGCTCTATCCTATCCACCGCGCCATGTGGTTTCAGGGCGGAACAATCGTGGATTACCTAAGAGGGCGCCGCAGCTGCCTCAATTACCGCCTCTCGGCCAATTTCAAAGACCCCACCTTCCCCCGCTGCGTCCGCCCCGACACCTCCCGCTGCAACGCGGTGGTAAATATGCGGTCGATCGTCGGCGACATCCTTCACGCCAACGGCGCTGCCAACTTCCACCTTTCCACCTTCCGCCGAGACTCCGAGTGTGGTGGTGGTGGTGGTGGTGGTGGGACGGCCCCGCTCGGCACGTCCCCGATGCACCCGCGCCGCAAACCCGCCACCTTGAGCCTGCGGCTTCCCCCAACTCCAATCGCCGCGCATCGCTTCTGCGGGAGAGCGACGTCCATCCACAAGACCTCGCCCACCATGATGCCCCCAGAAGAAGAGACATCGGCAGCATAAAAAATCACAATCTCCCCAGTAGTCGACGAGGCTCGAAAAGTTATATATAGACCGGTGCTATTAATAATAAGTGATGATCGGAGAGTGGTCGAGGACACGTCGAGCCCGGCCGCCTGCCACCACCCTCTGGAGGAGATGGATGGATGGATGTGTCCTATAGCTGCATTGGAGAGAGAGAGCAGAAATTGTAGAAAAAGTACTACTACGTCAGAAGGAAGGAAGGACGGAGGGAAGGAAGTAAGGGAGGAAGTTCCGGCAACAAAAAACGCGATGCGAGGAGTGGACGCGGCCGTGCGAAGGCTGAAGGAGAGCCGCGTGGGTGCGGGTGACTTCGAGATTTCAACGTCTGACCGCGGAGTGGTCGCGCTGCGGAATCTCGGGTTCTCGAGCCGGCAACACGCGGTTGCGCAGCACAAGAGTTCGTCGTCGGTCGTGTCCGTTGTGACGAATAGGCGAGGACTTTCAATGTACTACGTGCTTCTGAGAATGAACTCGTGGCGGTTCTGGAGTTTCATTGTGGGTGTCCAGGGGTGTCTGGTGGCGGCGTCGTTGGCGTTGTTTATGGCGACGCTCCAACCGGAGGCCGCGCTCCTGGCGCTGGACGCGAACGGCCTCGGCGTCGTCGACGTCGAGTGCACAAATTGGGCGTGCCGCGGGGTTGCCGGGGCCCTGTCGCTTGTGCACATCATCGTGTCGCTGTTTATTGGCGGCGTCATCGTAGTGCGGCTGAACCGCGTCGTCGCGAAACATCGGTTTCGGTTTAGCAAGACGGCCGTCCTGAGAGACGGCGAGTTCGTAGTGCGGTTCTTTTCGAACAGACCCTCGATGGTCGTGATGCCGTCCTTTCGGTTGGAATACTTCGACGCCGAGGGCCGCGCGAGACCCCTCCCCTTGATAAACGGCGATAGCATCGCCTACCTGTTGGACTCGTGTCTGACGCTTAGGCACGACGCGCGATACGGTCCGTTCGCCGACGCCGACTGGCGGAGCCGGGTTCTCAAGGTGCGCGCGAGCGTGATGGGCTTCGACGACGTCATCGCCCAGGACGTGTCTGGAACGCACATTTGGTACGCGAAGGACGTAAGGGACGACGCGGACTTGGCAGACGTCGTCTCTCTGGGCGAGTACGAGAACCAGGCTGCTGTGTTCTTCCACATGGACAAGATCGACGAGCTGCGCGGGGCGGTCGACACGCTCCCCGAAGAGCCACCGGCGGCAATCGACTACTCGGCGCGAATGTGGCTGCGGGCGCAGATGCAGTCGAAGACGGGTCCACGTCTGACGGTCGTCGTCCGCAGACCGCCCGTACCCTGGCACTACTTGTTTCTCCGAATGTCGACGCGCGATTTCTGGTGCGTCGTCGTCTTGTATTCGGCGACGGTCACTTGCGCGGGAGGCCTCCTCTTTCTCGCCGCGGGCGAGACTCTCCAAGGCGCCGTCCGGCTGTCGCTCAAAGCGAACCTTCTGAGCGTCGGGGACGTCGTCTGCCGCGGGCCGCCGTGTCTCTGCGTGGCCGCGTTCGTGCGCCTCGCCAACTTCGTGCTGGCATTGTTCTTTGGCGCGATCATCATCGTCAGACTAAGCCGGGTCGTCGTGCGAGACAGGTTTGAATTCAGCGATTTTTGCATTCTCGACGACGGCGACCTCGTCCTCCGATTGGTCTCCAACCGACCGTCGACCGTCGTCATGCCGACCTTCCGGCTCGAGTATATCGACACGAAATACCGCCTTCACCCCCTCGATCTCACGGTCGGCGGTACCGTGGCCTTTTTGAACGACTCGACTTTCTTTCTGAGACACAGGGTAAGTCCCGATTCTCCCTTCGCCGCTCCCGATTGGCGCGACAGAGTCCTCGGCCTCCACGTCGCCGTCGCGGCCTACGACGAGCTCCTCGCCCAAGAAGCCTGCGGCTGTCGCCACTACGCAACCGACGACATAAAAACCGACGTCCATTTCGGACCCACCGTCGCCCGAGCCAAACTCAAACTCCGCCGCAATACGTTTCAAGACGCCTATCTCGTCGACATGAGCCGCATTAACCACCAAACTCCCAAATTTTGCACAGAGTGGTGATGATATCAGGCCGACGACATGCTGTGACAGACAAGTCAGAATAACTAGAATATATCTTCTTCCTTCTTATTGTAAACGGGCAGACTCTGCCGCGCTGGCGGCGGTCCGTGAGGTTGGCAGCAGGCCGCTCTAATAATCGAGGCGAGTCGGCGTCGACGTGCCGCGGGGGCACGCCGCTGCCGCTGACGAAAAAAACGCACTTCCCGCGAAGAACGCCAACACCAAACCCGCGACGAGATACGGGGCCGCACCCCCGATGGATGGCCTTTGCGGTCTCGCAAGAGCACCATAATCCACATAACTAAACTACTGGCTTCTTCTTCCTTTTGTGGCACTTGACTACTACTACTACTACTACTACTACTACTACTACTACTAGTCTTGTGTGTTGGTGTTGGTGTTGGTCCCTCCCTCCCTCCCTCCAACGTCGAGTTTGCCGACGACGATCCTTGCTCTGCCGCCTCGTTCGTTCCCGCCGCTCATCCCCCTATCGATACGACGACGCTCAAGACGACGCGTTGTTACCCCGTCGACTTTTGTTGTGACGTCGTCGCCGTAGTTGCACGCGGCCGCGGAGGCGGCGGCGGTTTCGGCTGGAGGCGACTGGGGGCCCTTCTCCTAGAGCCCTAGGATACCCAGCGCGGCGCGGGGGGGGCTTGAGGATTCTGTTGTGGTGCGCCGACCAGGCCTCGGTAACGTAGAAGAGGCCCGTGGTGCGATGTCTCGCCTGGAAGCAGGCGCGATGAACGACGCGCTCGGCATCGTCGGGGTCGTCGAAAAAACCCGCGCGCCAGACGACGACCGCGCACCGCGCGACGACGGCCGCTTGGTCGGGGGAGAGGAGGACGTGACCGGGTTCCGAACCGAGGGCGAGGGGCGCGCGCACGTAGCCCCCTCCCACGGCCGAGGCGAAACGGCGACACGTGACCGATTCCCAGCCCTTGGCGCCGTAGAGCTGGACCAAAACCGCCTTGGGCCGCGCGAAGAGAGCGTTCACCTGTCCGGCGCCGTGCAGCATGTAGAGGACGTCGGCGTCGCGAAGGAGGCGCCACATGTCCCCCACTTTATTTTTGCTCTGAAGGGTAAAATTGCAGCACGTGCGGTGCCGCATGTGCTGGGCGAGGAAGGCAGTCTCGAGCTTTTTTGCGGCCGATGGCGCGACGAAGCGGAGGTCTCGAGGCTTCCTCTTGAAGCGCTCGACGTGCACGGCCGTCGGGATCGAGTCGCCGTTCTTCGCGCCGAAGCGGCGGTCGAGGAGGTCGCGGAGGGCCTGGATCTCGGCGCCGGAGGTTTCGTCGGCATAGGCCACCGAGCGACCCTTGCCCCAGGTGAGGCGCGTCGCGCACCCTTCGTTCCAGTCGCTCACGCGACCGTCGAAAATTGCGTCGACGACCTCGAACAACCAGCCCAGGGCCCCCGCGGCCCCCGGGGTGCTGACGAGGCGCTTCTCGCGCGTGACGAGGGTTGCCGGCGGCTCGCATCGAAGCGTCGATGCATTGCACCCGGGCGCCCCCGCAATGGAGCTCGCGAGCGGCAGCAGATTGTCGGCGAAGAGATGGAACAGGTTGTGGGGCAGGTAAAAAAAACCCGGGAGCACAAACGCGTGGCGATCCTGGCACTCCTCGCGCCGCCGCTCGGCGACCACCGGCACCTTCTCGACGCCGCCCTTGCGCTTCTTGAACTCGAGGACGACCTTTCGCGTCGTCGGCGCCGAGACGACGACCCGCCGTCGCTCGAGCCAGATCCCGGGCCCCGAGAGCGTCGCGACCTGGTTGATCGCCCGCGCGTAGTATCCCCCCGCCGCGAGCGTCTCCTCGGCCGCCGCGAGCCGCCGTCGCATCATGAGGCTTCCGTTTCCCCACCGCTGCCACAAATCGACGGCCGATCCCTCGCGCCATGGGGCGAAGTACGCCGACACCCGCGGGTCGGGCATGCACATCATGTCGGCACACTGCGGGCCCAGCGTGCTCGGCTGCAGCCGCACGACCGTCGTGTTCGAGCCACCGCAAACAATCAGCATCATCGCCGCTCGCCACATCCTCCCTACCGTATTGCTAGTCAGTCAGTCTTAGTCGTCGACCCTGGTCGACAACTTCAAACACAAAGAGGCTCTTGAATACAACTATTGGAACTTCACCTCATCCCTCAATAGTACTGACTGACTGACGTCAGGGTCATCGAGCGTACTTTTCGTGCAGGGGGGGGATTACAGTAGTACATCTGGCGAAGGTAAGAATCGTCGTAGCAGGCGATAGGGGCGTTGGGTTCGCCTCCGCAGGTGGTTGGGGGTGAAGACGCGAGGGATGCCTGAAAGGCAGGGCCTAGTCTACGTCATCGCCGAGCCGCGGGGGAGGCGAAGAGAGGACGGGCCCCGCCCGTAGGTCATAATACGCATGCTGCCGCCGGACTTTGGGTGCGACGAAGAAGTGAGACGTTCTGCTGGGCGCGGGCGGCCTGGGTGGGGCTGCCCGAGGCGGCGACATGGCTGAGGGCGGTGTGAGGGAACGGCACGCCCGGCCAAACAAACGAGGCGTTTGCTGCTGCTGCGATCGGTCATCAACTTCAAGCCGCCGCCGCCGCCCCCGTAGCTTCGTCGCGACAACATCGTACTACGGAAGAAGAAGCTTCCGAAAGAAGAAGAAGTTTTTTTTTCCAGACGACGTAGCGTCGTAATTTGAAGCCAGCCGCCCCCGTAGTACAACTACTGCCGGCGGTGTATGTAAGTAGGAGGCTTCGAGAGGTAGCTATGCGCCGTCATTCGAACTTCACGTCATCCCTAAATTACAGCGACATCAGGGTCATCGAGGCTGGTACTCTCGTTGCAGGCCCAGTCGACGGGGCAGGCCGTGAGGCACTGGTAATAGTAGGAGTTCTGCTCGAAGCAGGCGAAAGAATCGTCGCAGCAAGCGATAGGGGCCTCGGCGTTGGGGCCGCCTCCGCAGGTGGTGTAGGCGTCCGAGCACTCGTACTGGGTGAGGAAAAAGTTAGATGCCACGGGGCCCTGGAGGCCGTATTCGTCGGCGAAGGCCGTGATGTTGAAGTTTAGGATCGAGGCGTTGAGGGTTCCGCCAAAGGCGAGTTCCCCCGGCTGCTCGTATGCCAGCTGGACGTACCGGTGATAGCCCGACGCATTGGGTGGCGACGGGTTGACGAAGGCCGAGAGCACATCAGCCTTGGAGAAGTCGCCAGCGAGGAGGGCGTTCGCGTCGATATTAGCGACGAGGTAGTGTCTCACCTCGCGGTACGACGGGTCCTCGGGGCTCGGGGCGTCGGGGTCCACCATCGCGACCGTGTAGTACGTGCCAGGGCTCGCGCTGGCGAACGAAATGTTAGGGGGGTCGTTCGAGTAGTGGGCAGTGCTGTAGGGCACGACGGTGCCACCTGCGTCGAGTCGTTCTTTTGACACGGCACGACCAAGAGGACGCCGGGCGGAGACATTCCACGACCTTCCCGTACACGACGCTCAAGTTGAACTTGGCGTAGCACCCGTAGATGTCTTCGGCGGACGCCACGCCAAAGAAGAAGAAGAAGAAGATCATCGCGTCGGAGCCAATCAAAATCTTAGTACACTAGAAAATTATTTTTCGTCAAAAACGTGAAAGTAGTATCGGTTTGTGACGTCGATGCCGTGGGCGTAACGGCGGAGAATCTGGCGGGCAAAATCGCCGGCCATGGTGAGATCGTGTTTGGACCATTTGCCCGAGGTGCTCGCGCCGGGCTTGAGGGCCGCGGCGCCTTCTTGCTTGTCCTCGAGGGCCCACTGGACGTGGGAGACGTGGTGGTCGTTGAGAAACTTGAGCCAGGCGCGCGTGCTCTGCTCGTCCGGCGTGCCGTTGGCGCGCGAGTCGACGGTGCCCCATTCGGTGACGAAGATGGGGATCGGGGTGGGGTTTTGATCGGTACGCCAAGGCGTGGCCGAGGTTTTGTCGGGTTGCTGGTAGGCGGTGCCGAGCATCGCCTTGGCCGCGAGGGAGCGGAGCCAGGACCTGTGAGAGGCCGCGTAGAAGTGGAAGCCGTAGGCGACGTTGTCGAACTCGGTCAACGGATCGAGGGCAGCCTCCTCGGGGTGTTGCGAGTAGAACCTCGTACCAACGACGACGAGGTTCGACGAATGATCGCGGATTACGGGAATGATGCTTGCGGCGTAGTCGCGGACCGTGAGGCCAGGTGTCGCCGTGTGATCGACTTTTGTCGACCAGGCTGTCGTGATGGGTTCGTTGTAGATCTCGAAGATGACGTTGGGTCTCGAGCCGTAGGCTCGGGCCATTCGCCGAAAAAAACACCGCGCCTGCTTGAGGTGGTGCTCTGCTTGGTGCGTGTGGAAGTCGATGATGACATAGATGCCCCGGTCGATGGCCGCCTCGACGACTTGGCGCAGGACTCTCTCGTTCCGTTTTTTGTCGAAGAGAAAGCCGTCGTCCTCCTCGACGCTCAGCGTCGCCCGCACCACGCGGCACTTCCAGTCGTCGACGAGGGTCCCCACGACATTTTTGTTGTAGTACTTGGCGCCGTTCCACCGGTCGGCCGTGTGGAACAGGGACATTCCAACGAGCTGGATCGGGAGCCCGTCTTCGCCGACGATCTTGTTGCCGGAGACGCGCAGCGCGGAAGGCGGCGAACTGCTGGCCCGCGAGGAGGAGGCACCGCGCAGTGCTGGGGGGGCTCCGTGCCACCAGAATGCCGACAACCCCAAGGCCACCACACCAACCAAGGCTCTGCCTGCGTGCATGACTCTATTCTTCTCTTCTTCCCTGGATACTATATTATTATCCAAGCAGGAGGAGGAGGATATCGTAGGAGGAATCCTATTTCCCTCGACGACGAGGGTTAGTTTTAGTAATTAGTTATCCGAAGTCCTCCTCCTGCTCATGGTCGTCGGCGGCGGGTTTCGGGTGTGGCTCGCGATCCTCGTCGCCGCCACCGTCATCGAGAGGTGGTCGGTCCTGGATGCGTTCTATACCGACGACGGCATCCTACCCGTGGCCGAGTGGCGCGCCGAGACCGGCGACGACTGGGTGGTGCGGTGGGTGTGCCTGCACGCGTGGTCGGGAAGCCTTGGATGGCAGCGCGCCTTGAGCGTGGCCCAAGTCGGTCTCGCGGCGCTCATCCCGGTCTCGCGGGTGGCGGCCCTCGGGTCCCTCTGGCTCTACGTCTCGGTCACCATCCGATTGGTGTCTTCGGCCTTCATTCTCGACAGGTACGTCATGCTGGAGTTGTTGTTGGCGGCGTGCGACGAGAGCACGCCGTTCTGGCGGCTTCAGCTTCTCTGGATCTACGCCGACGCGGGCTGGGCGAAGTGGCGCGACCCCGGATGGAGCCGCCACGCCGAACTCCCGGCGCTGGATGCGTACGTCCGGCACGGCGCGGCCGCGCGGCAGCTGCGGCGAGCGCTAGGCGTTCGAGGGCTCCGCGTGCTCACGCCGCTCGTGCCCGTCGTCGAGCTTGGCGCGCCCGCTATCGCCCATTTCGCTTATTATGTCGGGGACGCCCCCAAGCTCGGCGCAGCCTGCGTCGCTCTCGTGTGCGCGATGCACGTCGGAATCGCTCTCTCGATGAACGGCGCGGGACTCCTCTCTCTCGCGGCCGTCGTCGCCTGGCTCCCCGTCGCGACGACAACAACCACCACCACCACCACCCGGAGTCGAAAAAACAACAAAAAAAAAAGAAGCAGTTATGTTTCTCGTTTCGTCGTCCCGGGGCTCGTCGCGCTCGCGTGCGTCTGGTTTGCGGCGAGCGGCCAGCGGGAGTGCCTCGTCGCGCGCGCGGCGCCGTTGAAGGCGATTCTTCACAACCGCTGGAACGTATTCGGCGGAAGCGACCCGACGGTGACGTGGGAAATATTTCCGGCGAGGCTCGCCGACGGCACAATGGTCGACCTCTGGGCCCGGGGGGCCAACGTCAGTTGGGCGATGCCCGAGGCCGCGCCTCGCGGCGGCCGCTGGCGCACCTTTCCGATGCTCGTCGACGAGACCGACCGCGTCCTCGACCTCGCCTACTCCTACTTTTGCCGCGAGTGGAATCGCCCGTATCCGGACCGCCCCAAAGTTCTCCACTTCCACGCCTACATGCTCCAGGCCGACGTCCGCGCCCCGGAGGTTGTCGCCAAGCGCCTCCTCCGCGCCCAAAAGTGTACCGCCGCCACCACCACCACCCACCACCACCTAAAATAAATTCATTCGTTCATCGCGCGGCGGCGGCGGCGGAAGCGGCGGCGGAAGCGGCGGCGTCGATGCGGATGACGACCTGCTTGGTGAGCAGGGAGGCCGCGAGGACGGTGTAGGAGGTCCAGCCAAAGGCGGCGGCCGCCTCGTCGAAGGCGCGCTTCTGGTCGTTTCGCCAGGAGGGATGGGCGAGGAAGTCGTCGAAGACGAGGACGGCGCCCGGGTCGAGCCGAGGGCCTATCGCGGAGAGGACGGTCGCGGTGGAGGAGTAGAGGTCGCAGTCGAGATGAACGAGGGAAATGGGGCCGCGGTGGGCCTCGAGGAAGGGTGGCAAGGTGCGGTCGAACCAGCCGACGTGCATCCTCGCGCCCGGAACGTCGTCGGGGACCTCGCCGCCAGTCGAGTACGAGCCCGCGGGTTCCCGACCGTCCCACGGTTCCGGCAAACCTTGAAAACTATCAAAGCCGTGGAGCTCGGCGTGTGGCATGAGGTCCCGGAGCATGCGGAGCGACCTTCCGTAGTACACGCCAAATTCGAGCACGAGGCCGTCTCCCGCGCTAGCGGCCGCGATCGCGAGCGAGCTCCGCGTCCCGCCGCCCGCCGAGCCGCCGGCCGAGCCGCCGTCGTCGGCGTTCTGCCAGAGCCACCGGAGCGAGTCCGCAAGATATTCCGGGAGGCGCGGCAGCAGCGTTTCGTCCCGCGTCATCGCCGCGAGCGCGGCGGCCGTCCGAGCACTGCCGCTCCTCGAAAGCGCCGCCCGCACCTCGTCCGCGTCCCGGACGCACGCGCCGTAACCCGCTCGCGCCGTCGGCGAGTCCTCGATGCGGAGGGCTTCCGCATAAGCGCGACCGGCGGCCTCGGGGTCCGCGCACCCATCGAAGAGCGCGTGCGCGCACCGGATCCAAGCGTACGCGCGGGTTGGAGCGTCGTTGCCCTCGTCCCTCGCGACTCTACGACACGCCTCGGCCGCGGCCGAGTCGAAGCCTCGGCGCTCGAGCCGGGAGGCCGCCAAGAAAACCGCTTCGGGGGCCCGGCGGTGCGCGTCGACGCGAAACCACCCCACCACAGCCCACCGCTCGCGTTGCGCCTCCATCACCTCGTGCTCGACCGAGTCCGATCTCATCACGACGAGCGTCCCGCCCTCGGGCAGCACGTCCCGGTCGCGGCCGTGCAGCCGCAGAGCCCCGCCGTGTGCCTCGCGCCAGTCCTCGTTGAGATACAAAAGAAAGGAAAACTCGCGCTTCTGGGCGTAGCTCCTCCCGACGGTGTGGACCCCGCTCTTGGGCACGTCGACGTGCTTGCGGTAATATCCGCCGACGGGGTAGTACGCGTACGACAGTTCGGTTACCTACGGGGCTCAGCGAGTTCAAAAATCATCTCATACAAAACCAACAACAAATCGACCAACGAGTTTGTTTCTATCAAGAATCACGGCCCCTCACGAACGGCGTCAGCGGCGAGCCCGTCAAAGCCGCGAGTTCCTCGCGCAGCTCGCGCACGATCGAGTCCAGCGCGCGTCGCGCTTCCGCGTTACCCAGCGACGGCGCCGGAGGCGGCCGGAGCCACAAAGTCTCGGACCGTCGCGTCTCGTCGGAAATGCAACGCGTCGACTTTACTCTCCCCTGGACGAGCCGACGCGTTCCGACGTGGGACACCACGAAGCACCCCTCGCGCCGCAGGGCTTCGGCGTCCTCGCGCAGCGCCCCGACCAACGCGGGCTCGACGAACCCGGGCACCACCACGTACTCTTTAGATAACAGCTTTGCGACCCCGGCCTGGCCCACCGCAAGGGACCACGTCCCTCCTGGGAGGACCAGGACCAGGACCAGGACCAACCAATCTAGCATTGTGTCGTCACGACTTCTCCTCCTCGGCCATTGCTTACTTACCCCCTCCTTGCCTTGCCTTGCCTTGCCTCTCTCTCTCGAAGAAGAAGAAGAAGGCCACAACTCAACTCGACGACACACACAAAAACAAACATTCCTCGGGGGAAAAAAAAAACTTTTATACCCCGGCGCGCCGGAGAAGCGTCCCCTCGTGGTGGTGGCTCGAGCGGGCGTGTTGGCTTCTTGAGCCCCACAGTAGTAGGGCGTTGGTCCGAGCTCTCGATCACCAACGTGGACTTTGAGGAAGTGAAAGATGAGAAGCACATCCACGTCGGAAAGTAGGTCCCTCAGTTTCACAGCTCCGTCGAACCAGAATCCCGCGTCTTCGGGCGACAGCTGCTTACGTAGAGGCGCGCGGAGAGCGTTCGGTGCCAAAAGTTACTCGGTGATGACGCGTTTTTCGACGGAATGGAAGCCCTTGTACGATTTGTTGAGGTCCCGCGCGAGACGCTCCTCGACGCGCTCGCACTTCATTACGAATAATAGTTTTTGAACTTTTCACCCACTTCTCGACGGCATCCTCCGTTCCTCCCCGCGGCAATCGACAATCTCATCGGCTTGTTGAGGGGGTGCACCAACGGATTCTTGTTGCACCAGCACATCATAGCAGCCTGCTGCGTCCGAGTCAACGCGCACTCGACGCGCGTTAACGTTTGTCCGCCGCGTCGCGCACGCGACGAGGGACCCCGCAGAGCGACAGTTGTGTGCACTGTTGTGTGCGCTGTTGTGGGTGGCCACGAGGTCTGCTGCGGCAAGTCGGCATAATTTGTTGGGTTTCATCTCAACAACATACATAAATAACCCTTTTCCTCTCGACATTTACAGACAGACAGACAGACGTTGTGTGTGTTTACGTGTTGTTCACTTCACATCACTACACACACCAGACTTTTCTTGTGGTTCACGTTCACTTGGGGTTTAGTGAATTCCCAAGGCTGCATGCTGCGACCGCGTGCTTAAAACCCTTGGCCGTTTTTCCTACAAAAGTCAAGTCTCTTCTCTTCTCGTCGCGTCTGCGCCAGCCACACACTTATTATTATTACAACAACAACAACAACTGTGTCTCTCTCTCAGTACTACTACAAGTAGTATAATTGGAATTGAGCCGCTGCGTAGTTGAGCAGCAGACAGACAGCCGGGTCCGAAGAGGACAGGTTCCCGCGGGCAGAAGACAATGGCGTCGTTCACCGAGGAGGACAAGGAAGCGTTGACAACGTTGGCTAAGATGCCGTACGACAAGCAGGCGAAGCAGTTTTGAATGCGTACTGGTCCCGCGAGCTCAAGCTGGGGAAGAGCGAAGCGGCGTGCGAAGATCTGGGACTTTACGCACGAGTTCATGCGGCTCGACAAGCGGGGAGGAAGGGTGCGAGCTCGACGAGTTCGAGGCACCAATTTCTGGAACGGGACGTGGGGGCGATGACCGTTAAGGATATGCGCGCGGCGTTGACGCGGATAGACATCGACTTCACGCAGAAGATGTCTCTCGTCGAGTTTTAATCTTCCACCACGAGATACAGGACTGGGCCTCGCTCGTCAACTGGACGCCGGCCGGATCCATTTCGCAGCAAAAGATGCTCAGGCGCGCGCAGGCGCAGATGAGCGCCGCGCAGAGGCGCTGTCGCGAGCGACCGCCAAGGCCGCGAGAGCAAGGTCGAGGCCGACCGCGCCGCTGCGGCCGCCGACGCCTCGTCGCGCGCCGCCGTCGAATCGGAGCAGGCGGCCAAGGAACAGCACGACGCGACGGTCGAGCTCGTGGCGCAAAAAAGCCAAAGCGGACGCGATCGCGCTCGAGGAGACCAAGGCGAACGACGATTCGCTGTCGACCGTTAAGCGCAACAAGGCCAAGGCCCAGCTCGCCATCCTCAAATCGGAGGACTCGCAGCCTCTGCGCACGGCGCGCATTTCCTCGGCGGCTGCCGAGCGTAGGGCGCGCAAGGCCGCCAAGGCCGCGCAGACCGCGGCCGACGAGGCCCGCGAAGCCAAAGTCCTCGCAGACGCCGCGGCCGCCGCCGCCGAACAGGCGATGAATGACGCCGACCTCGAGGTCGAGGCTCTCACCGAGCAGCTCGAGGAGGCCAAGGCTGCGTGCGCGGGCTCCTCCGGCACCGAGGACGGGACCTTTGGTGGCTCGACAGAGAGTTCGAGGACAGTCTCAAGTACATGGGACCCAAGCAGCGCGCCAAGGCCGAGCTGCGCGCCGGCAGTCCCGCGAAAGGCCGCCGCCACGCCGGAAGTCCACGCCGTAACCTGTTACTTTCGTACGCGCAACGACGCCTCACCCGACATAAGAAGACCCTGATCTTTTTATTACTACTACAAAAGGAGACCGTGCACATCGCCTCCGCCGATCACCATCATCACCATCATCTTCTTCTTCTTCTTCACGGCCGATACATAGCGGAGTTGGATGATGCCATCACCACATTGTGCCCCTCCTTTTTGTTTTACGAGAAGAAGAAGGGCGTGTCCCAGCCCTACAGCGCGGTGGCTATATGTGTCATAAGAACTATAATATTTGTTATATGTCAAAATATAGTACATTTAGTTGTAATAAGTGTCATTTTATGTACGTAAAATGTTATAAGTGTCACTGTGTTATGTAAATTTTTATTATGTGTCACAATTTTTTTTTAATGTTATAAGTGTCACGTTCTAATTTTTGTAATATTTTTATTTCTTTTGGAGTCCTAACTACTAATCGACAGATGTTTGTCTGTCTGTCTGTTTGTCTGTCTGTTTGTTTGTCCCTCGATTTAGGGTAAGGATCAGGTAGGCCCGCGAGCCGGACATTGATCCTCCAAGCCGTCTACGGCGACCTCGCAGACTATTTCCACGACCCGCGGCGGCTCTTTCAGCGCGCCATTCTCACGCCCCGTCGAAACGATGTTGTCGATGCTGACAACGCCGCGCGCATGACCGCGGCCTTTTTTACGCGCACGGGGTGAACTACTGGGACCGTGAACTTACTGAGGTTTGAGATTGGGACTAGGTGAACTAAGTGACCAGGTGAACTTGCTGGACCAAGTGAACTTACTGGGGTTTAAGAGTGAACGTAAGGGCTAGCGGCGTGTGCGGGATCAAAGCGGCTTAGATTGGCGGAGGTGAGAGCGACGAGCTCGAAGGAGAGTGGGGTGAGTGGATGTGAGCACGAGTGGGCTTACTTACTGGGGTTAGAGATTGGGACTAGGTTAACTTACTGGGACCAGGTGAACTTACTGGGTTAGGGTTGGGACCAGGTGAACTTACTGGCAGACTTACTGGCCTGGACTTGTCCTACTACTAATCGACAGATGTTTGTCTGTTTGTCTGTTTGTTGTCCCTCGATTTAGGGTAAGGATTAGGTAGGCCCGCAGGCAGGCGAGGCAGTGATCCTCAAGCCGTCTACGGCGACCTCGCAGACGTTTCGACCCGCGGCTCTTTCAGCGCGCCATTCTCACGCCCGTCGAAACGATGTTGTCGATGCTGACAACGCGCATTACCGCGGCCTTTTTCCCGGAGAGATCCTAACTACTAATCGACAGATGTTTGTCTGTTTGTCTGTTTGTTTGTTTGTCTGTCTTTAAATGTCGACTGCTAAGAGGGGGTGTGTGGGGAGCATGAAGGAGGGGGGGGGGTGTGTGGGGTATGTGCCTGGCGGACGGGCGGAGATAAGTACGCGGGACCTAGTCGGGGTCATCGCCGAGGCGTGGGGCAGGCGAAGAGGACGGGCCGCCCGTAGGTCGTACGCATGCGCCGCCGGACGTATGTGCGACGAAGGGCGACGTCCTGCTGGGATCGGGCGGCCTGGGCGGGGTTCCCGAGGCGGCGACATGGGTGAGGGCGGTGAGAACAGCGACCCGGCCTAATGCGTTGGCGATCCCCACTCACGGTAGATGCGGCGAGTTTGGGCCGCCTTTGCCTCTGAAGTTGGCGCAGCCGCTTGTCCCCGGGTTCGCGCAGCGTGCGCTCTGCGCATGTTTGAGGCGAGCGTGGCACGCCGCGCTGGCCTCACCGAGGCACCAAAGACGAGGCCGGCGACGGTGCCGTAGCTACGTAGCCGCTGTTCGACAGGGCCCAAGAAGCCAGGCGGTGGTGCTGTACCTGGCTGGGGATGATGGCGTCGATGCCGCGGGCGTGAGCGAGGTATTCGGGTGGACTTGCGCTGCGCGCCGATCGACAGGCGACGGGTGGGAGGGATGGAGGGCGTGGGCGGTGTACAACGAACCCAAGCGAGGGTTTTGATGTCGTAGAGTTGCTCCTTGTTGTCGAGCGTGGTGAGGATGTCTGGGACGACTTGACGTCGGGCGAGATTGCCTCGGTACCGGCCGTAGAGGCGCGTGCGAATGGTAGGGCGACGACGTCAGCAAAGATGAAAACCTCGGACAGGGCTGCCGGCCTCTTTGACGCTGCCGTGGACGCAGTCGAGCTGGCCGTCATGCCAGGTGGTCCGCGCTCCTCCGCGGTTGACAAGGTTGGCCTGCGTGAGAAGCACCTTGCCGTGAGCGTCGAGAACGACGTCAGTGCCCAGAATGCGAGTGCCGGAGGCCCAAACAAGCTGGAGGGGTAGCCAAAGTACTGGGCACACATCTCAGCCCAGCAGCGGTTGGGGATTTGAAGGCCAGAGCTGGGCCACGACTGATGAACGTGGTCGAAGCGATCCCATGAGGACGCCGCTACTCGAAGTGCTTCGGTGATGGGAAGGGTGGCCGCAAGGCGCTGGAGTGCAGTGGCCCGAGCTGTCTCGCGCTGGGAGGTTAGAGCACGCTGGAGTTGGGGTATGAGCACGGGTGTCGAGATGGTGGGGTCGACGAGGACGCCCATGGAGACGAATTCGTGGGAGAGAGGACCGTCGACGAGATGAACGTTGGCGGGTCGCCGGAACCAGCGCCGCCGTGGGAAGCCAGCGTGGTACGGAGATCATCCCGAAGTCCGTCCCACGCAGTCTCGAGTGCCCGCCCCAGGCGGCAACCGGATGCGAGGAGGTGGTGCCAACGGTGCAGCTCGTTACCTGTGCGAAAAGTGGCACCCAGGACCGAGGCGAGGCGGGGAGGTAGCCAGGGACCTCCACGGCACCCGTAGGATCGCGAAGGTCGACGAGGTGTGGGAGGGCCTGGGCCGCCGTGCCAACAAAGGCGGCGGGGCTGAGGTCGGCGCAGGGCAGATGCCGCCACCCCCACTTCGAGCAGGAAGACGGAGGCGTTGGAGGACGATGCCGTTGGAGTCAAAACCTGACGCGGATCTGCGTTTGTCTGTCCCTCGGTTTAGGGTAAGGATTAGGTAGGCCCGGGAGCACCAGTGATCCTCAAGCCGTCTACGGCGACCTCGCAGACTGTTCCACGACCCGCGGCGGCTCTTTCAGCGCGCCATTCTCACGCCCCGTCGAAACGATGTTGTCGATGCTGACAACGCGCGCATGACCGCGGCCTTTTTCCCGGAGACGAGGCGTCGGGTTCTTTTCGGCCGACTAGGTTGGGTCGGAAGACGACGCCTCGCTTCTCAAGTCGAGTTTTGAACTCCCTGACAACCAACGGCATGCTGACTTTGATCGCGAGCTTAAAGTCTTCGCAACCTCGACCCGTCGCACGGCCACTGCCACGGTACCAGATACATTATCGATCGTGTCGTGGCTCACCGAGGCTCCTCCAACCTATAACCAATACGTAACT
>JAQMWT010000414.1:0-35121 GCA_029834535.1 Chrysophaeum taylorii
CCTTCGAAGATTTGGAAGAGATAAAGCTCCGAGACTATCTTTGGAGGCAGTCGTTTCGGATGCTGGAAGGGGGGGAGGTCGTAATCTGGATGCGTAACACTCCGCTGGGAGTCTGCTATGCGTCGATGATGTG
Source organism: Chrysophaeum taylorii (assembly GCA_029834535.1). Classification (NCBI taxonomy): domain Eukaryota; class Pelagophyceae; order Pelagomonadales; family Pelagomonadaceae; genus Chrysophaeum; species Chrysophaeum taylorii. The sequence goes on from JAQMWT010000414.1 coordinate 134, forward strand.
GTGTCCCACCTGCCTTTTGGCACTCTTGGACGTCCATTTGTTTTGCACGGCACTTCCCCCTAACGTCATCGTCGCAAAACCTCTCATACCTTTGATGGATCTGCCTCGTGGGCCCGCGATTTGGGGAGTAAAGTCCTTGATCTCGGTCTCCGGCGGCAAAAAAAAAAAAAGCCGGCGTTTTAGTTGCTCACCCGATGAATGAGCGGATTTGCTCTTCGGGGTGAGGTTTCGGCAGAGTTCACAGGAATCGGCATCTTTCGTAGTGCCTCCGACGTTGTGGGGTTAGGCTTTAATAAATCCGTCTCGGGGTCGAGATATGACCCCAGGACTCGGATTCTCGTATTGGAGCAAGTGGAATTTGGCTGTCCGCCACTGTATCCTTTGGCGGCCAAGGGCCAAGAGAGGGAGGACTTCGATTAGGCACTGCAAATGATCGTGGACGTTGTCCGTTCCCATGATATCGTCGATGAAGCTGACCAGATCTCGGTACATCCATTTAGCGAGGTCGGCTGTCATCTACTTGAGAAGAGGGCGCCTGCGGTCTTCACTCCCAGGGGCAGTCGGAGAAAGCTTTGGGCCCGAGCGGGCTGACTATTGTCACGGCGTCCTGTGCCTGCGGGTCCCGTCGAATGTTTGTACAAAGGTTTTGGACCCCCACCGAATGTCGATCGATGTCCGTTAACCTTCGGCCGGCCAGCTCAACGCTAGGCGTTCCTCCTGCGGTACATTCGGCCAGCTGTTGTCGACCAACTTGTTTCGTTGAGCTGGCGTAAGTCGACAGCCGCGCGGGGAAGGCGTTTAGATGTCCGAGCTCTGCAATCCTTTCTTCGGGAGCATCAGGACCGGGAATCCCCAGGGGATTCGGCCGGTCTGATTCCGTCTCTGCACCATTCGGTCGCGATCTGCTGTCGGAGACATTCGATCTTTGGCTGAGTCAAGCGGTACGGCGACATCTTGATGGCTTTGGGTTGGGTCCGCGTCTTTGAATCGGTTCGAAGGGATACCGGCCGAGAGTCCCACGGGTCTCATGATGGGGTCGAAGAACGCCCAGGAATATCGAACGCAATGTGCCACATAATTTTTGGCGTCTTCGTCCAGATGAGGGTTATTCGGGATGCCTAGCTCCTCGACGGCTTTGTCTACTTCTTCTTTCGTGGGGTTCTAAACGACCATGGCCGCGTTCCCTTTCAGATGGTCGGGCTGTTGCGGTAGCGGTGCTCCGTCTTCGTCTCGGGGTGCGTTTTTCCATGGCACGTCAAACCATTCCTCGTACTTGAACCGGGCGAGCTCTTTGTTTTGGTTTTGTCGCTCGTCGGTTCCTTGGTTGGTTTCCCTCCCTTGGTTTGCCCTTCGAGGTTGCATCGTTTTTTGCTCGCGCGGGTACCCCCTTGGTAAGATGAGTTGTGCATCGTCCCTGATGCAGCGGGCTTCGGAAGGCGGTCAACGGAAGTCCGGTGGTTGCCATTTCGATTTATCCTGGAGGTCGCGGTTCGGCACCCAGTGAATTGCGCGAGTTGAAACGTTCACGAGGGCGCGTCGGGGCGCGGGTGCGATGGTTCCCACGCGCACGGGGGTGGAGGGGCGCGCTCGATGATGTATGTTTCCGAGGGTCTGTCGGTGGGTACGACTACGTTCGGGCGCGCGATTCCAACGTTGCGGAGCGGGGCGGGAGGTGCGTTGTGTGCGTCAAGGGCGATGTATGCCATGGAAGACGGGGGTATCACGGCCGGTAGATGCTTCATTCGGTCCGTGACTGTGAGGTGGCCCCATGCGAGATCGCTCGGCATTGTGAGAGCCTCCGCGAGCATCTCTATTTTGAGTGCTTTGGTGTCCGATGGTGTGGGTCCTGTTCGCACTCCGTTCCGCGCGTGATGGTGTATATCGGTGCCGTGGCCTCTCGGATGCATCCAAAGTTTGTTGCGCTGGATGAGAGGCTGCGCAGGGTCGAGTCCGAGTTTGGCGGCGAAGGTATCTTGAATAGTGCCGCACGTTTTGGGACGCCGAATGAGCTCGAGAGGCCAGCTCGTAATGATCATGTGTCGACGGGTGCTCATGAGGTCCGGCGTCGTCGTCCACAGGTCGACGACGGTGATTGAACCCTTGCCTCAGCGTGATTCTCGAGCGAATGGAAGGTTTCCTGCTCGATGATCCAGCGTCCTACTCCGGGGAGCTGCAAGAGCTTGATGGTCCAATTGGTTGCGGGAGGACTCCTTTCCCAGCGTCGCGGGCGTAAGGTTGCACAGGGAGGAATCGACGCATGGTGTGTGCCAACGAAAAGGGCCGTGGGCCATAGGCTTTCATGCAAGTAACCCTTGACCAATGAAAGGACCCTGTCATACCGACCGCCGAGGGTGTGCTGGACGACAGGTATTCCTGGAAAGTTTATCTCATGGATGTCTTTGGCGGTGTCGGATGAGTCAATGACGAGCACGACCTTGTACGCGGTTCCGAACCATTCGTTGCTCCGATATATACCCTGTGTGCCTCCTCCAATCCCGCCGAAGAACATTACTACGCGCGTCACGTTCTCCGGGATCCAGGAGAGCGCCCGGTGCTTGTCGATGATCGCTTTTTCCGCGGTTCGAGGCGTCAGCGCTCCTTGCGTCTGTGGGGCTTGCAGTCGCGGCTTGATTGATGATGTTCGAAGTGCTTGACCGTTTGTGTCTCCGGGGTCTGGAGTTGGGTAGCTGGTGATCGAGACCGTGAAGGAGGCCGTGCCCTCGTGCTCGCTTTCGTGCGGGTTTCCGTGGTTGTCGCTTGGCCACGGGGTTGTCACCCGAACTTCTTCTTGGCAGTTGACGATTTCTTCCCGTGCAAGTTCTTGACCTGGGAGGATCGCCATCGGCGTGTCGTCGATCGAAGATACGGCCACCGCGGCCGCAGTTGGGTCGGAGCGGTCATATATCGAGCAGGTTCCGGCGACGATGCCGATGTGCTCTAGGCTCGGCGCAACAGCGACAAAGGCTTCTCCGGGCTTCAGCGCGTGGCTCAGCTTGATCGGGATGTTGTGGGTTCGACCGGGGTCGATACGCTTGGAGCCGGTCGCGAACGCTCGGATCTCGGGCGCGGGCGTTTTTAGGTCGTTGCTCGGCATAGATGGGTCCTCGGCTAAGGTGATGGCGGCCGATGCCCGCGGAGGAGGCGGCGAGAGGAGGTCCTCTGCCGTGAGGAGGGGTAGGGGAACTCTCTCGCTGCCTTGACTCCGACTTTGCGCCAGCGCTTGCCCTCGGGACCCATAAATCGGCGCTACGACGGGGTGTGCTTCGTAAGCTGTCCGATAGAGGATAGCGGGTGACCGTACAATCTATCCTGCGTATGGTAGCTTCGTCATTCGGAAGGCTGTTTGGGTTCTCCAAAAGGAGATTCGGTCTCGTGGGTAATCGACAACAGCGCCCAAGGCCCGAATATCGCGTGCTCCCAGCAGAACTTGTTTATTGGTGTGTGCCACGATGGCGACGACTGGCACAGCCATTTCGTCCGAGACGGATATTCGCAGAGCAATCCACTCCGAAAATGAGGACGTATTCTTTCCCGATCCGAAGAGAGTGCGCTCGAAAGGCAGTTTGCCGCTGTCCAATAACATGCCTCGTTTCCTCATTAGGCGCGCGAGGTCGTGACAGACGTAGGTGACGTCGGCCATCCCGTCCACCCCAAGTACCGTGGCATACCACTATTTTCCTGTTTTGTCGAATATATGGATGGGCATGAACGTTAGGCTGCCGGCTTCCAAACAGTTGAGGACGCGCAGGTCTCTGTCGATCGTTTCGGCGTTGACGAAGGCGACCGACGAGTGCATGCACATCGCTTCGTCCTCTGTCCCCGCCATTGGCATCGATACGTGCGCGCGTTCCGTGACGAGACGACGGGCCCTCGACCACCAGTTCTGTCGGTGCGTTCGCGGGTCGGCGGGAAGCTCATGGATTCTCCGCTGCAACTGCCGGCCCCTTTCTTCGTGCTCTCGAGTCCGGGATTTTGGCCGCTCTGGGCTCTTTTTGTTCCAGAGTGCCTGGACTTTCGTCCATACTCCCCACCCTCGGCGGGGGCGTCCCACTCTGTCGCTTCTTAGCCGCATGCGGGGTGCTTCCGAGCTGGGAATTTCCTTGGAACTTAAGAGCTCGCAGAGCTCGAGATCCCTGTCTGTTTCGGCCGCCTCGTTCGACCCTTCCGGTCCCGGCGTATTCGGTTCCGTAGCGGGCTCCTCAACTGGTGACGACTCGCTGCTTCCGCTGCCGATGTCGCGGTCGTGTTCGTGTCCGCGGGCGGGCTCCTCAACTGGTGACGACTCGCTGCTTCCGCTGCCGATGTCGCGGTCGTGTTCGTGTCCGCGGCGGGTACCCCCTTGGGGAAAGTGCGGCGTCGCCCTCGACGTTGAATCGGGGGCGAGGTCGTTGTCAGTTGAGCTGCCGGTAACGTCCCGGTCGTCCCGATCGGGCGCGTAGCCGACCGCCTCCGCGGGGTTTTGTCGGCGCGGGTTCACAAAGGCCTGGAGAAGGGCATCTCTTATTGTTGTGGCGGTTTCGGGTCCGTGCGGATGACTGAATAGAGTCTGGAACAATTCTCCGGGTTGATCTTCGCGTTCGTCCGAACTTTCGCTGTCCGAGTCGGTGTCATCGTCACGGAGGTCGGGGAGTTCGTCATCGGCGGGCGAATTTGCCTCTGGTGGTCCCGTTCGGTTCACAAAACCTTGGAGAAAGGCGTCTCTTATTGTTGTGGCGGTTTCGGGTCCGTGCGGATGACTGAATAGAGTTTGGAACAATTCTCCGGGTCGATCTTCGCGTTCGTCCGAACTTTCGCTGTCCGAATCGGTGTCATCGTCAATGAGGTCGGGGAGTTCGTCATCGGCGTGCGAAGTTGCCTCCGGTGGTCCCGTTCGGTTCGCGTCGGTGTTGGAGTCGTCGTCGCGGACACCGTCACTGTCGGAGTCGCCCGGGTGCTCATCGGTTGCGTCCGCGCCCGAGTCGGTGTCGTCGTCGCTGTCAGACGCATTCTCGACGAGTTCGGAGACGTCCGTGTCCGACTCGTGCGATACGCGTGTGGTGGCGCCGCTGATTCGACTGGCAACATCCTCTGGGGCGTGCGACCTCGAAGCTTCGGAGGTGTCGCTGGCGACCGAGGGTGTTGCGTCCGACTCGTACAGTCCTAGCTCGAGGTCGGCGGCGTTTCGGAGGTTCGACTCAACTAAAAGCGATAGCGCGTTCTCCCCGGGATCTGGCCGATCGGCATTGGGCACCTGGGAGGTGAGCGACCGCGGGTTGACCGTTCGCTCCGAATCGACGTCCGCTTCGGGGGTCCGGCGTTTTCCTCGTGCACGAGCGGAGCTCCTAGCGAGGTGAGCTTGGCCTGTGCGATTGCGATCTCTGCTTGCATTTTGTCGAGCTCATCCTCCGGGACCACGTCGAGAGCAGTTGGAGAGGCGAACGTCGAGTCGGCCGGGGCGGTCATCACGCTCGGCTTTGGCGGTGGTTCGCTCGGTGGTGTCCCTGGGGGCACGAAAACCGGCTGCGGGGCTTCAAAAAACTCTCCGTCGGTGCTGCTGGCCGACCCGAGGAACGTGGCGTCGGTGAAGGAGCATCCGGCGGTTCCGTCCCTCGACTGAGGCCCAAAGAAAGATCCCGCGTAGTCCATCGAGGATTGTGTACTCGAGCTCGAGGAGTTTCGCGCTGCGAGCATGCGCTCGACGATCGCTTCGACCTGGCTGACCTGCACCACGCCAGTGTCCGGCGAGGAGGTGGCGTTTGCATTCGCGGGCGGTCGTCTGTCGCCGTAGGGTCGTGCTGCTCTCTGCTCCCTCTTCCAGGCTCCGTAAGGGATGGGTTCTTGTCCCTGCCGTCGCCGCGCTTTCATCGCTTGCTTGTACGCGTTCGGGCGCGGGCATCGGAGGGAACCATCCGCGTTTCGCGTATGGTCGATCTTGTAGTTTCCGCAGTCGCACATCTTCCGCATCCATGCGTCCTTGTTTCGCATACTGGGCCTCGGATCATCGTCTACCTCTGGCTCTTCCTGTTGCGTCGCGTATGCGCCGGGTTTCTTGCGGTCGCGCGGGTTGCGTGGCGGCGGGTCGGTGGTTTTACCGGGGTGCGCCTTCTGCCACGCGTTGAACTGGATCTCGTGCCGGAGGATTAGACTTTGTACATCGGAGAAGGTGTTGTACTGACTAGGTTGGTTGCACCGCGCCATATGAATCTTTTGTTGCAGCTTTGTCGATGCCAAACCGGCGATCATTTGGTGAATCATCTCGATGCTATCCATCGACGTTCCCGTCAACGCGGTATAGGCCGTAGCCTCCTTCTGCAGCGACTTGAGGTAGGTCAGGACCCAAGATTCGCCCTCCTTCCTCGGCGTGGTGGCCTGCGTGATGTTCCGGACCTTGTGGAAGGCCTCCTCCGGTCGCGGCGCGGGCCGGCAGGCTTGGCGGAGCTGCTGGAGGATCCGCTGGACGTGGGAGAGGTTCACGTCGCGAAGCTGTCGGATCTGTTCCTTGTACGGCGTTTGGCTGTCGGCGTGGAATTGCAGATAGAACGACTCGGGGTGGCCGAACGAGGTACACAGCGCCTCGGCCGCTAATCGCCCTTCCTCCAACGTTGGTAGCACGGCCTGTCGCACGTCGTCCGCGAGGCCAAACGACAGCGAGCTAATAGAATAGTGGTCCTTCGATAACTCTCCGACGATGAGGGCGGCCTCGTGATCGAACTGCCGCTGATCTTTGCCCTCGATGTCCAGCTTGATCATCTCCAGCTTGAGACGTCGGTGCCTCGGGGCAGCCGCGTCCTCGTATCTTCGGGAGGCCAGGGCGGCGGAGGGCCCTTGGCCCGTGGCGGCTCTCACCAGTGCGGCGACGATCTTGTCGGCTTCCGTGGGTTCCTTCTCCTCCTCGTGGGCTCGCGGACGATTCGCTCGCTCCGCGCGTCGGACCGGCGGTTCGCTGCTCGGCGGCTCGGAGTCGGATTCGTCGTGGTTCGAGTCTCGAGGCGATTCGGGTCGCGGTGGTTGTGCTCGCTGCTCTCGACGCGTCTTTAGCGAGCGCATTTCCTCCCGAAGATCTTGGATTTCGGTCGCTGCCGCTTCGCGAGCGTGCTCCGCGTCTTTGCGGGCGTGCTCCGCGTCTTCGCGAGCGCGCTCCGCGTCTTCGCGAGCGCGTCGGAGCTCGTTCTGAAGGGCTTCCTTCTCCTCACGGGTTGCGGTTTCGAGTTGAGCCGCCGCCGTCTGTTCGATCTGCGCCGCGATTTCTTGGGCGATCAAGCTGCGCTCTTCGTCGCGCTCTTGTGCCTGCTTCTGTATCTCCTCATCTTGTATTCGGATCCGCTCTTGCAGCAGGCTTCGCACCTCTTCATCTTGCCGGTTGCGCTGCTGCAGCTGGTCTTGGAGCAGCGATACCATCTCCTGCAGCTCGCGAACTGCTCGGGAGCTTTCGGCGGCGCGCTCATCGGCGGTTTCGGTTCGAGTCGTGGTCGGGGCGCTCGGCTGCTCGCCCGTCGGCTCTTCGTCTTTTCTCTCTTCGGCTTCTGCCGGTCTTTCGTTTTCTCGGCCTGGCTCGTGTGCGGCGGCCGGCGCCGGCGCGGGTGGCTGCGTCGGCGGGGTCTCTTTTTCTTCCGCCCCTTCTCTCCCGGCGTCGGGGGGGACGTCTTCATCTCGTATGATGCGTCGCTTCGGCATTGTTGCTGACGCTGTCTCTTTCAGTGCCTCTGTTCTGGCTTGGCCCGTCTTTTCGGACTCCGCTCACTCCTTTCCGGTGGTCGGCGATTTGTTTGTCCTCGGGCTTGTCGGGCGAGTCGATGCTCGTCTCCGGATTTCGCGCAAATATACGTTTTTCACACGTATGCCGCGTTCGACGCTCCGCTCAGGACCACGTCGGGAAGCTTCTTTGCCACTCAGTTCCCAAACTGGTGGTGATACCGAGAGATGTTGTCTCGGCTGGGTACCCTCTTGTTGTTGTGCGTGTCTTCACGCGGGCGTACGATCTCGTCGACGATCGTACGGAGCACGTTACGTGTGCTAGTCTTCTCTCGAGCGCCTTGAAGAGCTTCGGGGGTGATCAATCCCCGCGGCAACTACCGGCGGTGCTTGTGCTGTTACCAACGCTTGGTTTGCGGTTGCAGGTTCGGAGATCTCGCCGATGTAGCAAGATCTCGTATCCTCCACCACCTGCGGCAGGAAAGGATTATGCGCGCCGACTTCTTACCCTGCTTCGACGGTGCCCTCGACGTCTCGAGGGTGCCGAGCGGGTTGAGGAGCGCTTCCTTCCTGTCGATCAACCTTCAAACTGTCCACGAGCTTCAATCCGAAGACTCGTGAAATAATTTATGGTTGAGATTAGTCGATCTGAAGAAGGGGAACGCCTGGTGGCGTTGTAATACGTGCGTCAGGGGTTGAAGTAGAGTCCAGAAAAGAGTCCAGTAAACAGTGGAGTAAACGGGAAGTGGGGTAGAGAACTCGATAGAACTAAGGGGTAAGGATGGCGGTGTGAGGGTTGCCGCCACAGGAACTAAGGGGTAAGGATGGCGGTGTGAGGGTTACCGCCACAGGACAAACAAACAAACGTGTGTGCTTATCTCCGCCCGTCAGGCACATCCCTCATACCCCACAAACCCACCCACATCCTTCATGCTCCCCACACACACCCCCCCTCTTAGCAGTCGACATTTAAAGACAAACAAACAAACAGACAAACAGACAAACATCTGTCGATTAGTAGTTAGGACTGCTTAGAGGGGGGGGTGTGTGGGGAGTTTGTTTGTCTTTAAATGTCGACTGCTAAGAGGGGGGTGTGTGTGGGGAGCATGAAGGATGTGGGTGGGTTTGTGGGGTATGAGTTTGTTTGTTTGTCTTTAGATGTCGACTGCTAAGAGGGGGGTGTGTGTAGGGAGCATGAAGGATGTGGGTGGGTTTGTGGGGTATGAGGGATGTGCCTGACGGGCGGAGATAAGTGCGCGGGACCTAGTCGGGGTCATCGCCGAGGCGTGGGTCAGGCGAAGAGAGGACGGGCCCCGCCCGTAGGTCGTACGCATGCTGCCGCCGGACGTATGTGCGACGAAGGGTGACGTCCTGCTGGGATCGGGCGGCCTGGGTGGGGTTCCCCGAGGCGGCGACATGGGTGAGGGCGGTGAGGGCACAGCGAGCCCGGCCTAATGCGTTGGCGATCCCCCACTCACGGTAGATGCGGCGAGTTTGGGCATGCCCTTCTCCCGACTCCCTCGCAAGATGCTCTCGTCTTGGGTCCGCTCCAAGCGCCCACCGGAGGCTCCGCAGATGACGTACGGGAGGTCGCTCGCCAAGGCACTCCGGAAATGCCACATCCCCTTCAACTCGTGGCACGACCTCGCACAAGACCGCGCGCAGTGGCGGTCCGCCATCCACGCACGTTCATCCCTCGCCTCTACCCCAACTGTGTGATTTTTGCTCTGTGATCCTGGACCGGCTACTGCCGGCCCAGCCTGGCTCCCATGCCCGGGAGAGGTCCGAAGTTAGTTAGTTAGTTAGCTGCCTCTGCGAAGTTGGCGCAGCCGCCTGCCACCCAGGTTCGCGCAGCGATGCGCTCTGCGCATGTTTGGGCGAGAGCGTGGCACGCCGCGCTGGCCTCACCGAAGGCACCAAAGACGAGGCCGGCGACAGTGCCGTAGCTACGTAGCCGCTGTTCGACAGGGCCCAAGAAGCCAGGCGGTGGTGCTGTACCCGGCTGGGGGATGATGGCGTCGATGCCGCGGGCGTGAGCGAGGTATTCGGAGTGGACTTGCGCTGCGCGCCGATCGACAGGCGACGGGTGGGAGGGATGGAGGGCGTGGGCGGTGTACAACGAACCGCAAGCGAGGGTTTTGATGTCGTAGAGTTGCTCCTTGTTGTCGAGCGTGGTGAGGATGTCTGGGACGACTTGGCGTCGGGCGAGATTGCCTCGGTACCGGCCGTAGAGGCGCGTGCGAATGGTAGGGGCGACGACGTCAGCAAAGATGCCGAAAACCTCGGACAGGGCTGGGATGCCGGCCTCTTTGGTGGTGGAGAGGGCGCAATCGAGCAAGCTGTCGTGCCAGGTGGTCCGCGCTCCTCCGCGGTTGACAAGGTTGGCCTGCGCGAGAAGCACCTTGCCGTGAGCGTCGAGAGCGACGTCAGTGCCCAGAATGCGAGTGCCCACGAGGCCCGAACAAGCTGGAGAGGGGTAGCCAAAGTACTGGGCACACATCTCAGCCCAGCAGCGGTTGGGGATTTGAAGGGCAGAGGTGGGCCACGAGCTGATGAACGTGGTCGAGAAGCGATCCCATGAGGACGCCGCTACTCGAAGTGCATCGGTGATGGGAAGGGTGGCCGCAACGTTTGTCTTTAAATGTCGACTGCTAAGAGGGGGGTGTGTGTGGGGAGCATGAAGGATGTGGGTGGGTTTGTGGGGTATGAGGGATGTGCCTGACGGGCGCAACGTTTGTCCCTCGATTTAGGGTAAGGATCAGGTAGGCCCGCGAGCCAGCCAGCCATTGATCCTCCAAGCCGTCTACGGCGACCTCACAGACTGTTTCCACGAACCGCGGCGGCTCTTTCAGTGCGCCATTCACACGCCCCGTCGAAACGATGTTGTCGATGCTGACAACGCGCGCATGACCGCGGCCTTTTTTCCCGGAGACGAGGCGTCGGAGTTCTTTTCGGCCGACTAGGTTGGGTCGGAAGACAACGCCTCGCTCTCAAGAGTCGAGTTTTGAACTCCCCGACAACCAACGGCATGCTGACTTTGATCGCGAGCTTAAAGTCTTCGCAACCTCGACCCGTCGCACGGCCTCTGCAACGGTACCAGATACATGATCGATCGTGTCGTTGTCACCGAGGCTCCTCCAACCTGTATCCCTTAAGGCCCGCCGACGCCAAACGATCACCAAGAGCCAGGGCCAGACGCCCCGCGAGGTCGGCGTCCTCTTGGCGAAGCCCGTCTTCTGCCACGTCCAGCTCTACGTGGCTCTCTGTCGATCGGCAGCCCCGAGGATATCCTCTTCTGGGACGGCGACTCCACCTACCCCACACGTGCTGCGCAATACCGATAAGCCCCCTCCCGGCGTCTACACGCGCACTGTGGGTGAACTTACTGGGAGAAGGTGAACTTACTGGGGTTTGAGATTGGGACTAGGTGAACTTAGTGACCAGGTGAACTTACTGAGACCAAGTGAACTTACTGGGGGTTTTAGAGTGAACGCAAAGGCTAGCGACGTGTACGGATCAAAGCAGCTTAGATTGGCGGAGGTGAGAGCGACGAGCTCGAAGGAGAGTGGGGTGAGTGGGTGTGAGCACGAGTGGGTTTACGCCGAACTTACTGGGGTTAGAGATTGGGACTAGGTGAACTTGCTGACCAGGTGAACGTAACGGGACCAGGTGAACTTACTGGGGTTAGCACAGGGGTATATATAGCCCCAGGCACTCGCACAAACCAGGACCGGCATTGCTACCCTCACCTTTTGGTTATCCTAACTACTAATCGACAGATGTTTGTCTGTTTCCCTGCGAGCGCTAACCGTTGGTTGCGATGGAGGACGGCGCCTAACACGCTTGCTCCCTGCGGCGGCCCCGGCCGTCCCGGAGTGAGACGGTGCCTGCTCGCCTCCCGGGCTGGCCGGTTAGCACCCGGAAAGTCCGCGCTGGGATGGGGTTCGCTCGGTTGGGCAGAACGCGACGGACAGGTCGATTGTTCGTGGACCAACACGTTTGCGGCCTGCGACGCTCTTGCACGACTTCGCACAAGACCGCGCGCAGTGGCGGTCCGTCATCAACGAGTCCTCGTCCTTCGCCTCTGCCCCAACTGCGTGATTTTCCTCTGTGATTCCGGATCGGCTCCTGCCTGTCCGGCCTGGCTCCCATGCTCGGGAGAGGTCTGAAGTCAGTTAGTTTGTTTGTTAGTTTGTTTGTTTGTTTGTCCCTCGATTTAGGGTAAGGATCAGGTAGGCGCGAGAGTAAAGGATCAGGTAGGCGCGAGAGCCAGACAGTGATCCTCCAAGCCGTCTACGGCGACCTCGCAGACTATTTCCACGACCCGCGGCGGCTCTTTCAGCGCGCCATTCTCACGCCCCGTCGAAACGATGTTGTCGATGCTGACAACGCGCGCATGACCGCGGCCTTTTTTTCCCGGAGACGAGGCGTCGGAGTTCTTTTCGGCTGACTAGGCTGGGTCGGAAGACGACGCCTCGCTCTTTACAGTAGAGTTTTCAACTCCCTGACAACCAACGGCATGCTGACTTTGATCGCGAGCTTAATGTCTTCGCAACCTCGACCCGTCGCACGGCCACTGCAACGGTACCAGATACATGATCGATCGTGTCGTTGTCACCGAGGCTCCTCCAACCTGTATCGCTTAAGGCCCGCCTACGCCAAACGATCAACAAGAGCCAGGGCCAGACGCCCCGCGAGGTCGGCGTCCTCTTTCCCAAGCCCGTCTTCTGCCACGTCCAGCTCTACGTGGCTCTCTGTCGATCGGCATCCCCGAGGATATACTCATCTGGGTCGACGACTCCACCCTACCCCACACGTGCTGCGCAATACCGATAAGCTCCCTCCCGGCGTCTACACGCGCACTATAGGTGAACTTACTGGGACCACGTGAACTTACTGGGGTTTGAGATTGGGACTAGGTGAACTGAGTGACCAGGTGAAACTGGGACCAGGTGAACATACTGGGGTTTTTAGAGTAAAGGGTTTTTATTATATAAATTTAGAGTAAACTCAAAGGCTGGCGGCGCGTGCGGATCAAAGCAGCTTAGATTGGCGGAGGCGAGAGCGACGAGCTCAAAGGAGTTGGTGTGAGCTAGGTGAACTTACTGACCAGGTGAACTTATATGAAACTTACTGGGACCAGGTGAACTTACTGGGGTTAGAGATTAGGACTAGGTGAACTTACTGGCCTGCACTTGTGGGCCCTTAAAGCGCTCGAGGTGGTTCGCGCGTTCGAATCCGCCCCACCGCTGCGCCGCAAGGAGTGTGTGAGTGCCTTCGAAGCAGTTGCCGTCGCCAACTGCTGGAGCCCCATCGTCTAGCACACACACTAGACCCCCCTCATCTGGGCGCTTTCACTTACCAGGACCGGATGTTCATCTCCGACGCAGATGTTCATCTGAAGCAGATGGCGTCGTCGTCTGCTTGGTCCCCACCGTCTCGCATGTCGCCCCAGATGTTCACGTTTCACTATGATGGGGAAGCACAGGGGTATATATAGCCCCGGGCACTCGCATACACCAGGACCGGCATTCCTACCCTCACCTTTTGGTTAGAGATTGGGACTAGGTGAACTTACAGGCCTGCACTTCTTCTCTACTAACGCCATCATATGAAACAAATGGAAGCAACCGCTCCACCCCAACCAAATCAGCCACATCGACAAGTGAATGATTCCACTTCCTTGAAGGTTATGGGCACCTGGGCTAGCCCTGGGGACCCTCACCGTGAAGTGGGAGGACGACCTGACACCTCGCTTTCAGGCCGATGTTCCCTATCCGGCAAAAGGTGTTCCGGAGTCAACCGGTCAAATCCTTACGCAAGTCCAGACGACATTCAGTCCCGCACGGCGGACCTCTTCGCGATCCGCGACGTCCTGGCCTCGTTCGGCGACGCCCATGAAGCCTCTTCTGCGGCCCGCCGTGCGAAGTGTGTTCTCAACGCCCAAGACGACCACGACGCATTTGTTGCGGCCAAAAAAGCGAAGCGCGCTCTCGACGACCACGACGCTCTCTTAGCCTCGCGTGCGGCTGACTGTGCCAAGTGTGCTCTCCGTGACGCCAGTAGCGCTTCTGATGCGGCACTCCGCGCCAAACGAGCTCTTCTCCGTGCCGCTTGCCGCGACGTCCGCAGCGCCTCTGCTGCGACCGACCGTGCTCTTCGTGACGCCCGCAAAGCGTCAGTTGCGGCCAAACGGGCCAAACGAGCCATCGCCCGCGCCACTCGTCGCGACGCCCGTGACGCATCCGCTGCAGCCAAAGTGGCTGACTCCGTCAACGCCTCTGTCACGGCCGACCTCGCCCGCCGTGCCCCCGACGCTGCCTCTTCCGATGCTTCCGGCGCTCACGTCGCCGCCTCTCACCCGACCCGGACCCTCACACAAGAAGGCGCAATAGTTGAAGTCCACCACGCTGACGTTGATGCCACCCAAGCTCACCGCGATCTCGACGCTGTCGATGCCAAAGTTCCGGCCAACGACGCGCCCCGCGCCCTCCGTGATGCCCACGCCGACCCCGCTGCGGATCCTCGCGCCCCAGGCGAACTCGACGTTGCCTCGCGCCCTCCACTTGAAGATCCCCGAGCCCAACGTGTCACTGCTTCGCTTGAACGCTCTCAAAGCGACACCGCAATGCTCGCCACCTCGGTACGTTCGCGCACGCAACCCCGCGCCACCCGGCACCACCGTCACTCGCGCCCCGACAAAGCGCACGGACTCGACCCGACCGACCCCCGTGATCGGTTCGACAGGGAAGCAATACGTCTTTCTCCCGATCCTCCGAACCTCGCCACACGTACTCGGTCCGACGGGGAAGTCATACATCTCGTCCCAATCACCTTGACCCTCGACTCACGTACTCGGTCCGACGAAGAAGTCCCTCAGATCCTTTACCCGTGTCATCGGTCAGACCAGGAAGTTCACAGCCTCAACCTCCACGCGAACATCGACCCGCGTACCCGACTCGCCAAGGAAGTTCAACGCCCTAACTGCCTCGAACTCCCCAAGCACATAGATCCGCGTACTCGACCCGACAAGGACATCGATACCCGCGACACGCGTGTCCGATCCGACTCGGAACCCACCACCCGTACATGCCCAGCACCGGCTCGTGCTTCGCCCGTTACGGACGCCCATCGTCTCCACGCGTATCAACCGTCACCCCGCACTAGGTTCACCGCGGACTATCCAAGTCTCGACCCATGCATTCGGTCCGACGGCCATGTCCACGGTCACGCCCCGTCCAAAGAGCCCGACAGCTGCGTCACCCCATACTTCGAGGCAGCCAACGCCCTCGAACTGGATACCGAGTCTGGCATATGCTTCACTCCGCGCAATCCAAACATCGATCCTAGTCATCGTCCAGACGATACCAAAATAAATGCGACCCTGCACACGTCATCCCCTCTCCTCACTGAGGGACCGTATGCGAAACCCAGCATCACTGCACTGCTGCGCAATACGTTGATCCCGCAAGCCTCGCAACCTCCGCAGTCGCCTCTTCTTGCTGACTCGCGACCGTATGACTCGACCGGTCTTCTTCCTCCCGACGAAGCCGACGGTCCAGCTCTCGATGAACCATCTCATGGTGAAACCAACACGCCGGAAATCGCCAGCCACCCTGACCGCGCTCGTTCAGCCCTTGCTCATCAGGTCTACACACCCGTGTGGCCCGACAACAGCATCGACTCTGCTGCCGCCACCACGTGCGAGTCGCCCCTCTCTCCAGAGATTCGACTCGAGGGGGTGAAGCCTGCATCATCGTCGCACACAAGTAATTCACAAGACTCACTTCTCGCTACGTGTACCGCCGATTCCTCCAATGATCGCGCAGACGTTGCCTACGCCAAAGCCGCGCCGCAGCCCCACGCGCATCCGCCTACTCCAAGCATGTCCGAGTTCTTGCCACTTGAAGGCACAACAGCTGACCTGTGCAACACCCGTGAGAAACAGCTCTTCAAGCTAGACCTCACCGCCAACGAGATCAGGATGTCAACACAACCTTTGACACCTGTAGTCCCTGCATACACACAGGCGCAGCAAACAAACTTCATACGTGGACAACTGGAACCCACAGACTTTCACCAGCATGACCACTTGACCTATGAGGACACTTGTCAGCGTACAACTACAGTCTCTGGCTCTACAGACGCTGAAGCCGTGATGAACGCCTTACTCACCCTGCACACAGATATGGTATCGCATGACATTCTCACCACCAAATTCACCTACAACGAGGTTGCAAGCGATTACACAGTCGAATTGAAACACGACTACCTTGCCCTTGTACACGACATGCATACAGCTCACCTTAAGAATCAGGTGCAATGCAAACCGCACACCAGGGGGTGTGAGATACACATGCTCTCTGCCTTGAACAATACGACGATCTCACGAAGCACGTGCATCGCGTCAAACTTCAACTGCTGTTCGTACGCCTGTGAACATTTTAAGTCAGACGCTGAAGCATACAAGTTGCATTCCCGCGCTAAAGACTCTGGACTACTTGCATCACTCCAAGACCATCTGCAAGTCCCAAGCAAGTTCATATGGACACTACCAACCCACCACTTCACAGTGGGCCTCCCAGGCCACTGCACTGGTTGATCTGGACAAACCTGCACCCACAATCATTTTTTTTTTACTACCTTTATGGCACGTCAACAACAACAAGATCACCTGACGTTACCGTGTCTCCTGCTTAGTAGTCAAGGAAATCAACGTGAACCGCGCCCACAGCTCAGTTCACATGCATCGCTGTCTTGTGGAACGATTCCACCGCCCCTCACATTACGTCCCCCATCGTCCGTCTCGACTGAGTTGTGACACGTACGTACGAACGACGACCTTCATGCTTACCCCGAGCATCGAAGTATCGTTCGAGGGGGTGTTCAGTGATATCAAGCTCGAGGGCATCCGCCCTCCCGGCGTAGGTTGGCACCTATTCGCCTCCCGGGCGGGCCGGTTGGCAGCCGGAACGTTCGCAGTGGGACGGGGTATGGCCGGGGGGCGAAGACGGAAGGTTATCGACGAGTTGGTTGTCAGTCACATCGCGGTCTCCTCGTCGCATGGCGACAAGCTTGATGGTCACTCTCCGCCGACCGACCTTTCGGCGCTCCTCGTCTACAGGCCCGTGATTCCGGACTGGCACCTGTCGGTCCGGCCTGGCTCCCATGCTCGGGAGAGGTCTGAAGTTAGTTAGTTAGTTAGTTAAGCTCGACCCTCACCCTTTACCCTCCCTACTCCCCTCTTATTCTCTACTAACGCTATCATATGAAACAAATGGAAGCAGCCGCTCCACCCCAACCAGATCAGCCAACCAGATCAGCCACATCAACAAGTGGATGATTCCACTTCCTTGAACTCCTCGCCAGCATGCTGCGCAAACGAATCCGGAAAGTCATTGAATTGGCTTCGCTTCAGGCCACAGATTCTCGTTCGCTCCATGTGCATGTTCACGCAAGCCCTCCGTGCGAGTACATTTGCGGGCTCTGCACGCAAGCCCGAAGGAGCGACATTGCCGCTAACCTACTGTTAGTTGAAGTCACGTGTCGTGCGATTGAGCTCTTGTGTGCTTCAGGCTGTGCGCAGTCATTCAGCATGGAAGGAGCAGCAAATCTTGTGTCTTATAATAGACATGGATTTTGTATGTAGTCTTTCTTAAGGACCCTCTTTTAACTGAATGATTTTAGATCGTGGCATTTATGAGTGAAGCTTGCAGAGGAGGTGAGGGCGCTCGTGAGAGGTTTGTGTCGTGTTGTGCTACGAAAAGAGTGATAAGATGAGTGATGGGATTGGTGCTTTTAACGTCCTTGTTTTGGGGGATTTTCTCGCCCGCTTGGGTGATACGTTTGGTAGACTATAAATAGTGCTTGGCACTCGTGAAGTGCATTCTGGCAGTGTTGTATTGCTGCTTGGTATATGGTTGCTTGCTGGGGACCGCTACCTTTAAGGAGGGTGAGGGGGGTGCGTGTCGAGTCGACGCGCAGACACCAGAGAATATAATGCCTTAAAATTGGTAAGAGCCGAGTCCGTTATAATAAAAATAGGAGCCGGGCTTCATGACACCCGTCCACACAAGGAGAGAGGGGGGGGTGAGTTTGGAGGATGCTACGGTGCCCAGTCCGAGCCCCCGAGCTCCTCAAGGACATGCAATAAGTGGGGCAGGTCCTTGAAGACCAAGTCACGCCACAGTGACAGGTCGCTCCGCGCAACCTAGACTCATCTGTCGGAGGCATAGCATGTGATGCTATCCTGAACTCGGTCACAGCCACATGCAAGGCGCTTAAATAACCTCAGCACACTCGTGAGCTCGCAGGCCGCCCGCAATATATCTAGAGCATACCCAACCACGTTGTCATCCACTTGCAGGGCAAGGCGGCCAGAAAGCCACGAGCAACGAGTTGGAGTCGACGGCCTGGGTGGTGACAGGTGTCCAAAGTGCCATCGAGTCCCCCCCCCCCCGGCCTGATGTAGCGTGCTGCCACGTAAGTTCGGATAATGAACATGAGGATCTGGGATCTGTCCAAAGTTTGCACGTGCTGTTTCCGTTTTGGCAAGGGCCAAGACCCGTTACTTACGGCAAAAATGGCCCAACAAGCAATTTAGCCAAATGTTCATGGCAGGAAATTTGGAGCACATTCGAAAAACAAAAGTTCGGTTGGCTCGAAACACTTGAGGATCAAAGTGTTCAAACTTGTTTTAATTGTATTGATGGCGAGGACCACGAAGAAAGCGCAGCGGCGGGTGACGACGCTGAAGACCATCCCGGCTGCGATGACGATGCAAAACTAGACCCCGAAGGCTTCGCGGCCGGAAAACAAACGCCTCGTGGCGGAGATCAAGCGCTGGGCGGCACAGCAAAGTTTGCTGAAGCCACCCCAAGTCTAAGGGCTGGAACTGGGCCGAGGTTGTGGCTTGGCTCGAGAAGGTGGAGCCAGTACTTTGCCACGGTCCCCAAGCAGAGTGGCCCGGCCAAGTCGGTGCCGGAGGGTGCAGAGCGACAGGCTCCATCAGACGGCACATCGTATGCGGCGGGAACCGCGGCGGCATCCACGAGCCGGCGCAATCTGCATCGTGCACAGCTAGCTCGGCGCCGGCGCCGCAGAAGGAGTACTGGTCGAAGGACCCCTGCCGATCGCGGATGATCATGGCCATCGTCCAGACGCGCGACGCCGGCCTTTTAAGGGACCCGAGACCATCTCGGCAAATCCTCCCCCTCCCTCGCCCCCAGCCGCGAGGCGCCCTCCTGAGTGGATGGAGGAGGATACCCCGGACGAAGAAGAAGTCGTCGGCGACGGCCAAATCCCCGACGGAGCCGTTGGTCTTTATCTTACCTGCCGCACTGTTTTTCGAAGACCTAAGGCCCACCCCCTTCGCCTTTTTGATTCCTCCTCTGCACTTCAGCACCTCTGCCTCCCCGTCAAACGGCCGGTAGCAGCGGCCGGCCGTCCTCCTCCGAGATGGAGAGTGCTCTCGTCATACTTACCGACGCCGAGGGCGCCGAAGTCCCTCCTTGCGGAGGAGTGCCTCGAGCATAGTAGCTGCGGCGATGACGATCGTGCGACCATCGTCGCCCCGATTGTTTGGCACAATTTCACTTTTGTTTTACCGTAATGAACACGTCTTAGTGTTTTAAAGAGCTAGAATGAAGGTGCGATCATTTAGGAAAATAAGATAAGAAGAAGGAAGAACAAGAAGGTGAGGACGTGAGAGCGACCGGACAAGAACCAAATACGAAGCGCTTTTAAAAGAATTGGAAAAGGGTGAATAAGGCACACACCACAATGAATGACCGCCGAACACACCACACCTCTGCAATTCAAGCGAACTGCAGAGTCCAATTGGGTAGAACGCAGATAGCCCCTTGCCAATGTGGGCTGCACGTCGTGGCTACACCGGGACTAGCCCGTTGCCAAACGAAAGTTTCGATTGGCCAAAGGAAGCGAGTCCATGGTGCCGAACCGCGAAGCCGCGAGGCAGCTTTTATTTTATTAAAGGTCGAGGTCGTACTCCCGCTTGTCTCCGTGGATCTCTTGGCACCACGCGATCCAAGGGTCACACTTATCATTGGTATTGTTCTTCGGGCACACGTAGAACCAACGCCCGTAGTTGCCCGACGAGCTCTTTGATGTTCGATATGGGCCGAGCATCTTCCCGTGAGAGCAGCGCGGTATGGGGAACGTCGCCTCGTTGTAACCTGGGAGTTTTTTTGCCTCCTTTGGCTGCGCAGAAGCGGGAATGTGAACGAAAGGCGACCCGGTGAAAGACGACCCCGTGCTCGCCGCACGCTGTCGAGACTGCTGGTTTGTGTTCCGCGGTGTCAGCGTTGGGGAAACGGGCGGAGGAGGGCGCACAGGGCGCCGCGTTCTACCGCGACTGTGGGTGGCGTTCCCAGCCCCGTGTGAGCATTGCTGGACACCAAGGCCGAGACCGCGGCCCGATTGAGAATATCCAGGAGTATGCGACGCTGTGCTTTGAGGCCGCGGCGTGGCACGTAGAGGGGGCCCTAGAGAGGGGGGCGAGTCAGCAGAGGTCGATGACTTCTGCTTGCGTTCCAGCCGTGCCGTGCGGTGCATCCAGGCAGCCAACCCTCAGGACCCTCAGCGTCGCAGCATTCATCGTATCTGATGGGGTGATGGCGATACGGTTCACTTGTGGACTGAGACTTTCGATGGCCCTTTGCTTGTCCCCTGACTCCGGGCTTTCTTGACCTTGCAATACGCGCGCTCTCGGTGGTGAGCTGTGTATTTCGTCAACTTGAAAGAAGAACCCACCACGGATCTCTTCTTCCGTGAGTAAATCGCCATCGTCGTCGTCGTCGCTACTGTCGAAATCGCCACATGTCCCGTTGAACTTGTCCTCGGGCTCGGGCAGCACCTGCGACCCACAGGTATTAAGACGAACCAATGTTGCACAACCTTGACAGTACTTTTTTTCCACAATAGTGATTAAATAGCAGGGCAACTGGGGGCGCGGCGACAACGCGTGCACTCACCTCGGGATCGTCTTGTTCCTCTTCGGATTGAGCTGGAAGGGGAATCTGTCCGCTTTCACTTCGCATGCACGGGACCCAGAAGTCCTGTTCGCTCGGCAGCAGCGTGTCGCACGGCGCGAACTTGGGTAGACTGTCGAACTTGCCGAAGGAGAGCGTAGCGGGCAGAGAAGACTCGCGACCTGGGTCTTGAGAACCCCTCGTGATATTAATGTAGCCGGCGAGGTGGAGCGCTGCGTTCATGTGCCAACAAGTTCGCGTGTTGGCACAAGGGCAACCGTCATGTGCCAGAGCAAACCTTGGTATTCGCGACTAAAACACGTCCGAAGAAATAAAGGCACGTACGGCGCCACGTCCAAGGTAGAGCACGTCCACGGGTCGCTTCGATCGAGACTCGCTCTGGTTTGAACCCCCAACTTGGAGTTGGGATTGAGGAGTATGATAAAGCTCCCCGCTTGACATGCAAAAGCGAACGCTTCTGCGATGTTTGGCGTCGGGAACTTCGAGTTGAAGTGCTCGACGAGCCTTTGGTTGTCGTCGGCACCGTGGTCCGCGCACACATATAGGTGTGTCATTACCCTGCGGTCATGACACAAGTATGTAGGAGTGGTGTTTCCTCAGCTTACTGTGCACTCCGGCACTCAAAGTCTATCTCCACGTCGTGGAAACGCGAGGCATAGAAGACCAACGCATATTCCTTAAGCATGCCGACGGTGAAGTCGGCCATGTCGCTGTGGATTCGCGCGCAAATCTTGCGCGCGAACTCCAAACACAACGCCGTCGGCAACGATCTCGCGCACCGTATTGCGTCGATCTCGTCATCGTCGGCGGAAAAAAAATTACGCTGACGATCATCATCGTTCGGTGTGACGGCAAAGGCGCGCGTATCAATACACAACAAATAAACAGAAACAAACCTCTGAGGGTTTTGAGGGCGTGATCTATGCTGCGAAGAGTGATGTACTTCAGCTGCGATTGGCAATACGTGTTCGGACATACCTTATGAGCATGAATATCCGTCGTGGATCGCGCAGTAAGTCGCGAGCCTTGAGCACCGTTCTCTCGGTGAGGAGGAACAGGCCGCTGTTGAAGAATAGTGGACGCTCTTGGTCGCGCGAGAAGTGCTTCATGATCTTAGGCATGAAGTGCTCCATGACTTTGACAATTGAGGTTCTCTTGTTGGCCCGTATGATGCGACCAATTGTCCGCATGTTGGCCTCGGTCATGTTGTTGTACTCCTGAGCCCCGACAATAAAATCGCATTCACCTGTGAGTGTAGTGAGCACCATGCCGAGAAAAGCGCGCACCGCCGGGGCCATGTTCTTGGCCCACATACACTCGCTGGCGCCAAGGAGCACGCCCTTGATAAGTGAGCTCCATCAAAAAGTACTTGATGAAGTTTGGTTGGTTGTGGTACTTGGAGTTGAGCACGTCCACAGTAAGGTTCGCTTCCTGCGACGACTTCGCGCGCCGGACAATACCGAGGCCCTTCGATGAGCTGCCGGAAGCGCCGATGCCTATGGCGTCGCCAAGGAACTCGTGAGCCACGGTCTCGCGTGTTTCGTGTCTCCAACTATCTTGGTCCTGTTCCGGACTTTGGGCCCGTGCGTTTGGCGGCAGGTAATCTTTGCGGAAAGAAACTTCGAGTCAAGACAGAAAAAACGTGAGCTGTGTTGTAAGACACAAACACGAATCAACTTGTAGCGCGACAGAACGCGACACCAATACAAAGCGGGAAGCAGCTGGGCATCATCAACCAGAACGGTGGACACCGCATGGTGACAGTGCCCCCCCGTACGAATATGCGAGGTCTGTGCACAGTGGGGATATGAGTACGTCCCCACGTATGATGACTCGTGCGAAAGAGCACAAAGCGCGGCAAGTGCCTTGGACACACGCGGCATTTTCGCCACCACCCATGGTGACAGCGAATGCGACCGGTCTGGCAGAACACCGAGCCCGGTGTCGGCTTTTGACGTCCGTGTGCATGGCTGTGACGCAGAGGACGAACAGCCCCGCGCGGCTTTCACCCCTCGTGATCTTCCACAGCCAGTCTGCACTGGCTCCGATGCGCCCCTGAATATCCCGATTCTTCACAGCAGGAATAAAATTTGCGTGGATCAGAGAAAGTGAGGTGAACACAGCGAAAGTACCATTACATTCGTCTGCAAACTCCCGAAATCCTGGAAACAGAAACGGCCCATGGTAGGCCCGGGACGCATTGATGTCCCCTGCAGCCTTTGTCTTCAAGTGTGCGAGAGAATCTTCGAGCGCAGCGAGATGGCAAGATTCTGCATCAACAAAGCGCGCGCTGAAGATGTCGCGAAGACTCCCGGAAAGCCAGGTGTCGACCCACTCGCAAAACGGGCTGAAGACCCTCTTGATGTCGGGCAGCATGTCCTTCTGGAGTCGACAAAAGTACTCGAAAAAAGATTCGCGGTCGGTAATGTCATGCTTCTTTGTTTTCTTAGCGTATCGATGATACTTAAATGCGCGCTGAACCTACGCAAAACACATGCGCTACTGCGCTTGTATGTCAAAGATACAAACGCACCTGTTGCAGGGTTGGCGGCATATCAAAGAAGTTACGTTTAGCATCGTCCTGTGCATGCAAGATGTCGTGCAACATCATCGGCGTCAAATGTGCCGTCCCTGCTGTTCCGAGAAGGATTGCGCGACACGCCGACTCCCAGCGCGGAGACATGGGACTCTGAGGGGCTCGCGGCGACTGTGCGAAGTCGTTGTAGGCACCTTCGCTGGTAAGCCAGGGCTTGACCTGAATGAAACAATGCTCGTCAGTCAGCGAGTATACTTAGTGAAAATGATTTGAAACACAGAACGACAGGAACAACAACGATGTTGCAAAATGACGATAAGAAAGCACAACTATAAGAAAACACGACTCAATTCAGGTTAACTTTCTACAACAACATTTGTTTACGACGAAGGGTGGGAGAGGCCGGTTTGGCCCGCTTGCGAGGTTGTTCGCGAGTGTTAGCCTACTGCGTGTGTGGGGTGTGTGTGCGTGGGGCGTTGAACTTGGAGTAGGGACGGCGGGGGGGACGGGGACGTGACCGGGGCCGGTGTCATGGAGGGCCTGTCACGGACGACAGCATGCTTGAGCCAAGAGCAGCAGGAGGAGGAGGCGCGCCAAAGGGTCGAAGCGAGGCAAATCATTAGCCCCATCATTTTTTCGGGCGCTTCAGTTGACTGCGCGTATGTACCGGCGACGTGCGATGGCCAATTGGCACCCGCTTGTTTTTTTTCTCAGCGAGACGCCACGTTAAGCACGAGCTTCGGACGCTGCAGAAGACCCGTAGGTCCGCCGTCTTCGGCGGCGTGATTCACACGGCTCTCCACCTGCGGCTCGGCCGGGACGCGCGGTGTGGCGTCTTCGTGATCTTCGTCGCCAACGTCGGAAGCAACCACGGCCGCCTCCGCTTCCTCCTCCTGTGCTGAAGCAGCAGGTCTTTGGTCCTCCTCGTCACGCGCGGCCTCAGCCTCGACGTGGTCGTCGCGTCAAGCCACTCGTCGACTACCTCGCGCGGAAAGAAAACCTGGGGGTGCTCGGTACGTTGTTGACGGGCGTGGCAGGCGGGGTGTCCAAGTCTGCCGCGAACGCCCTGGTGTACGGGGGGCGTTGCTCGAACAAAAACTTTGTTCGAGGGGGTGTCTTTTTCCAGTGTGCGTGCTGCCCTTTTATGACGCGGGATGAGAAGGCCGCGTTTTCGGTGGAAAATGATGTCGCCAACTGCGACGCGCGCTATTTCGTGGGGGTTGAAGTCCGAGATGGCAACGTCGAGTTTGCGTGCGCTTCCAAGGGCGGGCACCTCTGCGTGGTCTCCTCTAGCGACACGCACTTCGAGCCCCCCGAGATGCCGCTCGACGTTAAGTTTCGCAGCAAACGCCAAGCACCGAGCAAGTTCAACCTTGCGGTGCGCCCGCCGTACCTCATCTTCGAGGTCAACACCAGCGTCAATTCCATTTTGAATTGTACCCAATATGGAGTCCCTACTCCAGCCCCCGCCACTGTTGTCCCTCTATGTAGTAATGTTTCGATGTTCTCGCCGGAAGTCCCGGCAAGCGCCAACGCAAGTACAATTTCTTGCTTGACCCCGGCCGACGTTGCAACCGTCGAAGCGGGGGGGGGGCAAGTCAGACCTGCTCTTTCTTGATGTGGTTGTCGACGATCGAAACACCCGCGACGAGGCTGCGCGCCTTGTCGCGCAGCGCCACCGTTTCTTCGGTAACGTACAACGGGACGAAACGAAGGAACTGCGTTCCACTTCGTCCTTGAGGATGTTGAGCAGAGGGCACGTCTGAGAGCAGGGTAAAAGCCTGCTCGAACGTGAGTTTCCCTTTGAGAAACTTGCCGTAGACTTCGTCAGAAGAAGCGGCCCCAAGGCTTCCCACCTAAGAACAGAAGCGTCATCACAAGACACCAGGAGCAACAAGCACGACACAACGACACGACGCATAGTACAATAAAAGCAATAGGCCCGACGGACCAGGCCCGACACTGCGTCACACTTCGCCATGCGGGCCAGCGGCTAGACCAGCCTCGCGCCGGAAAGGCGCGTTGGCCGTACCGCCCAGTCCGGCGGGGGTGGCGGAGGGATGCGGGCCAGCGGAGGCACGGACCATCTGCGGTAGTTGTGGATGCGCACTTTGCGTGGGGTGCGCCACCTATCCCGGCGGGAACACGTTGGTAAACGGGTGGTGCAACATAGGATGCATCATGGGCCCTTGCGGCGTCCCACCTTGCGTCCACGCCGTCCACGCCGGGTGCATACCGGAATACATTGGCCCCCAGGGGAACGCCGTGGACGTTGAGCCGGCGGCACTCGATGACGTTGTAGGCTAAGGTGTCGGCGTGTGCGGGTGCGCCAGCGTCCCAAGCGGCGGCGGCTGCGACGGCCACATCGAATGCATCGGCGCCGGGTGCAGCAGCGCCTGCGGCTGGTACTGCGACGCCGGGACCTGCGGCCAGTGCCCCGGCGTAGGCTGAATATGCCACAGGTGCGCCTGTTGCATGTTCACCGTCTGTGGCTGCGGCTGCGGCACTGGTGGCTGCGATGCCGGGGCCATGGCCGCAGGCCCCGGCAGCTGCGACAGCATCGACACCGATGCGGCTGCGGCAGCTGCTGCGACGCCGGGGCCATGGCCGCAGGCCCCGGAAGCGGCGTCGGCACCGGCTGCACGTTCACCGGCTGCGGCTGCGGCTGCGGCACCGGCGGCTGCGACGCCGGGGCCATGGCCGCAGGCCCCGGCAGCTGCGACAGCATCGGCTGCATCGACACCGGGTGCGGCTGCGGCAGCTGCTGCGACGCCGGGGCCATGGCCGCAGGCCCCGGAAGCGGCGTCGGCACCGGCTGCCCCTGATAAAGGGGGGGGGGCTAACGGAGGGGTAAGCCTTAGGAAGCGGGAGTTTCCGCCACAGGACTCCCCTGGTGAGAATGCGAGCTGCCCCGGCGAGTGGCTAGCGCGAGGAGCGCGGCTTCGCCTTACGAGCGTCTCGTAAACGAATCTTCTTGTAAACGCGGGTGATGATCGGCTCGGGAACTCGACCACCGCGTAGAGTAAACTTGGGGACCAACACATCAATCTCGTGCGGAGCGAAATCCGTGACACAAGGAGTTGTGCTGGATGAGATCCTGGACTTGTCGGTGAAACTGCGACCGTCAGCGTCCTTGTACTCAGGCTTGAGCTTGCGGTTCGAAAGGTGAGAGGTCGGCTTGAAATAAGCGACATTATCGTTCGGACTCAAATCGGAATAGAAATGTAGACCAACACGATTATTCTGGTAATCGCAAGGCTCGTGAACTTCAGCAACATAGATCTTCTTGCGCCAATCAGAGCGCTTCCGGTCAGGAATCCGGAAAACAACAAACTTACCGTGCTGATAGTCATCACGGAATGTCTCTTCGGGTTTGCGGATGGCTTGATCAACGATCGGAGGAACCATCACAGGCGCGATCTGACTAACATGAACACGCCGTTCTTCGGGCGGAGAGTCGAGATACTCAATCCTATAGGTGACCAGGGAAAGGCGTTCCTTGATAATAAACGGTCCTCGCCATTCCGGTCGAAGCTTGTTCTGAAGGAAAGGAATGTAGAGCAAAACATGCGATCCTTCCTTGTATTCAACATCAACATGATCAGCATTGTAAGCCAATCGCTGTTTCTTCAAAGCTTTATCACGAGTCTCGCGGACGATCCTTGTATAATATTTCAATCGTTCGCGAGTCTCGGCGACTGCATCAGAGCGAGTCTTCGGCAATAATCGTGTATCAAAATCCATGAGCGTATAGTCAGTCGGCAGCATCGGCTGACGGTTCAGGCGCAGCATAAAGGGGGAAATCTGCGTGCCTGGAATAAACTTGCGGTTGTAGCAAAACGCAATATAATGAGCAAAGTCAGGCCAATCCGTGATGTTCCGGCCTTGAAGGCAAGCACGTAGGAAGGCCTTGATAAATCGGTTGACACGCTCAGCCGGGTTCGACTGGGCATGATAGGGAATCGTAGTTTGGTATCGTGTGTTGAAGAGATGGCAAAACTCGCGCATCAACTTTTTCACGAACTCTTTACCGTTGTCGGTACGAATCATCTGGGGCAAGTAGCCCTTGAGGAGCATGTTAATGACAAAAGACTCGAGGACAGACTCAGCAGTCTTATCGTTCAAAACATCCAGAATCAAGAAGTGCGAGAACGGATAAAAAAATATTAGAAGATACGTCTCGGGACCAGCGCTGGGCAAGGGTCCAAATAAATCCATGCAAAGAACAGCACCATCACCATCGTAGACGGGCTGCTGCAAGAGTCCAGCTCGTTTCGGCTCAGGCGTACGAGCTTTCTGGCAAACTAAGCATTCAGCAATGAAGACTCCAACTTCGTTCGACATGTGAGGCCACCAAAATCGTTCTTGGATAGCCTGGACGGTACTGTGACGTCCCATATGACCACCGTTAACCGGAGTGTCATGATAGAGTCGAATAATGCGTTTGCGCAACGTAGCAGGTGCAACAATCATCGGGTGCGAATCAGCAGAAATGCGGCAAATAATGTCTTTCACAACTTCACATCGGTCGTTCGCTTGGTAATGTCGCGACGTATGACCTTGGGCCATCCGATAGCGAATATCCTCGCAAGTAGCATCAGCTTCTTGCTCACGCGCGATCTCATCGAGCGTCATATTATCGGGAATTTTATCAATGTAGTCCTTGTACGCGGCTGCGTCCTCGAAGACCTGCGGCTCATCGCGCACGCGGTGCTTCCGACGTTGTCTCGTAGCGTGAGACGTAGCCAATCTCATCGGATCTTTTTTATGAGACTCTTCCTCGTCTTCCGGCGGTTCGGTCGTGACAAACGACAATATGAAGTGACAGCCGGAGGCAGGAATTCCTTGGTCATCAATAGGTCGGGGAAGCTCTTGGAACACCAAATAAGCGTGGTTCAAAGGTTCTCCAAACTCGTCAGTCTCGATGACATGATCTATCGGATTGCGGGAGAGACAGTCAGGGATACTCATTCCCGGTGACTTTCCCGGCTTGTAACCAAGATCAGGGTCAAAGTTGGCGAGGCGCATCGCCCAACGAGCAAGCTGTCCAGACGAGTGCGTCGCCTTACGTAAAAACGTCAAATTTCGGTGATCGGGCTCCAAAACAGTCCGGTGCCCTTCGATATAGGCTCGAAAGTGCTCTAGAGAAAGGATAAAAGCCAGCAGCCCCAGCCGACGGGGCTCATAATTGCGCATCTCCTTCGGCACGGCTCGGCTCCAGTATTCAATCACTCGTTCTTCTCGAGTCACTCTTTCTGCCTTGTCCTCGACTTCGACAATCTGGACGAGATATGCTCCAAGTCCATCTTTGGAAGCGTCGGATCGGATGTGGAAAGGCAGATCACAATCGGGGTGGTAGACTCCTCTGGAATCAACCAAAGCTTCAATAATCGTATCCCGAGCCTTTAGACACTCGGGCGTCCACTCGAACTTTACGCCTTCGAGACGTAATCGTCTCAGCGGCTCCACAATCTTCGAGTAGCCTTTCACATATCGCCGGCAGTAACTACTCATGCCGATGAAAAAGCGTATCTGGGTCTTCGGAGAACTATTCGGCAAAGTACCTGGAAAATCGGCATCTTCTGCTGTGCTTCCAGCGTCTTCGGAATCGGCTTTAAGCCTTCAGGGGTCGAAATGTGTCCCGTAAATTCTATCTCATCCTTGAGAAGGTGGAACTTTGCGGTTCGACCGCTGTACCCTGTCTGTGCCAAATGACACCTAACTTCGATCAAAACTTGCAAATGTCGATGAAGATCGTCGGATCCCATCATAATATCGTCAGCAAACGCAACCAAGTCTCGATACATCCATTTCGAAAGGTCGCTCGCCATTTGCTTGCTGAATAGAGCTCCGGCCGTCTTCACAAGAAACTACGAGCTCCAAGTGGGCTAACCATCGTGACAGCGTCTTGCGCTGCCGGATCCAGACGAAGGTTGTGGTATCCCCATCTAATATCAATGCATGTCCGCCAGCGTCGCATGGCGAGAAAAGCTAAAGCATCGTCTTGTCGAATGTTCGGCCAACTGTCATTGACCAATTGATCGTTGAGCTGACGTAAGTCAACTGCAGCACGGAGCGCGCTGGCGTTCCAATCTCGGCTCCTTGCTTGGGAAGCATCAACACAGGAAAGCCCGAAGGTGAGTTGGCCGGGCGAATGACTCCATCACGACACCACTCAGTGGTCTGCTTGCGGAGACAATCGAGCTTCGCAGGCGTCAATCGGTAGGGCGCCATCTTAATCGGTCGCGGATTCGCGTCTTTGAATCGCAGAGACACAGGTGGCGAGTCCACAGGTCTCATAATCGGGTCGAAAAATGCCCACGAGTATTGCACACAATGACGGAACATCAATTTTGCATCATTGTCTAAGTGCGGATTGTCAGGAATTCCAAGCTCTTGAACAATCTTGTCAACTTCGTCCTTCGTAGGAATTTTCACTTTCATCGCATCGTTATCCTTGAAATGCGCGGGAGTTTGCGGCAGCGGTGCACCATCAGCATCGCGCGGCGCATCTTTCCACGGCACATCGAACTTTTTCTCGTATTTTAATCTCACTTCCGGGTGGCTTTTGTTGATCTTCTCGCCTTTGACACGAACGCTCGGCTCGCTCTTAATCTTCGGTTCCCGATCTTGCTCCGGATCTGGCGGAACGTCCAAATTTGGTTGTCGGGGGGGGGGGCAGCAGAAGAAGCATGAGACGTCCCCGGCTCATCTGTTGCAGGCGGAAGCAAAGGCACTTCGGGCGAATTCCATTTGCTGCGATCCTGGAGATCATCAGTCGACACCCATCTTACGACACGCGTGCGCGTGTTTAACAGCGGAACTTGTGCGTGACGAAGGGTGGTTTCTTCGATTTGCAAATAATGGTCGAACGGTCGGTCTGCAGGGCTCAACGCGGACGGCAAAGCCTCGCCCCTCAAGTGAAAATCCTTAGTCACAGAGCTGTGCAGGTCGAGTACTAATAAAGCCATCGTTTCTGGTGGCACGACGGACGCCAGGTGTTTCAACGAGGTCTTCCTGGAGAAGCCGGCCCAATCAAAATCAAGGGTCATCGTAAGCAACTCCGCAGTCATTTTCACATTCCGAGATCGGTAATCGGAACGGTGCGGTCCTACTCGAAGCGGGACACGCGTAACGGTTTAAGCTGCGTCCGTCGCGGCTCGTGATGATCCTAAATTGTTCATTTGAAGTAAATGTCGCTCGTCTGCGTAGCCAAGCGCAGCGGCGAATTCCCGTTGCCTATTCTTGCTAGTCTTGGGAGCTGCGCGCAAATGGGGCGGGTGGCTGGAGACCAACAACCGCACGCGACAGCTCATCAAGTTGGGCGTTATGTCGTAAAAATTGACGACGTACACGTAAGGGTGTAAACGCGCAACATAAGAAATAATCGAGGCCTCCTGCTCTATCAACCACATGAAGAAACCAGCCATCTTGCATAATTTCATCGTCCGGTGGTGGCGGTGACTCACTTGCCAACATCGCTGGAAGTCAAGTTGCACAGAGCGGAGTGTACGCAGGGTGGCGACGCGATGCACATCGACGACGACCATTCCGTGTAAGGTAAATAAGTTTCGATCAACCGTAAGGTTGTAACATAGCGACCACAAAGCGTGTGCTGCACCACAGGAATGTTCTGTAAATTCTCGCGATGGATCTTGTTGGCGGTGTCCGACGAGTCGAATGCTAACACGGCTCGAAACGACGTCCCACACAGTTCGTTGGCTCGTTGGAGGCCTAAAGTGCTGCGTCCGGCTCCACTGAACAGCATCACCACCTTGCGATAAGTGATCGGAAGCCAACGAACCTTTTGGCGGCGGATCTCCGCTTCGGTGATCTCGCGGCACTTTTCTCATCTTCTTCCGACCGTCGAGCGAAATCGTCGTCTCGTCTGGGTCGTTTGGGGGAGGACGCGTCCAAAGCAGCAGCTGGAGCATCCTTCTGCGCCGTGCTCAACAACATCGGCGGGGGAGATTCGTCGCAGTGCGTCAAGTGACTAGCGACGGAAACAGTGAAGGAAAGGTCCCCCTTGTCGTACCCTTCTTCACATTATTTCGTAAGCTCGTTGATCGTAGGAACGCTCAACTCATCTTCGTACCGAACGATATCGCCGATTGCGAGAACCTCGCCTCGAGTGACGACCGTCGGCACTTCTTGCGTGGAAGTAACAGCCACGCGGGCAGATGACTTGTCGTGCTCTTCGCAAGAAGAACACATTCCTTCGACAATGCTCAGCTCCTCGGATTCAGCGAACGTGGCGACGAAGACCTGTCCTTTTTCCATAGGCTTCGACAAAATAACCGGTACGTTGTAAGTTCGACCGGGCTCGATTTGTAGCGTGCGCGCAGCGTAAGCAACAACTCCCTGCGGGGCTTCTCCCGGTGCTGGGGGGAGTTTGGTCGTAGAATGTCCCCGAGTCGTCAAGGCTACCGCTCGTTCCGGCGGCGGGCTGCGGAGATCTGTGATCGTGCACAGACGAGCATACACTCGAGTCTTGACCAGGTCGAGACTCCGTCGAATGGCGTCGTGCTGGTGATTGTAAATCGGCACTGTTACCGGATTTCGATCGTAAACAGATCGAAAGGTCACAATGGGTGCATCGACTCGTTCACCCCTGACTCTGATCTTCTTGCGTCCGTAGACGACTTGGGTTCGGTAAAAACAAATTCGGTCGTGGAGGTAGTCCACCACGGCTCCTAAAACTCGGATGTCGCGCCCTCCCAACAGGAAAAGATAGCTGGCGTCGGCTACAATAGCGACAATGGGGGCAGCGATGTCGTCGGCGAGAGCAACTCGGATCGCGATCCAACGATAGATCGTCGTCGTATTCAACCCCGCCCGATCCGTACAGCTTGCGCTTAATCGGAAGCTCGCCTTCATCGAAAATTAAACATCTTTGGCCAGCTTTCTGACCATTTCACGGCAAATATAGGAAACATCTGCCATTCCATCAACACCGATGGTCGTCGAGAATTTCGGTCCGTCACGATTCCTGTAGATGTGACAGGCCATAAACGTCAGAGTACCCGTATCCAAACAACTGAGGGTAACCAAATCTTCTTCGATAGTCTTGCCATCTCGCGGCGTTAACGAAGTGTGAGAACATTGGGCTCTGACTCTGACTCGCTCGTCGTTGGGCATCGACACCGCGGCTTGAGCTCTCGTATCATTTGTCGTCGTCGTCATCGACGCAGCGCTCGCGGCAGCCTCTTTATCTGGTGGCTTCCGCTCTTCCTCCATGACAATCTCGGAGGGAATCAATGCTGGTAGGGGATCCCGATCTTCGGCGTTCTCTGAAGCAAAAGACCTCTCCCATAAATCGTTCATTTCGTCTTTCCAGAATGCATCCGTAGATTCATTCGTCATCTGTTGATCGTCACATTCGGTGCCGATCGGTTCCGCGTCGGCTGCGGCTTCGATACCGTAGCTGAGCGATCGATTATTCTTTAGTTCTGGTGGCTTCTTTAGCAAGAAGTTCCGAGTTCTCGTCCACCAATTCTGCAGGTTCCACGTCGGCTCTGCTTCGTCCAAATCGAGAACGCTGCTAATCTTCTTCTTAAATCCATCTTCTTCGGTTGGGTTCGGCTCAACTCCGGCAACGCCGTCACGGCTCTTCTCTCTTGGCGGTGACAAATCCGGGCATTGCTTAATTGGAGAAGCGTCCCTTTCGTCTTCGGACCGTGCACGTAGCCTCTCGTCCGACGCATTATGCGTTTTCGTATCCTTTTCTTCCGGCGGCGTATCCGTGGCTCGATCCGTCGTAACCGAAACCGTTTCGGGGGGGGTCCGCAGGAAAAGATGGCGTCGTCCCCGACGTCAACTCTATCGTAAGATCGTCGTCTGCATCACTCGCAATGGTCATCGTCTCATCTGTCGAATGATCATCCGTGCTATCGCTGCAGAAATCCATGTCTGGCTCACTGCCAGTCCGGTCGCCAAAGGTCATCTCGGGGGGATCCAAAGATAAGCCGATAGCGTCGAGGGCTTCCTCGTCAAAAACAAACGGTGGGTCGTCCTTGGACGACTCGTCAAGTAACGTAATCGAGGACACTGGTTCACAAGGTACGGCTTCTTCGTCTTCCGAGTCCGAATCGCCTTCCCAGTATCGTGGAGCTTCGAGTTCATCGCTCGACTCTTCGAGTTCATCGCTCGACATCTCTTCATGAATCTGTGCCAAAGACCGACGATCGGTCAGCACAACGTTGGGTGGCTCGTCCGGCTGCGGACGAGCAAGATCTTCGAGTGCGGCCGCGGCAAAAGCGTCGGCTGCGTTGTCGGAGCGGGTGTCCGTGTTCGGGTACATCATCACTCCTAATGGTAACTGTTGACCGCAAGGGGTCGTAAACGCGAACGTGGCTGACGAATGATCGCGGTCGCGTGATCTTCGTCGGCGGCGTCGGCGCGAATGTCTGCTAGGGCTCCGGCTGTCTTTCCGTCGGCGCGAACGTGAGCTGTGACTACGGCTCCTGTCGCGGCGTCGGGGACTGCGGCTGCCTCGTCGGCTCGATCGTGTAGAGGACGATCGGCCATGTCCATCTTTCAAGTGCTTCACTGAGTCCATTACTGTGGTCAGCTGCGTGCCCATGTCGTTGAGCCTGCTCTGAATGTCTTGAGCAGCGCTCGAACCGAGAGTGGCATTCGAACTGCCATCATCGCGCGACGGGGTGCCCTTCTTCTGTCGACTCTCCCATCTGCCTCGAGAGGGAGGTTTCTTATCATTTTCGATGAACTTGCACATCGCAACATAGTAATCATCTGGTTCGCAGTTGCAAATAACTCGGCTTCCGTGCTCGTCTTTGTCGTGGGTCGAGAGGAAAAACCCACAACTCTTGCAAGTTAGCTCGTACCACTTCTTCGTGTTGTCTTCCACTCGTAGCGGTTCATATTTCGGTTTCTTGTCTTTCTGACCTGAGGCCAACGCTCGGCCTCCGCGTCCCTGCGGCGGTCGCTGCGTTTTCGGGTTCGACGGGTTCTTCGCGTTGCGGTCATTCCGCTCTTCCAGCGCGGTCTCGTGGTCGATCTCGAGACGCGTAATCAATGTCAACGTCGACGTAAATGTCTTATCCGTCGTCGGGTGCCCGCTGCGCATGGTCCGCACGCGGGATCGTAAATCGCTGGACTCCAGTCCACGTATCAAATAAGAAATGATCTCAACACCCTTGATGTCTCGATTCGCCGAAGAGCAGAAGGCCATCGCCTCGCTCTGAAACTTGGCGCAATATGTGTGCACGTGTCGTTCCCCAGATCTTTTCGGAACAGTCGGCTGGGTCGTACTCTGAAGTTTCCGTCGTGACTCCTCTGTCGTCACAGGCAGAGGGCAAGTCGATCGAGAATACTATAAGATTCGGAGACAGTACTCCTTGTTCAGCCGTCGTAGCCGTCGTACCACTGTCCCGTACTACTCGTCATCAACGTCCCGACGTAAATAAAAGGACGCTGGGCGGTCGAGGTTCTTGCACTCTTCCTTGTACTTCGCAAGATGTTCACGGAAGATCGGTGGTACCGTGTCGCGTAAACTGACCGGTAATAATTATATTAGCTTCTCAATGCTGCAATGGTCTTCTGATAGCGTGCTCATCACGGCGTCCGCATCTAAATCGAATTGGTCCTGGTCACGACCGTCAAGGACCAATTTAAGCGTCTCGGTCTTCAATCCGGAGGGTGGCCGCCGATCCTTATTGCGATCGTGCTTGGCCAATGCGCTGGCGAATCGATCGGTGAAGTCCATGAGGAACTTCTTGTTGTTATCCTCCCCATCGTCGCGCGTCTCCTCC
>JAQMWT010000415.1:0-138480 GCA_029834535.1 Chrysophaeum taylorii
ACTCGTCCTAGACCTCACTGAACGAGGAAAACACGGACCGGGGTCGGGTGCTCTCGCCACACACCTTGCTCACGCTCACCAAGCCTCTCAACAAGATGGAGAGATGGTATATGATAGCAAGGAAACTACAAGAATACAGCAAGAATGCTTCTCACAAGAGAGAGGTATGATGTCACTAAGAAGATCGGGAAAGGTGTCCCGTTGAACGGGTATCAAGCCTCGAGAGAGGGGGGTAAGCCTTAGCGGTCAGGAGTTGCCGCCACAGGACTCCCCTGGTGAGAACACGAGCTGCCCTCAGCGAGTCCGGCGAGAAGCACGAGCCTTGGCTGAATGAGCATCTCGAGAACGAATCTTCTTGTAGGCACGTTCAACGACAGGTTCAGGAACGCGTCCACCACGCAAAGTGAACTTAGGAATCAACACATCGATCTCATGCGGGGCGAAGTCGGTGACACAAGGAGTGGTACTGTTGTTGACCTTGGTCTTGTCGGTGAAACTGCGACCGTCCACGTCCTTGTATTCCGGCTTAAGCTTGCGAGTAGAGAGATGTGAAGTAGGCTTGTAATAAGAAACCTTGTCATGGGGACCGAGATCAGCATAGAAATGCAGAGCGACTCGATCATTCACAAAATCATAGGGTTCATAAACTTCAGCGACATAAATCTTCTTTCGCCAATCGGACCGTTTATTATCCGGAATCCGAAAGATAACGAACTTACCATGCTTGTAATCATCCCGAAAGGTCTCCTTGGGCTTGGGCACAGCTCGATCGACCACTGGAGAAACCATCACAGGGGTGATCTGACTAACATGAACACAACGGCGTTCGGGAGGAGAATCAAGAGACTCAATGTAAGTGACCGGGGACAAGCGTTCCAAAATAACGAATGGACCGCGCCATTCCGGTCGAAGCTTGTTCTGAAGAAAAGGGATGTAGAGCATAACATGTGAACCTTCTTCATACTCCACATCAACATGGTCCGCATTATAGGCGAGACGTTTACCGCATTATAGGCGAGACGTTTACGAAGAGCCTTCTCACGAGCTTCGTTCACCGTAGCGGTATAGAACTTCAGCCTCTCGCGAGTCTCTGCCACAACATCGGAGCGAGTTTTCGGCAGGCGGCGGACATCAAGATCCATGATCGTGTAATCGGTTGGCAATAAAGGCTGCCGGTTAAGACGAAGCATGAAAGGTGAGATCTGAGTCCCCGGAATAAATTTACGATTGTAACAGAAAGCAATGTACTCCGCGAATTCGGGCCATTCCGTGATCTTGCGGTTTTGAAGGCACGCACGGAGGAAAGCCTTGATAAAGCGGTTGACCCTTTCCGCAGGATTAGCCTGAGCATGATACGGAATCGTGGTACTATACCGAACATTGAAAAGATGACAAAACTCTTCCATCAACTTGTTGACGAACTCTTTCCCATTGTC
The DNA here is from genome assembly GCA_029834535.1 of Chrysophaeum taylorii. Taxonomy (NCBI): domain Eukaryota; class Pelagophyceae; order Pelagomonadales; family Pelagomonadaceae; genus Chrysophaeum; species Chrysophaeum taylorii. The sequence continues at coordinate 1,437 of JAQMWT010000415.1, forward strand.
GGTACGAATCCTCTGAGGTAGATAACCTTGAGTAATATATTCGCGACAAAAGACTCGAGGATTGACTCAGCAGTCTTATGGTGTAGTACGTCAAGAATCAAGAAATGAGAAAATGGATCAAAAAAAACGATGAGATATGTCTCGGGACCAGCACTGGGCAAAGGTCCAAACAAATCCATACAAAGGACGACACAATCACCATCATACACCGGTTGCTGAAGCAGACCTGCTCTCTTTGGTTCAGGCGTACGAGCTTTCTTGCACACTATGCAACCAGCATACATAAGCACCCACCTCATTAGACATATGAGGCCACCAAAAACGTTCAAGTATCGACTGCACTGTACTTTGACGACCCATATGACCACCATTGAGAGGTGTGTCATGGTACAATCGGATGATGCGCGTCCGTAAAGTTCGGGGTGCGACTATCATCGGGTGCAAGTCGGGTGCGGCACGGTAGAGAACTCCTTTCACCACTTGATAGCGATAATTGGCTCCGTACCGACGAAGAGAATGGCCCTGAGCCATGCGATAACGAATGTCCTCGCAAGTAGCATCAGTGATCTGCTCTTTGGCTATCTCTTCCAAAGTCAAATTATCCGGAATCTTGTCGATGTACTCTTGGTAATCATCGGCATCACGGAAAATACTAGGCTGGGTCTGCAGTCGTTGCTTCTGACGTTGTTTCGTAGCATGAGACGTGACCAATTGCATCGGATCATCGAGGTCTTCTTCCTCTTCCTCCACAGGCAACTCAGTCGTAACAAACGACAGAATGACATGGCACCCAGGTAAAGGTACTCCTTCATCATCAACAGAACGAAGGAGTTCTTGGCACACTAGATACGCGTGGTTCAAGGGTTCACCAAACTCGTCCGTCTCGATGACATGATCTATAGGATTGCGAGAGAGACAGTCAGGGATGCTCATTCCCGGCGACTTCCCTGGCTTGTAACCCAATTCAGGATCAAAATTGGCGAGCCGCATCGCCCATCGAGCCAACTGCCCAGACGAGTGCTTCGCCTTTCGTAAAAACGTCAAGTTGCGATGATCTGTTTCAAGGATCGTCTTGTGACCTTCAATATAAGAGCGGAAATGCTCAAGAGAAAGAATAACTGCCAGGAGCTCTAGCCGGCGAGGCTCATAGTTCCGCATCTCTTTCGGCACAGCTCGGCTCCAATACTCAATTACTCGTTCCTCTCGTGTCACCTTGCCGGTTTCGTCCTTGATTTCCACGAGCTGAAAAAGATACGCACCCAGACCATCCTTGGAAGCATCCGAGCGGATCTGAAAAGGAAGATCGTAGTCAGGATGATAAACTCCACGAGAATCCACCAAAGCTTCGATGATCGTGTCCCATGCCTTTCGGCACTCAGGCGTCCACTCAAACTTAACGCCTTCAAGACACGATCGCCTAAGCGGCTCCACAATCTTCGAATAATTCTTCACATATCGGCGGCAATAGTTGCTCATACAACGTACCGGGAATCGGCATCTGCTGCAGCGCTTCTAACGTCTTGGGATTCGGCTTCAAGCCTTCCGGAGTCGAAATATGTCCCAAAAACTCGATTTCATCCTTGAGGAGGTGGAACTTCGAAGTTCGTCCACTATATCCTCGCTGTGCTAAATGGCACAACACTTCAATCAAAACTTGTAAATGTCGATGGAGTTCATCCGATCCCATCATAATATCGTCGACAAACGCGACCAAGTCCTTATACATCCATGTGGACAAATCGCTAGCCATCTGCTTACAAAAGAGAGCTCCTGCTGTTTTTACTCCTAGAGGCAAGCGCAAGAAACTATGGGCTCCAAGTGGACTAACCATCGTAACAGCGTCCTGAGCAGCGGCGTCCAAACGTAAGTTATGATAACCCCATCGAATATCAATGCACGTCCGCCAACGGCGCATGGCAAGAAAAGCCAAAGCATCATCTTGACGAATATTCGGCCAACTGTCATTGACCAGCTGATCATTGAGCTGACGCAAGTCAACGGCAGCACGAAAAGCATTCGACGTCCCGGCCTCTTCTTAGGCAGCATCAGTACAGGAAATCCCCACGGAGAGTTCGCCGGTCGGATGACTCCATCGCGACACCACTCAGTGATCTGCTTTCTGAGACACTCGAGCTTTGCTGGCGTCAACCTATAAGGCGTCATCTTGATCGGTCGTGGGTTTGCGTCTTTAAAGCGTAGAGAAACCGGTGGCGAGTCCACGGGTCTCATAATCGGATCAAAGAAAGCCCACGCGTACACGCAATGGCTCAACATCATCTTCGCATCATCATCCAGATGCGGGTTGTCGGGAATTCCTAGATCTCGAACAACCTTTCATCTTCTTCCTTCGTCGGAATTACGACTATCATCGCATCATTGTCCTTGACGTGCTCGGGAATCTGCGGTAACGGTACACCGTCCGCATCGCGGTGCATCCTTCCATGGCACATCGAACTTTTCTTCGTATTTGAACCTCACCTCAGGGTGGCTCTTATTGATCTTTTCACCTTTGACGCGCACATTCGGCTCGCTCCTTACTTTCGGCTCCTGTTCAGGTTCAGGATCCGGCGGAACGTCCACTTTTGATTGTCGGGGGGGGGCAGCAGAAAAAGCATGAGCCGTCCCCGGCGCATCAGTTGGAAGCGGAAGCATAGGAACTTCTGGCGGTTCCCATTTAGTGGGATCCTGGAGATCATCCTTTGACACCCACTTAACGACACGAGTACGCGTATTTAACAGCGGAATCTCTACGTGACGAAAGGTGGTGTCGGAGATTCGTAAATACTGCTCAAAGGATCGATCTGTCGGGCTCAACGCGGTCGGCAGGACTTCACCACTTTGGCGGAAACCTCTGGTCACGGAGTTGTGCAGATCGACTGCTAAAATCGCAAGAGTATCTGGAGGGACGACAGACGCTAAATGTTTGAACGAATCTGTCTTAGACAAGCTAGCCCAATCATGATCCACCGGCATCGTGAGCAACTCGGCCGTCATCTTGAGAGTCAAAGGCTGAGTGTCCGAGCGATGCGGTCCCAAACGAAGAGGAACCCGCGTAACGGTGTAAGCCGTATCTGTTGCTTCTCGGGACGAGCCAAGATTATTCAGCTGGAGAAGGTGGCGTTCATGAGCATAACCTAAAGCTGCAGCAAATTTTTGTTGCATGTTCACACATGTCTTCGGAGCCTCTTGCAAGTGCAGTGGGTGACTGGAAACCAACAATCGCACGCGAGAGCTCATCAGAGTAGGTGTGATATCATGAAAATTGACGACGTACACGTAAGGGTGTAAGCGCGCTATATACGAAATAATGGACGCCTCCTGTTCAATCAGCCACATCATGAAGCCAGCCATCTTGCACAACTTCATCGTCCAGTTAGTGGCCGTAACACCCTTGCCAACATCTCTGGATGTCAAGTTGCAGAGTGCGGAATGAACGCAGGGTGGAGACGCTATACACATCGACGATGACCATTCCGCTTCAGGCAAATAAGCCTTGATCAACCGGAGGGTCGAGTCATATCGTCCACAGAGCGTGTGCTGGACCACAGGTATCTTCGGAAAATTCTTCTGATGAACCTTGTTGGCAGCTGTTGACGAGTCAAGAGCAAGGACGACTCGAAACGACGTCCCGCACAACTCGTTCGCTCGTTGCAGTCCTAAAGTACTTCCTCCGGCGCCGCTGAAGAGCATCACAACCTTGCGATACGTGATCGGCACCCAGTGGACCTTTTCAAACCTTCGGCGAATCTCGCATTCTGTAACTTCTCGGCATTTCTTTTCCTCCTCGTCAGTTCGTCGGTCGAAATCGTCGTTACCGAGCGATTCTTGACGAGAACTCTTCTTCTTATCGGCAGAAGGAGACGCCTTCTGCACTGAGCTCAAAAGCATCAGTTCAGGAGCCGCATTGCCTTGAGTAAGATGGCTTGCGACCGAAACAGTGAATGATAGGTTAGCCTTGTTAGATTCGGCTTCACCATCCTTCGTTAAATCGTCGACCGTCACAGCATTCAGCTCGTCATCAAAACGAACAATATCGCCCAAAGCAAGGACTTCACCTTGAGTGATCACGGTCGGCACATCCTGGGTAGAAGATATCGCCACTCGAGCTGCGAACTTATCATGATCCTCAGGAGAAGAACACATTCCTTCGACTACCCCGAGTTGCTCGTACCCAGAAGACGTAGCAACGAAAACTTGCCCAGTTTCACGGGCTCTGAAAGAGCGACTGGCACGCAGTAGGTGCGCCCAGGCTCGACCTTCATCGTGCGCGCAGCATAGGCTTTCACTTCATAAGCATCGCTGTTCGAACTTTGAGAAGGCGTAACTGGAGGAACTCCCCAAGTCGTCGAAGCTCCCGCTCGTTTCGGCGGTGGACGCTGGAGGTCTTCAATCTTGCACAAGCGAGCGTAGACTCGGTTCTCAACTGTGCTCAGGCTTTGTTGCATCGCATGGTGCTGTTGTCCATAAACCTGAACTACCACGGGATTGCTCTCGTCATAAGTTGTTCTGAACGTCAAAATCGGAGAATCTACTCGTCGATCCTGCACCTTTAACTTTTGCGCCCGTAAGCGACTTGTGTGCGTAGAAACGCAATGCGATTCCGCGGGTAGTCCACTATGGCTCCAAACACCCGAATATCGCGCGCTCCCAGCAAAATAGATGATTAGTATCGGCCACAATAGCAACAACTGGAACGGCAACGTCGTCCGCAAGCGCAATCCGCAATGCACCCATTTGTGGATAGTCGTTTTGTTCAATCCTGACCCATACAAAGTGCGCTCGACTGGAAGATCGCCCCGGTCAAGGATGATGCTATCCTTTTCCAGTTTTTCAACCATCCCACGACAAATATAAGAGACATCAGCCATTCCATCCACGCCTAAAGTCGTTGCAAACTTCGGCCCGTCTCGTCGTCTATAAATATGACCAACTATAAACGTAAGGGTACCAGGGTCCAGGCAACCGATGGTGATGAGGTCTTGCTCGATCTTTTCCCCATCGCTCGGCGACAGTGCAGTGTGATGACATCGTATCTCCGGTTTCGCATCGCCCGGAATCTGCATCGTCACCGCTGCTATATCTGGCGTACTACATCTCGCCGCTGAATCTATATTGGCGCTCGCCGCTTCGGCTGCTTCCTCATTCCCCAGTTTCGCTGACAACAAATTCTGACACTTCTCAATCGGAGGCACATATATCTCCTCCTTTATCTCTTCTGGTAATCGTTTCTCGTCCATCAAATCGGACATTCCCGTCAACTTCTCCTCCATCGGCGCCGCTGTGGTCTGCTCTGCTGCGACCAAAACTGTATCGGCTAGAACATCGGCTAAAACGGTCTCGGGGGGGGCGTAGGAAAAGAAGACGTCGTCCCCGACGTCAACTCAAAAGGTCTAACGTCATCATCGTGAACTGCCCTGCAAGACATGCACATTGACGAATGGGGGGACACTGGAACCTGCGGCATGGGTTCGTCGGTCTCCGAATCTGAGTCTTCCCAGTAGTGCGGAGAATCCCAAGTAGCATCTGACATTGCTTCCACATACGATGTAGAAGGCCACCGAACGATCCGAGCGTTGGTGGTATGTTGCTCCTGTTGCAAACGATGGCTGCTCGTCACAGCGACATCGGCAACATCATCGGAGACTCGGGCAGGGCGCGCCGTCGGGTAAAAGACAACCCCCGACATTGGCGGCGCGTCGCATAAAGATTGGAACGCGAAAGTTGCGCTCGAATGTCCCGAACTATCCTGATATCTGCCTCCGTCATACTCGTCATCGTAATGTCGATGACGTCGGCGCCGGCGCGAATTGCGACTAGAGCTCCGGTGACGGCAAGGACTCGGGCTGTCTTGAGCAGTATGGGCTTTTCGATCAGGGCTCTGGCTTCGATGTCGGCGTGACGATCGTCTAGAAGGTGATCGTCCGTCTCGCTGTCGTGTAGAAAACGACGTAGTATCCTTGATGCTTCTGACCTCGCTCACCATGGTCGCCATTGTGGTTCCAAGATCGGTGAGGGCCGTTTGAATTTCATTAGAAGGCTCCGATCCGTGCGTGGCGTTCGCATTAGATGCATCATCACGCTTTGCCCAATCGGACCGCGATATGGGCTGCTTCTTCTGCTTACGAATTCGCTTCCACATCGCACAGTAGTAACGATCCGGATCGCGGTTGCAAACTACGCGATTTCCGTGTTCATCTTCATCATGGGTGGTCCAGAAGAACCCACAGTGCGGGCACGTTCTCTTGCCCCACAGAAAAGGATCTCGTAAAATCAGCGGATCCGTATTCCCAGACGGTTTATCCGCATCTTGCTTGGCTTGTTGATCGGAGGCCAATGATTTCGGATTAGGTTGGCCTTGGTCCTTCTCCTCCTCAATCAACTTTTGTAAGTCGTTCTCGAGCCGCGTAATAAGCGCTACCATCGACTTAAAAGTCACGTAACTATCAGGATGTCCGCTCCTCATAGTCCGCACACGGGTCCTCAACTCCTTGGACGTCAATCCACTGATAAGCTGGTCGAGGATATCGACATCATCCATCGTGCGGCTGGACACGGAACAAAACTCCAAGGCTTCAGATTGGAATCTGGTACAATACGTTTGCGTGCCGCTCCCCAGACTTCTTCGGAACTGAAGCCTGGGTGACCTTCCGCAGCTTGTCAAGCAGCTCCTGCTGCGTGCGCGGAGGTCGGCAAGTCGATCTAAAATAATCCAAAATCTTGTCGCAATACGTCTTGTTAAGACGACGGATACGACGAACCGAGACTCCATGCTCTTCATCGTCAGTATCTAATTTCAAGTAAAACGACGGACCGTGTGGTAGCTCATCGCAGAGCTCCTCGTATTTCTGCAAGTGTTCCTCAAAATTGGTGCAACGGTGACCCGTAGATGCACAGGTAGTAACGTAATTTCTCGACCGAGTAATGGTCATCTGCTAAAGTATGCATCATCGCCGCCGAATCCAAATTGAATTGCCGTTGGTCTCGGCCGTCGATGACGAGTTTGAAGTTATCAGGCTTCAAACTGGAAGTGGGTCGATGGGATCGGCTCAAGTTGCCCTTTTCGAAGGCGTTGGCAACCGTCTGCGATATTCCCCGCGATAATTCCCGTAAAATTTTCGTACTTTCATTCTCAACGTCCGCCCTACCCTCATTCTCCGTATCGACTCGGGGCGGAGGTTCATTCCCCGTTTCAGTGTTCCTTTCCGGTTCAGGCGGCCTCACGGGCGTTTCCGGTTCGGGTCGACTCACGGGTCGTTCGCGGCTACTCTCCCGACGCGTACGTTCGGCTAACAATTCATCTCGTTCACGACGAAATCGTTCAACCTCTTCGCGTAGGGTCTTCGAGGTCTCAATCTCTTGCTGTAATGCATCATTGAGCATATCAACTTCTCGTCGAGCCGCTTCCTCTTTCGCTTCAGCCCTTTCACGAGCAAAACGCATATAGTCGTTCATTTTCGCGACGTCTCCGCTCGAGGTCTTCACGAAGTCGACTTCGGGCTGCAGATCCGCGCTCAATAGTAACACGCTCGCCACGATCCGGGGTCGTTGGACTCAACGGCGGAAAATGGCAGTATCCGGAGGCACGTCAGGGGCACGTCAGCAACGTCGACTGCCTCGGCCTCTCTTAATTCACCTTCCTCGCGGCCTATCTCAGGGGCGGCGGGAAGAACTGGAGGAGATTCTTCCTCACGCACGTCTGCGTTTATCTCCATACCGTATTAAATATCGATCAAGAATCTCGAAACACGTCCGGATCCGATCACTCGAAGTAATTCACGTTGATTCCAACAACGCTATCTGTCGCTGTAAAAACAGCACTCACGGAATTCCAATCCGCTGGCAATTCAAAATGCGCGGGTAGCGATCCCACTCGCTAAACAGCTTCCACCGTTCAGCTATACCAAAATCAATTCCCGGGAGAATGCGCTGCGATTTCCAACTCGCACGCGTGTTCGTCGTCACTCGGATCGTACGAACACAAACAACGTTCGCGTATATTCTCAACGCAAACCGGTCCAATGGAACTCCGTGTGCTTGATCAGGGCGCACGTACAAATCCGGACCACGTAATACAACACGTACGGCAGCACTCGCTCGTCGGCGACCGATGTAGTCGCACGATCTCGTGTACTCCACCACGTATGGCGGCACAGAAAACCTTCCCGACCCCCGGGTGACAAAGGGGGTACTCACCGACTCGTCCTAGACCTCACTTAACGAGGAAAACACGGACTCGGGGTCGGGTATGCTCGCCACACACCTTGCTCACGCTCACCAAGCCTCTCAAGAAGATGGAGAAATGGTATATGATAGCAAGGAAACTTCAAGAATACAGCAAGAATGCTTCTCACAAAAGAGAGGTATGATGTCACTAAGAAGATCGGGAAAGGTGTCCCGTTGAACGGGTATCAAGCCTCGAGAGAGGGGGGGTAAGCCTTAGTGGTCAGGAGTTGTCGCCACATGCCTGACACGGGCGGAGATAAGTATGCGAAGCCTAGTCGGGGTCATCGCCGAGTCGCGGGGCAGGCGAAGAGAGGACGGGCCCCGCCCGGAGATCGTACGTGACATGTGTCACCCTGATTTCTGTGTTTCGATAATATCTTAATCATAAAGCAACAGCCGATCCTCAAGTTGTGAGGACCAGGCACGGAAGTTGTTTGTGGTTGTGTGGCAGGAGAACGGCCATCCTCGTCCAGTGACTCCATCAAGGGCACGGGCGCGAGCGGCGAGCCAGGATTCGAAGGCACGCCAGGTAGCCCCTAAAATTCTCCTTACGCCACAGCTTCGTTCCGTGTTGTCAGTGTAAACGCTTCTATGGGACTTAACGTCCTTAAGGAGTTAGGGCCCATATCCCTACTTTGTGTAGTAGCATGCGACACGCGGAATGGTCTGTACACGCCTAAGACTGCACGCAGACTCTACCATGTACCCGGAGAGGGTCAAATCTCGCCAGGGTCATGGCCGAGTTGTGGGGCAGGCGAAGAGAGGACGGGCCCCGCCCGGAGGTCGTACGCATGCTGCCGCCGGACGTACGTGCGACGAAGGGTGGCGTCCTCCTGGGATCGGGCGGCCTGGGTGGGGCTCGCCGAGGCGGCGACATGGGTGAGGGCGGCGAGGGCGCAGCGAGCCCGGCCTAATGCGTTGGCGATGATCCCACACTATTTGTTTGTCCGCCGATTCAGGGTAAGGATCAGGTAGGCCCGCGAGCATTTTCCCGGAGACGAGGCGTCGGAGTTCTTTTCGGCAGACTAGGTTGGGTCGGAAGACGACGCCTCGCTCTTTACAGTCGAGTTTTCAACTCCCTGACAACCAACGGCATGCTGAGACTTTTTGAGCGCGAGCTTAAGGTCTTCGCAACCTCGACCCGTCGCTCGGCCACTGCAACGGCACACCCGATACGTGATCGATCGCGTCGTTGTCACCGAGGCTCCTCCAACCTGTATCCCTTAAGGCCCGCCTACGCCAAACGATCAACAAGAGCCAGGGCCAGACGCCCCGCGAGGTCGGCGTCCTCTTGCCCACAAGCCCGTCTTCTGCCACGTCCAGCTCTACGCGGCTCTCTGTCTGTCGATCGGCAACCCCGAGGATATCCTCTTCCGGGTCGACGACTCCACCCTACCCCACACGTGCTGCGCAATACCGACGATAAGCCTCCTCCCGGCGGCGTCTACACGCGCACTGTAGGTGAACTTACTGGGACCAGGTGAACTTACTTACTGGGGTTTGAGATTGGGAGTGGGCGAACTTACTGGGCTGCACTTGTATTCTACTACTACTACTACTACGAGAGGAACGACGTCGTCGTCGCTTCGCGCGCACGCGGGAAAAAAAAGAAGCCGAGAGGCAGGCAGGCAGGCGGATGTAGATGGACGATGTAGTCAACGTGCAAGGAGGGCGGGCCTGGCGACCTCCCGCCATTTTCGGGCCACGTAGTCGCCGAAGGTAAGGTCGGCCCCTTGGTAATCGGCGGCGCACGTACGGCCAAGGTCGTCGTCGGCTACGACCTGGCAGTCGAAGAGACTGAGGTCGAGGTCTGGTCTCGGCTCGGGCACGGTCGCGTTGTAGTCTGGATAGTAGAAGAAGACGAGGGAGTAGCGGTGGCGTCGTCTCACGACGACGCGGTGGCGCGGCGAGCGGAGGGGCGAGACGAGCGCGAGATAGTCGCCCGCGTTGACGACGAGCGCCGTCGGGTCCGGAACGCGAACGCGGCGCCACTTCGAGTCGTGCCAAACCTCGAGGGCCGCGTCCCTATCGGCCGCATCGTCGGACAACACGAGGGTGAGGAGGCCCCAGTCGGTGTGAGGGGACGAGCCGAGGTCTCGATTAGAGGGCAAGTAATCTGCGTCGAGATGAGACGAAACTCGAGAGACTCGAGCTCACGAAAAAGGCGAGCGAGAGCCGTCGCGTTCGTGTCGCAGCAGCCTCGCAGCGCCGGGACGTCGGTCTCGAGGGCGTCGACGATGGCCTACCAGGAAGTCAAAGCACAACACGAGGCGGCGCACGCGGGAGGTCCGGTAGAAGTCGGCGTAGGCGCGTTCGAGCGCGGGCCTTTCGGTCAGGTCTGGCGGCAGGTCCATTATGTCGCCAAAGGCGAAACCCTCCTTTGCCTCGACGAGGCTGCTGCCGGACTCCGCGAAGGGGGGGATGTAGCCTTGGCTCGAAGAGGAAATATCGAGAAATAAATTGCGGACGGCGCGGAGGAGGCCAGCCGGGTCGTCGACCTCGTGGTTGACGACGCTCGCCACGCCAAGGTCGCGGAACGCTGCCATGAGACCCTTTCCCGCCTCGGGAGAGGCGAGGTCCACGACTGGCAGCGTGATCTCCTCGGCGGCGGCGGCCATGATGATAAGGATTCCTCTGCGAGTCATCATTATCTTAACTACTAATCGACAGATGTTTGTCTGTCTGTTTGTCTGTCTGTCTGTCTGTTTGTCCCTCGATTTAGGGTAAGGATCATGTAGGCGCGAGAGTAAGCATCAGGTAGGCGCGAGAGCCAGAAAGTGATCCTCCAAGCCGTCTACGGCGACCTCGCAGACTATTTCCACGACCCGCGGCGGCTCTTTCAGCGCGCCATTCTCACGCCCCGTCGAAACGATGTTGTCGATGCGGACAACGCGCGCATGACCGCGGCCTTTTTTTCCCGGAGACGAGGCGTCGGAGTTCTTTTCGGCTGACTAGGCTGGGTCGGAAGACGACGCCTCGCTCTTTACAGTAGAGTTTTCAACTCCCTGACAACCAACGGCATGCTGACTTTGATCGCGAGCTTAATGTCTTCGCAACCTCGACCCGTCGCACGGCCACTGCAACGGTACCAGATACATGATCGATCGTGTCGTTGTCACCGAGGCTCCTCCAACCTGTATCCCGTAAGGCCCGCCGACGCCAAACGATCACCAAGAGCCAGGGCCAGACGCCCCGCGAGGTCGGCGTCCTCTTTCCCAAGCCCGTCTTCTGCCACGTCCAGCTCTACGTGGCTCTCGAAGGAGAGTGGGGTGAGTGGATGTGAGCACGAGTGGGCTTACGCCGAACTTACTGGGGTTAGAGATTGGGACTAGGTGAACTTACTGGGACCAGGTGAACTTACTGGGGTTAGAGATTGGGACCAGGTGAACTTACTGGCGAACTTACTGGCCTGCACTTGTTAAACCCTAAAATAAAGGTTCTTCTTCTCTTCACGTTATTATGGCGCCGTCGCAGCGGCTGTTTGACTTTTGCACGAGCTACCGCGGGGCGCGGAGCGCGAGCAAGATGACGTGCAAGGCGCGCGAGTCCGTGGCGGTGGTGGCGGCGGCACCCAAGTCGGTTTCAGATCGGCACCAGACGAGCGTTGAGATCATCGACGGCGAGATCGTGGTGAAGGCGGTCGTCGAGGAGGAGCGCGGGGTCGAGGAGACGGCCGAGAAGGAGACGATGTCGATGACGACCTCGAGATCGTTCACAAATCGGTCGAGCACGGAGCGGTGGGGCTTAGAGGAGACGAGAAGGTTTTACTTGGGGCTGCAGCAGTTTGGGACCGACTTCTCGTTGATGCAGTCGCTCTTTCCGGGGAGGACGCAGCGCGAGCTCAAGAACAAGTACCGTCGCGAGGAGAGGCACCACGGCCACCTCGTCGCGCTCGCCTTGGATGCGCCGCGGCAGGCGACCGATTTCGTAGCGGTCCCGCTCTTGCTGCGCGACGGCGGCGGCTTCGACGCCAGGCATCGCCGTCGTTCTCCTGAAGAGGAGAAGGCGGATGAGGTGAGTCCGCCGCCGCCGCCGGCGTCGGGGGTTGTCGTGGTGGGACCCCCCTCCGTTTTCGACGCGTCCGCCGACGACGAGGCCGACCTCGTGAGCCTCTAGAGATAGGACAATCATTTTTCTTTAAATAAATAAATAAATAAATAAAGAGGCCGCCTTTTTCTTCTTCTTCTCCTCCTCCTCCTCCTCCTCCTCCTCCTCCTGATCCCTAAGTGTCGCCGTCGATGGAGCCGCAGGCGTAGATGGCGAGGCGGAGCTTGGTGCGCATGGTGTCGAAGGTCGAATAGGCCGGAAGGTCGATCGCGAAGGCACAGGTGTGGGCAAAGCTGTGACAAACTCTCTCTCTCACACAAGCAGCAAGGGAATACAAAAAAAAACACAAAGAAACTCACGGGAGGTACGAATCGACGTTGGCTTCGTCGATGGGTCGTCGGTTGGTGGAGGTGAGCCTGTTGATTTTGAAGCGGGTCTGGAAGTCGGCAGCTTTGAGGGGGAGCCTGGAACGGCCCCAGACGAAGCGGAGGAAGCGGGAACGGTCGGCGTGGTCCATGTCGTCGAGGGCGCGCCAGAAGAACTTGACGTGGGGGTCCGCGGGACCGCAGCCCGAATAGTCGGTGCATTGGCGGAGAAGCGAAACGTCGACCTCGAGGGTTCCGCAGACGACGGTCTCGAGCTGGGCGCCCGTGTAGAGGGAGAGGAGGAGGCGGGGAACGGTATGGGAGAGGCCCTCGCGAACGGCCGCGGAAACGGCGTCGAATTCGTTGAGTCTCGCGGCAATCACGGCATCGGCGAACTCGTTTCTCGAATCGAAGGTTACGGGTCGGTCGGCGCCGCCCGGTTCGAGCTCGATTTTGGTCGCGCCGTCGGCCGAGACGTATTCGAAGGCGTAGGGAAAGACGTCCTCGAAGGTCGCGGGGTCCTCCCAGTCGCGGAGGTGTCGCAGGCTCCTGATAAGCTGGGAATCGACGGAAGCGAGGTCGTCGACCTCGATCTTTTCGCGGACGATTTTCTTCCAGACTACGGGAGCGAGCGAGAGGGCGAGGTATTCGTTATTTCGAAGACAGAAACCCATCAAACGTCCGAGGAAGACGAAACTCTGTCGGGAGATGCCTCCTTCCGCAAATCGCAGAGCTCCGGGGTTGAGAAGAAACGCGTCGCGGTTCAAGCCTACTTCGCCGCGCGCGTTCGGCGTGGGAACGAGGAGAGAGAGCGTTTCTGACGAGAGCTCGGCGACCATCGTCGAGAGGACTTCGCGGTAGGGTCCGCCCTGATCGACAGCGTGCTCGTCGACAAGTTTCGCCATGAAAAGTCTTCCCTCTCTCCGAAAAATGTCCAGAGGTCGATCGCGAAGGGCTCGGAACACTTGGCCAAACACCGACCATTCCGCGTTCTCGTCGCGATCCCCTCTCGTCGCTCGCGCGGCCGCGGCGAGCCGCGAGAGTTCGAGGGTCGAACCGGGCTCGCCGTTGCTGCTCGGGGATACCGTCGCGCGGAGACCTTCGTCGAGGAGAATTTTCTTCCTCGACACGAAGAGAAGGTGGCGGTTTTCGACGAGAAGACCTGCGAGCGAAGAAGACGACGACGACGACGAAAGGAGGCCGCACGGCATTAAGGGGAGCACCCGTTCGAGGACTGCGTCCAAAACTTCAATCTTCTTCTTCCTGTTTTCGTCGTCTTCCTTTTTGTTCTTCTTCTTCGTCTTCTTCTTCAAGTCTCGCAGAAGCCGTTCGACCTCCTCGGCGTCCTCGAGCCAGGCCGGAATTTTCGCCTTTGCGGAAGGCGGCTCGGGCGGCGGCGGCAAGAGGTCGACCGCATCTCCGGGAACACCAAGGCTCGCGGCGGCGCGCCAGGAGGACGCGGCGGGGTCTCGACCCGCAGAACGCGAAGCCGCGGGGCCGACCCCGACCTTTCCGCCGTTCACCCAGAAGCTCGCCGCGTCGTCGTCGTCGTCGTCGTCGGAGATAAAAACGTCGACGACGTCGCCCGCGGCGAGCTTCGGCCCAAAGGCAGGAATCGTGCGGCCGAAGGCTCGAAGCGAACCATCGCTTCCGTACGCGATCAAATTATTATTATTATTATTATCGAGGTCGTTTTCGTTTTCGTCGTCGTCGGAAAAAAGAAGACCCACGAAAACCGTCCCTTTAGCCTCGACGATCGCGAACCGCGACGCCCTACACGTCGTAGTGGTGACGGACGTGGCCAAGGAAGCGTGCGCGCGCCGGAAACCGATGGTCACGACCTCGCGCGGCCACGCGCTGATTTCGGCGTCGAGGTTCTTTCTCGCTCCTAGGTCTCGCGTCGAGAGGCCGTCGATCGTCGCGATTCGATCGCTTTTTCGAATCTTCTTCAATAACAATACCCCGGACGACGGAACGTCCAAGGCGCGGGGCACGAAGACGCCCGCGAAGGTCACCTCCACCCGCGAAACATCACCAGGAATCTGCCAAGTCAGGGTTCCGACCAATTTCCGGCTCGTCGCCTCGCGCGTCGAGTGCGACACAACGCGTCGTCGATCGCGCGACGACGAACCGCAGGTCGACTCGCGCGGCTGGAACTCGAGCATCGAGCCGAAGGTCTCGTCGCCGCGCGCGACGTAGTCGACGCTCAACACCACCAAATCTTCTCCTTCTTCTTGACGAGCGACGACGATTTTCGAAAACGAAACCGAATAAGCGTCCGAGAATTCCGCCGTCGCCTCGACGTCGCTCGCGACTGCCTCGCGCGGGCCAAAAACGTCGTCGTGCAGAAAGACTAGCCCCCCCGCCTCCCGCACGAACACCCGCTTCCCGGCAGCCACCATATCAGCGATATCGCGCGTCCGCACCTCGACTCGCGTATCATCATCCTCCTCCTCTTCTTCTTCTTCTTCTCGGCGTCGCCGCCCGAGCGCGGTCCCGCCCGCCGAGACTTCGAAACAGGGTCCCCCCTCCCAAGTTAATGTGGATGTTGTTGTTGTTGTTGTTGTTGGCGGGGGTGATGATTTGGATTTGCTCATCTCCTCGACGCCGCACGCGGCGAGGGCGGCCTCGACGAGCATCTGGAGCAGGAGGGACTTGCGGTTCGAAGACGCTTCGGCCTGGACGAGGTCGCCGGCGCGAGCGACGAGGGCTTCTCGAACAAGGTGTCGCGCCGCCGGTGCGGCGGCGGCCCTCGTCGCCCGGAGCGCGGCGACGATACCCGGGAGCGCCGCGAGGAGGTCGGAGTTTGACGCGTGGGCCGCGAGATCAGCCAAGACGTCGAGGCAGGCGCGGTCCTCGAGCCACTTGGCGGCCGCGTTGTTTTCGCCGCCCTCCGCCGCGAGCGCGAGGGTTTCGAGGCAGAAGCGCGCGAACCCCCCCGAATCATCATCATCCTCCTCCTCCTCGTCCTCAAATCCGCCGCCGCCGCCGAAATAGTCCGAAACGGCCGTCCAGCCCGGCCCGCAGGCCTCGAGGGCACGCGCGACTTCCTCGGGCATGCCCGCCGACGTCGCGTCGGCGACCACCAGGGAGCGCTGCTTCGTTTTTGCGGGGTCGATAAAGTCGTGGTACCAGGCGCGGCGGTGGGACGGGACCTGGTACGCGTAGACGACAACGTTTCCTCCTCCTCCTCCTGGCGGCGGGAAAATCGCCTCGGTATCGGAGATGGCGACGGTCGCTCCGGCCGCGAGGTCCGGCGGGCGATCGGTTTCGTCGGGCCAAGGTACCGGCGGGACGCGAGCCGTCAAAGAGGGCGGAATCGGGTCGGTTCCGACGTTGACAACCCTCGGGAGACGCGGGAGCTGGAGGCGGAGGCCGCGGCGACCCAACAGTCTCCGAAAGGACCGAACGACCGAAGTCGCGAGGACGTCGGCGACCGAAGGGTCGCGTCGCGCGGAGGCCGCCGTGCGCGTTTTGAGGGCGTCGGTCGAGGCGTCGATCGCCGAGGCCTCGACGTTGACGCGGAGAATGTGGGCGAGGGGCTCGGCGCCGCCCCAGGCCGCGGGCCGGAAGGGCGCCGACGACGGCCACGCCACCACCAGACTCTTGAGCGCCGACTCGAGGGCCGCCCGCGTCGCGACGCCCAAACACCTAGCCAGCATCGTCGAGGCCGCCACCTCGACGCCGCCTCCGAGGCCGCTCACCGCCTCCTCGACCGTCAGGAGCGCGACGCTCTCGACTTTAGGAGAAGTCTCTGTTGTCGTCGTCGTCGTCGTAGATAACGCAACGTCGTCCAAGCAAGAGTAGAGCGGATTCTTCGAGGGGTCGGCGGGGTCCGGGTCGTCGTCGGTCGCGAGGCAGAGCGCCAGCTCGGTCGCGTGAGCGCGCAACCGGAACGCGTCGTCCGGCGCGGCCCCAAAGTCCGTCTCGTAGACGTTCGTCTCCAGGCACCCGACCGCGAGGGCCGGGTAGAAGCTGCCGCGGAGACCGCGGAAGGCCACCCCCTGGTCCGCGCCGTCGCACGCGAAACTCAAGGTCCCGCGGTCGAGGTCGAGGTCGACGCCGTAGGTCGTGCCCTCGGTATGGTGAAACGATCCGTATCGCTCGCGATCGCCCCCGTTTATCCTCGCGTTCCCGTGGAGATATATGCCGAAAAAACCGTCGCCGCAGTGAGAGTTCTCGAAGTGTTGCCGATACCCCGTCGCGCGCGCGATTCCCAGACAATGGTACCCGTTGCCCGCGCCCGAGTACGCCGCGACGCGCACCGTCCACCGGTGCCGGCCAGACGCGTACGCGTACCTGGCGCGAACCACCGAGTTCGTCCCGCTGTGCGAATGTACCGACTCAACGAATAATCCGTTGCTCGACACGCGCGCGTAGTCGCCCGCGTGCGACGCGTCCCACGCGTTCTTCCGGATTCCCGCGCCCGCCGGCGGCGCGCCGATCCACCGCGATCCTCCTCCTCCCGTATTATTATTGTTGTGGCACCACCACCGCGCACCCAAAGCGACGTCGTCAGCCTTGAGCTCGTGCCGGAAGGGCTGCTGCTGCCCAAAGTTCCACGCGATCGCCGCGCCCCGCGCCTCGTGCGACGCCGCGACCAGAACCGGCACCATCTCTTCTTCTTCTTCTTCTTCTTCTCCTCCTCCTTCTGAAGCAGGAACAACAACAAAAGCTGTGCCTTCTTTGCGCTCCAAGACTCCGTTTCGGTACAAAGATACGACGCCTCTCTCGACGCCGAGGCCCAATACGTCGCCCGACCTCAACTCAGAATCCGGCGAGAACCCGACCAGTCCGACCTCGGCCGCCAGCGCGCGGCTCGGCTCGTCTTGCTGGGTGCCGACCAGCTCCCACGCGTACGCCGCCGCGCTGTCGAGGGCCACGCCCGTGTACTGCTTGAGCTCGAGCGCGCTCGACGACGACGGCAGGTGGAGCACCCACGCGAACCACGGGTGCCCGCTCGTCGCGAGCAAGTACGTCCCGGCGAGGGGGCCCTCGAGGCACATCCAGACGGTCGGCTTCGTTCTTCTTCTTCTCGAAGAAGAAGCCGACGTCGATGAAGATTCCTCCTCCTCCTCCTCCTCCTCCTCCTCCTCCTCTTCTTCACCAAACCTCTTGAGCTCGGGCACCATGCTCTCGACCTCGTCAAAATCGTCGTCAACCTCCGAGGACGCGGAGGCGCACAAGCAAACCCTCTCGTCTTCGTCGTCGAGGACGACGTGAAAGGCGTTCTGCCGCAGGCGCGCCTCGTAGCAGCGGTGGCAGTAGTCAAAGTCGCAGTTGTTGCACCTCCAGCGCAGCGCGGGCCGCGCCCTACGGCTCCGACACATCCAGTGATCCTCGGTCGAGCCGTCGCAGGTGACGTTCTCGCTCCAGGGCCGCGGCACGAGGGAATGGCCGTTCGGACACGTCACCCTCGACGCGCACGGCACGAGCTTCCACCTCAAAAAGCTGCTGCCGCTGCTGCTGCTGCTCTCGTCGGCGAGGCGGAGGCTCAGGCTCAGGCTGCGGCTGCGGCTGCGGCTGCGGCTCGGCGCGTCGTCGTCGTCTTCGTCGTCGTCTTCGTCGGTCGACGCATTTTCGGCGGCCAAAAGCTTGCCGGCATCGGTGCCGCCCTGCTCGAGGAGGCGCGCTTGGACTTTGAGCACCGGCGCGCGCGCGCGGTCGGCCTTGGCCATGAGCCAGGCGTGGCGCGCCTGGTAGCGCTGGCAGGAGTCGCACTGCGGGCCGTCGTTGGGACCGCAGACGCCGTCGCTGAGGTCTTCTAGCGCGTCGACGCCGACGCGGCGGCCGCAGTAAAAGAGTCCACCGTCGGGCGCCCTGACGCGCGCGCCCGCGTCGTTCGTCTCGGGCGGCGCCGGGACCTCGCGGCAAGTCGTCGCACCCTCCGAAGCGCACGAGCTCATGCTCGAGGCGCGGCTGCGGCGCCGCGGTCTGTGGTGGTGGTGGTGGTGGTGCTGCTGCTGCTGCGAACGGTCGGGGTTGTCCAAATCCCCTCGTCGACTCGCGATCTTCGCGGCCGGCGCGACCCCGAGAAACTTGAGGGTCCCGGCGCGCACGACGACCGCCTCGAAGGCCTTTAGCGGCCGCTCGAGGGCGACGAGACTGACCGCGTCGGGGTCGGTCGCCGAAAAGGGGACGACGGGCGGCGGGACGGCGACGAGGGCGAGTTCGTCGTCGGGAACGAGGGTCCACCCCTTGGCGTGCTTGATCCAGTCGCCCGAGCGCGCGAGCTCGGTGACGACCTCCCCCGCCTGGACCTCGTCGACGGCCTGGCTCTCGATCAACGGTTCAGAGTACGCCTCGACGCGCGAAGCCGCTTTCCAGCGTCGCTGCCGCGCGGCCCCGACGAGCGTCTCGGCGCCCGCGAGGACCGGGAGCGGCGCGTGCCTCGGGCGCGCCGCCTCGGCTTTCTTCTTCTGCTTCTTGTCGTCTTCTTCTTCTTCAAAGCCGCCGCCGCCGCCGCCGCCATCGTCTTCTTCTTCTTCTTCTTCTTCTTCTTCTTCTTCAGAGCCGAGATCGGCGGGAAAAAGGGCGAGGAGCGGCGCGATGGCAGAGGCGCGCGAGGCGTTGGCCGCCGGGGAGTCGTCGGGCTTGAGCCTGATGAGGGGCGTGACGATCATGCGCCAGCCCCAGTCGGTGTTGGAGGAGTCGGTGTGCCACTTGAGCCAGAACTTTGAACAGGAGAGGAGGAGAGGCGGGGTCGGGTTCTGGCCCGGCCAGCGGCCGCGATTTCCCGAGTACTTGATGGCCGTCCCGACGACGCGGCGGCCGAGCTGGGGGTCGGAAAAGAAGGCGACGTAGTCGTGGTTTGGTTCGGTGGCGGTGCGTTCGTCGAAGACGACCTCCAAGCGCACGGCGTCCGGGACGTCGACCATAAAAACCTCGTCGGTGTTGTCGGCGTAGCGGTGCGCGCTCTCCCGGACGATAACGGGGCCGCGGCGCACGGGCTGCTGGTGCTGCAGGGGCTTGACGAGGCGGTCGAGGTCGTCGACGGCCTTTTTCGAGTCGCGGTAGGTCTTGGCGAGGCTCGAGAGGAGGTCCTTGCCGAGGTCGGTCGCGCAGGCGGCCGTGAAGACGAGGGAGTTCGGTCCCTCGAGGAGGGAATCGAGGGCGGCGACGGCGAGCGAGACAAGAACCGCCGACCGGCAGACTCCCCTCGGATTCTCGAGGGGCGGGACGAGGACCTTTGAAAACGAGGCGCGCGCGACGAGCTCCACCCCCCAATCCGTGACCGAGCGGTCCGAGTTGAAGAACATGATTGCCCTGTCGGCTTTGATGTTGACGGTCTGCTGCCAGCACCCGGAACCCGCGGGGCCCGAGTACTTGGGGAGGCCCCAGACCGAGGAGTGCGAGGCGTCCTTGTAGAATTTGACGTAGTCGGCCTCGCTCTCGGTCGCGCATCTCGCGTCGAAGGTTATGGCGACGCTATCCGCCCCGGGAAATTCGATGAGCGTGTAGGCGCTCGCGTTGTTTTCGTAGGGGTGGGCCGTCCCAAACCGCTTGGCCTCCTCGCGGATCGCCGAGCCCGTCGGCCCCTCGACTCTCCCCGGGCGGATCGACCGCCTCGAGAGCAGATCGACGATCCCCGCCGCGACTAAGCGCGCGTCGTCGTAGGACGAAATAGCGCAGCAGGCGCGGGGCTGCTCCTCCAACCAAACGGATTTGACGTAGGCGATATCCCCCGCCGCGCCGACCGCCGCGACGTTCTCGTCGTTTTTCCGCGTCAACGCCAGGAGGACGCCGGTCGCGGCTGGTCGTTCGCCGTCGCGATTATCGTTCGTCCGAATCCCCATCCTCACCTCGTCGCCGACCGCGGGCCGCGAGACCGCGGGTCTTCCGCCGCTGAAGAGGGCGAGCGCGCCGGCGACGAGGCGGGCGGCGTCGTCGCGACGCGCGGTTTCTGGCGCGAGCGCGTCGCGGACGGCCGCCGAGACGCAGGCCGCGCCCGCGCTCGAGGTCGCGACCACCGACCGGAGGAAGACGAGGGTGGCGCTCGCGACGGCCGAGAGGGCGTCGGGGGTTCTGGTGATGACCACCTCTTCCTCCGACGCGGAAGCGGAAGCGACCGCGGGCGCGCCGGCGTCGGCGAGACGACGGGCTAGGAATCCGGGCTCGGGGAGGAGCCACGGGGCGGCGGCCGCGACCGAGCCGAGGACCGCCGCGAGCGTCCGGAGTGCGGCGACGCGCGCCGCCGTTTGCGCGTAGGGGGCGTCGGCGATGCGCGCGACGCACCGGACCATCGAGGGCGTCGCGTCGGTCGTCGCGCGCGACCTCAGCGCGCGCAGCGCGGCGCACAGCTCCCACAGCCCGGGACCACCTTCTTTCGGATGATCGGGAGGCGGCTCGGCGCCGGAGCCGCCGCCGCCGCCGCCGCTCTTGATTCGAAAACGACAGATTGCGCCTTCCATCGTGGTCGTCGTCGAGAGGCCCGGGACGCTGCCGAGGGCCCAGGTCCACGCAGGACTCGCCGTCGTCGTCGAGGAGATCGAAGGCGTCGAGTCGTCGTCGTCGTCGTCGTCGTCGTCGTCGTCGACTTTAATAATAGGGTCGACCAAAAAGCTCCCGACGCCGAGCTCGGGGCGGCGGAAAGTTTCGGTTTCGAAAGAGAGGGCGAGGTGCACCCATTTATTCTTCGGAACCGAGACCGGCCAGCTCCAGGCGGCGCGGCCGCCCTTTGCCCACCACTCGACGCGCGATTCGTAAACGGAGAGGGTCGCGCGCGGCGAAAGATCCGCCGCGTCGAGAACCGCGCAGGCGAGGCCGTCCTTCTCGCGGCGCACCCACATGCCGCAGCAGCTCCGAGTAGTGCCTGTCGTTTCGAGGCGCTGCGGAAACGCGAGGAGACCGTCGAGCGAGGGGCCGACCTCGAGTCTGCCGACGACGACGCACTCGTCCGCGACGACGTCGTCCGAGTCTTTCGCGGCGCGAGCTGCTGCCTTGCCGAGCTCGCGTTCGACCGAGGCGACGAGGTCGCGCGCGAGGGGGGTCGAGGGCCGGTGGGGAGCGAGGAGACGGCCGGCGACCAGGGTGGCCGCCGCGCGGGTTTGGGGGAAGGCCGCGAGGCGCTCGAGGAGACCGGGCGCGCCAAGCTCGAGGAGCATCGCGTCGTCCGTCGCTGGCGAGACGCGGTAGTCGAGGGCGAGAGCTCGGAGCGCCGAAGCGCGGCGCGCCCAAGACTCCCGCCCGTCTCCGGCAATCGCGAGGAGCTTCGCAACGACGCGGCGCGCGGCTTTCCGGAGCCGAGACGAGGCCGCCGGGCTGCAGCCTCTGACGTCGGCCGCGAAGTGACGGACCGAGGGATCGGTGCCTCGAAACGACCGTCCCTCGAGGACTGATTTGGCGAGGTCGAGGACGAAACCACCGCCCGAATCGAGGCGGGCCGCCACGACGTCGAGGGCCTCGGCGCGCGAGAAAGCGACGGCCGCGCGCCGCCGTCGGGCCGCCGCTATCGCCGCCGCCGACGCCGTTTCCGGCGCGACCAGGAAAGCCACGACCTGTTCGGCGGCGCAAACCTCTGGTTTCTTCGCGCTGTCCAACGAAGACGACGTCACCGGGGTCGCGACCGTCGAGGCCGAGCGCGATAGGCGGGTCGGGGCCGCGGGTCGTCGGAGGGTCGCCGCCGCGCCGAGCGAGGCCCGGGAGGAGGAGGAGGAGGCGCCGTCCGACCGCGGGCCGTCCGACGGCCGCCTCGATAGCGGAACGCGCCGCGACCGTTTCTCGGCCCGGCGCGGTGGCGCCGCGACGAGGATCGCCGCGCGCGCGGCCACGAGGACCGCCCGGCGCGGCGCTCCGCGGCAAAAGTCGCGCGCGGCCTGCCGGACGCTCTCCTCGACGACCGGCCCCGTCTGCCCGAGCTGGTGGACGAGCGCCGCCACCGCCGCGCGCGCCGCGTCCTCCTCGTCCGGGTGCGGCGGCAAGCGCTCCTGGGTGTTGTTGTTGTTGTTTTCGGAGGAGGAGGACGACAAGTCGGCGTCCTCGTCGAAGAGGGGCGAGTCGAGGAGCCTCTCGACGGCCTCGAGAGGCCGCGTGCCGTGCGACCTCGCGGCCGCCGCGACGAGCGCGAGGTCGAGGTCGCGGACGGCCGCGGAGGGCGCGATGGGCGACAGCCGCGCAGCGATCTCGAGCCTGTCGCCCGCGCCCTTCAGGACGGCCGCCGCGCACGCGACCAGCACCTGCTGGCACGCTGCGTCCTGCTTGGGCGGCGCCTCGGGAACCTCGGACAATCGCAGCACCGAGTCGAGGGTCTCGGCGAGGGTCTCGGCGCCCTCGCAGCCCGCGATAACGCGGAGGACGCTCGCGAGGGCGGCCGCGCGCCAGGCCGGGATTGTCGCGGGTTTCTCCTCGAGGCGACGCCGGAGCAAAGCCGCTTTGGGTCCGGAAACCGCGAGCCAAAAGCCGACGTCGGCGAGGTCTTCGCAGTTTTCGAGGTCGCGGCGACCCTCGAGAATAGCGAGCTTTCCCGGCGGCGGAAGGAGCCGCTCGAGGGACGCGAGGTACAACGCATCGCCTCGCGCGAGGGCCGCCGCGATGGCGCGCTCTTGGGGCGGAAGAATCATTCCGGCGCAATTCGCTTCGGCGAGACGCGCGTTCGCCGCGGTCAGCAATCGCAAGCAGGGTCCCGCGAGTTTGTCGTCGAGGAGGCCGCGTTCCGTTTCGGCAATCGCGCGCGGGTCGCAGACGTCGCCGATCCAAGTTCGCCTCGGCCCGAGGGGGACGCCGAGGGTGGCTCCGTTCAACTCGGCGCGACCCACGACCCTCCCGCGAGCCCAGGCGACGAGCGGTCCCGCGCCCCCCAAAAGCGTCCGGAGCCGCTTCGACAGCTCTTCTCCCGCCAGAACGGCGACCACCACGACGGCCTCCTCGGAGTGGAGGGCGCGCCAGATGCCGGCTTCGTCGTGGCACTGCTCGAGGCTCGGGTTGTGGTCGTACCCCCTAACCCAGGCAGCGCCCGTCGCCTTGAACGCTAAAGCCTCGCCCTCGACCCAGGCAATCGCCACGTTCCGCTGCGCGTCGCCCTCGATGCACAGCCGCCGCCGCTCGCGCCGCAGGCCCGCGTCCGCCTCGAAGAAACGCGGCGCGCTCGCGCATCGCGCCAGCCGCGACACCAGCCGCGCGCCGCGCGACAGATCCTGCGACTCCTCCTCCTCCTCCTCCTCCGAGTCGACGCGCGCGAGGTAGCGCGTGCAGGTGGCGGCTCCGTCGTAACTCCAGAGGACGTCGTTGAGGGCGTCGTAGGCGAGGGCGCGGGGCGGCGAAGCGGAGGCCGCATCGACGGCGGCTAAGCCGCGCGCGAGGGCCGACGGCCTTCCCGAGGGTCGGGGAGGGTTTTTCCTGACGACTCGGAGACCGAAGAGCCGGTAGTCGCGGCCGTCCGAGGAGAGCTCGAGGCGGAAGAGCCAGGAGCGTTGCGCAGGGGGCTCGGGGGGGAGGTCGTCGCGCGACAGCACGGTAACCCAGCCCGAGGCGCGCGCCGGGACGACGTGGCGTCGTACTTCCTGGAGGTCCTCCTCGCGCGGTCCGACCGAGACGCACGCCGATCGCACCGTGAAGCTGCTCGTCGTGCCCTGGGAGTCCTCGGGAATGAAGAGGCAGGCGAGGCGGGTCCAGTGCGGATCGGTCGTGGTCACGTCGAGGTAGTGGGGCTCGCTTCCGTCCGACTCGTAGTAGGTCTCGTCGTCCGAGTCGGTCAAAAACCTCACGGGGTGGGCAGAATCCTCCGTGGTAACCGCGATCGAACTGATCTCGGCGAGTGCCTCGTTTTCGCTCATCGAATCGCGCGCCGGCTCGCCGAGGAGCGCGGGGGGGGGCTGCTTCTGAAAGGCGATTCGCGCCGGCTCCCAGACTTTTTCCTGATCCTCGTTCGCGAGCATCGGCAGAGATTTTTTTTCTTCGTCTTGCCACGCGACGACGAGTTTGTTTCGCCTCCCCAGCGCGATCGTGAGAGGCCGTCCGCCGCACCCCGGCGGCCTCGGAAACCACGGCCCCCCACCAACGCGCAGCCGCGACTCCTCGATCTCCACGGTTTTCGCCTCGACGCCGTTCCCCAACGCGAATTCCCCCGACGGAGGAAGAGCCGACGACGACGACGACGACGACAAGGTCGCGGTCTCGAGCGCGACCCAGGCGCGCGCCCCGTCCCCGAGGAAGACGTGGGGGCCCGCGCAAACAACGGCGACCGGGGAAAACGAAATACTGTGCTGCTGCTCGATGGGGGCGCGGCGCGCGTCGTCGACGAGCACCCAACCCGAGCCGCCGCCGCCTCCGCCGCCGCCGTCGTCGGGAAACGCGGCGACGCCGTACGATCTGCCCGGAACCGTCCCGAAGCAGCCCGTGCCCGCCTTGACGAGGACCGTCTTGCCCTCCTCCACCTGCCGCAGCACGTAGAGGTACTTTCCATCGCACGCGAGCGAACACGCCGCGGCGCCGCTTATCTTCGAGGAGGAGGGGGAGGAGGAGGGGGCGAACTCGTCGAGCTCGAGCGCGGCACAAGCCGAGACGGGCGTAGGGAGCGTCGCGCCTCTGGTCGTCGTCGCCGCGCGTCGCCGCCGCTGCTGGAAGACCAATTTTTCGGCGAGGTCCCAGACACCCGCATCCACTGCCTCGAGCCGCTCGTCGAGGGCGACGCGCATGCACGCGGCCACGTCCCCGCGCGCGATCCCGAGCGCGAGTTTCGTCGCCAGCGCGGTCCCGACCTGCCCGACCTCCTCGCACCGGTTCGCCGCGGCGAGGACCTCGGGGCTGCGGAACCACTTTTTCCAGTCCTCGCACCGCGGCGCGAGGGCGAGGTACAGCCGCAGCCGCCGGGCCAGCCGGGCGCCGCCGTCGGCACCGGCGTCCTCCTCGAGCTCGACGAGCGCCGCCGTCGCGTCCAAGTTCTCGATTTCTTCGTTCTTACGATTTTTATGATCCTCCTCCTTTACCGGGGGCTGCCAGGCCGCCGCTCGGTCCAGGCCCGAGGCCATGTCGCGACGCGCAACGCGTTCCAGCTTCCGCCGACACGCCTCGAGCTTCTCGAGGCCGAAATCCGACCCGCGGGAAGGTATTCTCGACGACGAGGCCTCGGGGTCGAGCGCGAGCGCGAGTCCCGTCAGCTCGCACGGCTCGGGGACAGGATCCCGCGCCGGCTCGGACACGGGGACCACGAGGTCCACGAGGTGCTCGTGCGCACCCTCTTCGGCCTCCTCGACCTCACCGATATCCGCCTCCTCGTCGCTCCAGTCAGCCGCGAGCAACTTGGAAACCGCGGGACCCGCGCGCCGCCCGGCGTCGCACAGCCACGCCTCCCACGCCGCGAACGCCAGCAGCGCCGACGCGTCCCCGTAACTCCCGCTGCGCCCTAATTCCGCCCGCGCCGCCGCCACGCACTGCGACACCACCTTCCGAAACCGCCGTTTCAACACGCGCGACAACAACGCAACCCCCTTGGACACGAGCCGCAACTCCCGTCGCTCGCCGAACTTGGAGCCGACGCCCCGCACAAATAACCACCACGCCCGACGCACCTTCCGCTCCAACACCGCCGCGACCACTACCCCCAGCGACCGATCCATCTCACTCTTCGGACACTTCCATCGCTTGCTGCTTGCTGCTAGGAGAGTGAGTAGAGAGTCCCCTCTTTGGAAAGGAAAAGAAAGGAAAGGGGGAGCCTACTAGAAATCTTGTCCCGATGATTCACGGTGGCGGCCGGGGTCGTCGGCGGGGAACGACCCTCCACTTTCGCTCGTGTTGGTTGTCCCCCCCCCTGCGCTTCCTGCTGCGCAGAGGACGCGAATCCTAAAAGAAGCGCTGACGACTTTTTTTCTCTTTCTTTCTTTCTTTCTTTCTTTCTTTCGACGGACCTCGGAGCATCGGCGGCGGCGGCGGCGGCGGCGGCGGCGGGCGGTCATGGGCCCCATCCAAGACCCAACATACTTTTTTTCGGATATGTGAAGATTACGATGCCTTAATATTTTAATCTACTCCTCTCTCGAGTAGTAGTATGATGTTGATGATGTGGCTCATAAATACTTGTACTCTTTTGGGGAGGTCGAGAATCTTCGCGAGGCCCCTGTTGGGGCCCCTAGGATATTATTGAACCACCACCAAGAAGAATACAAATTTCGTGGCGCAAAATGATGATCAAGGCACTGTTAATGTTAGTCGCAGGATCGCACGCAGAGGAGCCTGCTGGTGGTGCCGTCCGCGAGTACCTCAGCGAGGTGTATCCCGCGGGCCGCGACTCAATCGCGCGCGCCAACGCCTCAACCCTCATAAATCTCTTCATGTCGCTCGAGTACTTGCTTGGCGATGGCCCAGCGAGGTACCGCATCTGCGTTCCCGGCTCGGCCAAAGGCACGACGACGCGCACCATCTACCGCGACCTTCTCGCGACCAATTCGACGACCGATCAGCTCGTGCTCGGCGCGCGCGCCTGGGCCTCGAGAGGCAACGCCGACGATCCCGAGTGGGTGAGCACCGCCATGCGCGCGAGCCGCGGCCACGTCGAGGTGACTCACTACAGCGGCGACTCGCATTTTCAAGGTGGCGATTTCCTCGACAGAGGAGTTGCATCGACGTGGTACTTTCATCGCCGCGGCACCGGCGTGTTCTACGCCGTCGGCCACGCGGTCGCGTTTGCGAACAAAAACCAGGCACTCATGATGCTCCTCGAGGACCTGCGCCCGGACGATGCGCAGCTCTTCGACTCGCTCTTCGAAGCCGACCATCAGTATCTCATCCAAGCGATCGCGTCGACGATCGTTCTCGACCCGACGTCGCGAAAGTCGTGCGAAGAGGTAGACCTCGCGTGCCGCTACTGGTACATCCTCGATGACTACTACGACGAAATGATGATATGGGCTGCGCGTCGGCTGGGCTACGAGACTTTGATATTCGCGGCGAGCCCTATCAGCTCGGTCGAGACTTGTTGCGAATTCGAGCTCGTCGACCTCCGCCTTCCCGAGGCGGAGTGGATGTCGGCGGCCATGCAATTGAAATATCCGTTCCTGGACGAATACGGCCTCACAAAACTCGATTTTTTTTACGACGCCTGGTATCGGTACGTTCAAGACCACGACATTATCACCATGAGAGACCCCCTCAATGACGACATCTCGGAACCCTGCCTCTTCAACGCCACTGGACATTTGTATTGCGCGACAAGTCGCTCATCAAAATTCCAAAACGCACCCATGTGCTGGGGGTCGTGGGACCCTGCGCAGGCCCCACTGTACATATCCGCCGACGACCCCGAGACGACGTCGCGCGTGGCTCGCCTCTCGACCCAATTCAGAGAGCACCATCACCTCAAAGCCAGCCAAGACGGCTGGCCATGCCTATAGCTGCGCTCGAAGAAAAAAGAGCCTCTATGTCCTGCTTTATTCGTCTCCAGGTCTGCTTCGCTTACGTGGGCTCGCGGCCCACATACGTTCTCGTGCTTTACGTCCTGCCCGCCAGCTACTAGCAACTTCTTCCTTCTACTCCCAGACACGCGGGGACTTTAGTCCTGCCACCTTCCCACTTCGTGCCACGGGTGCGCATCATTAGGCGGAACACCCACACCGGCTTACCAACCACGGGCGAACTGCGTCATACGTCGTCGTCCTCGTTGCACTCTTGTTGTTGTTGTTGTTGGAAAAAACGAAATAAAAAATTGGAAGGGAGGCATTCGCGAATCCGTCGTTTCAGCCTCCGACACTTTAATGGACATCTCTTAAACCCGAGCCGCACGAAAAAAGTGGCTCGTTTTCTTGGCGGGAGAAGCACCGCGTCCGAAAAAGTCCTTGTCGGCGTTACGAGTGCGTCAGACCGTGACGCCTAAACGCAGCGACATCCAAGCTTGCATTCATTCTGACGTTCAAGCCCACACCCAGCCACATGGGCAAGCGCGCACCCTCTCCTCCAGGCAATAATAAAAAGCTTACTGGCAAGTCCGCCAAGCGCGTTGCCCGAGCGAGCCCGCAACCACGCAAGGGGCCATGGACCTAGTGAGCGAACCAAATTTCATGCCATCCGAGTTATCCAACGCCGCTCGTGTCGCAAAACTATTTCGTGTTGCTCCTCGTCTTCCTCTTCTTCTCGCTGTCATTTTCCAAGGCTCAAGAGACGAGTCCGAGAACGTAGAGCGTGCTATTTGTGCGGTGAGGCTATTCGGCCGACCTTACTAGCCCGTAGTCTCGGTCTTGTCGCTCATCTTTTTCTCTGTCGTGCTGGCCTCATCAGTTAAGTGTACGTAGTCTCGGTCATCGTGCCCATGCTCAGCATCATAGTCTGCAATGGCATCGCTGCGTTTGACGTCAACAAGAGGCACCCCTTGCGGTCGATCTGATGAATTGTCGATGCCTGTGGCAGAGCAGCACTCTTATCCTTATATCCTGGTGCGCGTGGGCGCTGATGCCTCAGTCCGAGTTCCAGGATTGAACAGCCACTTGGAACCTCTCGAGTAAGGCAAGGGTCACCCAGCACGCAGCCGCCTGCCTCGCGGCAAAGTCGACCGAGGTCGCCGCGGCGTACGGGAATGTCAGTTGCTTTTGGTTGGAGTCGCTCGAACACAGCCGGACTTTCGAGCAAGAGCTGGACGCAACAAAAAGTTACGTACGCATTAAAGGTACGCACGCATCAACGGGCACCTCTCGACTTTAGCGACGTCTGACAACTCCATGACGCCACCCGCACCTTCTCGGGCCGATGCGTCGCCCTTGACCATCGCGTTGTTGTTCGCGCCCTCTGCAACACGTCACTGCAGCGGCAACGCGCCCTCCCAGAGGCGTGAGCACAGCATCAGCACCGGGCACCTGTCAACACGAATGTGATGCACAGCTAGCACCACCGGCAGTCTGTCGGCAGGTGAGACGATGGCGAGTTCTAAGGCGGCTGCACTCTAGCGCAATATTATCTCTGAGCCACCACGACACCCCAAATCACAGCCTCCAGAACGGTCGTGCATCCTTTTGTTTCACCAAGACGCCCGATGACCCCGACTAGGTCCCGCATACTTATCTACGCCCGTCAGGCACATCCCTCCTTCATGCCCTCCACACACACCCCCCTCTTAGCAGTCGACATTTAAAGACAGGCCAAGTTCACCTAGTCCCAATCTCTAACCCCAGTAAGTTCACCTAACCCCAGTAAAGTTCACCTGGTCAGTTAAGTTCACCTAGTCCAAATCTCTAACCCCAGTAAGTTCGGCGTAAACCCACTCGTGTTCACACCACTCCTTCGAGCTCGTCGCTCTCGCCTCCGCCAATCTAAGCTGCTTTGATCCGCACACGCCGCTAATCTTTGAGTTTACTCTAAAACCCCCAGTAAGTTCACCTGGCCCCAGTAAGTTCACCTGGTCACTCAGTTCACCTAGTCCCAATCTCAAACCCCAGTAAGTTCACCTGGTCCCAGTAAGTTTACCTTTAGTGCGCGTGTAGACGCCGGGAGGGGGCTTATCGGTGTTGCGGAGCACGTGTGGGGTAGGGTGGAGTCGTCGACTCAGAAGAGCATATTCTCGGGGTTGCCGATCGACAGAGAGCCACGTAGAGCTGGACGTGACAGAAGACGGGCTTGTGGGCAAGAGGACGCGGACCTCGCGGGGCGTCTGGCCCTGGCTCTTGTTGATCGTTTGGCGCAGGCGGGCCTTAAGGGATACAGGTTGGAGGAGCCTCGGTGACAACGACACGATCAATCATGTATCTGGTACCGTTGCAGTGGCCGTGCGACGGGCCGAGGTTGCGAAGACTTTAAGCTCGCGATCAAAGTCAGCATGCCGTTGGTTGTCAGGGAGTTCAAAACTCGACTGTAAAGAGCGAGGCGTCGTCTTCCGACCCAACCTAGTCGGCCGAAAAGAACTCCGACGCCTCGTCTCCGGGAAAAAAAGGCCGCGGTCATGCGCGCGTTGTCAGCATCGACAACATCGTTTCCACGGGGCGTGAGAATGGCGCGCTGAAAGAGCCGCCGCGGGTCGTGGAAATAGTCTGCGAGGTCGCCACAGACGGCTTGGAGGATCAATGTCTGGCTCGCGCGCCTACATGATCCTTACCCTAAATCGGGGGACTAACGTACGACCTACGGGCGGGGCCCGTCCTCTCTTCGCCTGCCCCACGACTCGGCGATGACCCCGACTAGGTCCCGCGTACTTATCTCCGCCCGTCAGGCACATCCCTCCTACCCCACAAACCCACCCTCATCCTTCATGCTCCCCACACACACACCCCTCTTAGCAGTCGACATTTAAAGACAAACAAACAAACAAACAAACAAACAAACAAACAAACAAACAAACAAACAAACAAACAAACAAACAAACAAACAAACAAACAAACAAACAAACAAACAAACAAACAAACAAACAAACAAACAAACAAACAGACAAACAGACAAACATCTGTCGATTAGTAGTTAGGATCCCTCCTACCCCACAAAACCACCCACCTCGACCTTTAAAGACGCCAGAAGGATTCATCCCAGGCACAGATAGTCGTAGTCCCACTCATTTTATATCCACTTGTCTCAAGCAGACTGCACATTAGGCTATGTGCTATATTGGCATTTCTTATCGGCCGCCGCAATTCACCCTGGCGACTTCTCAGTTTGAATTGATGAACGTGCGTGTCGCTGACCGCTCCTTATCGCACCCGCCTTGAATCTACGAGCCTTCTTCTGTTATTTGTTCGGACGCGCATGACTAAAATGGATGTTCTTCTTCTAGGCACCACTTCCGTTGTTCGAGAGGACCGATTTTCGGTACACGTCCAGCGTCGGTGGCGCCGCAAATTAGGATAAAGCAGCTTTATAGTGCTGCTCTGCATTTCCGCCAAGATTCTGGTGCTGCTTTCCAGGGCATAGGGACGAGTCCGAGCGAACAGAAAAAGACGAAAGCACACATAACCTCGACACCAGAAAAAAGCCCTCGGGCTACCCTATATCGCACCGCTTCCAATGTCCACAGCCCCAGTGAAAGAACCCAGCGGTCAACAACAACAACAACAACAACCAGGGGGTCGGGCTGCACATCATCCTCACGTGGATCGCACGCGTGACGACTGCGGAGAATAAGACACCAGAGTCAAGCCGCCATCACCAAAAACCAGGAGGCGATCTCGGATGGGGCTCTCGTCCGCATGTTGCGGATGTCTAGGCGCGAGGCTGAGACCTCTCGCGTCGCCGAGATCGAGTTCGATGGACGCAAGCAGGGTAAGAGAGATGGAGTCTGCCGTCGAGGCGCAGAGGTGCCACTCGATGGGTCGCCTTAAGAGCGCGGCGTCGTCCGCGAGGCGCCACAAGCACAGACAGAGGTCTGTCGCAAGCGAGTAGACACAATCGGGGTCGTGGCCGAAAGCGAGGCCGACGACAGGCGTAGGGCTGTCGCGCGGTATATGCTCCACGGTCGCGTTGGGGTGATCGCCGAACCTGAACGCCAGAACCGAAAGAGCATGGTCGTCGCTGCCAGCAACCGCAACGAGGGCGGTATCGCTTGCGGCGGAACGCGCGACAAGCGCATTGACGCCGGCGGCGTGCGGTTTGAGCGCGAGGAATAAGACGACCTCTCGGAGCGACGGTTCGACGCGCCAAAGGACGACGACGCCCGAGGCCGCGCCGGCCAGCAGGATAGACGTCCCTCGTTGGCGGCAGCGCTGGAGCGAGAGGACGGGCGAGGCATCGTAGTGGACGCGCGCAACGACGTCGAGGGAATCGCAGAGCGTGACGAAGCCCGCCGAGTCGCCCAATGCGACGGCGAGACTGTCGTCGTCTTCGTGCCACGCGCACGCCGCAGAAACGCGCTGATCCTCGGCCTCGCCTTGGTGTGCCTCGCGCAGCGCGACGGTTGCGAGGGGCGCGGGCTCGTCGCCGCCGTGCCAAAGCCGGAGCTCGTATTTGGACGCCGTCACGAGGACACCGTGGCTCGCGGCGATCGCTCGCTCGGCGTGAACGGCAGGCGAGAGGCGGCGGAGCCGAGCGAGCGTCGCGGGCGGCGGGGCGCAGACGTAGCACGCGAGCTGGCCCGAGCCCCCAGAACATACGATCGTCGTTGGCGACAGCCAAAGCGCGGCCGCGACGCCGTCGGCGACCAGGAAAGGACCAAGGTCTCCGGGCGAGGCAGGTGCTCGCGCGTAGACGAGCGATCGGCCGTCGATCGCGGCGAGCGCGACGCCGTCTGGCGACGCGTGGACGTCGTGTGGTTGTTTGGAATGGCCGGCGCCGACGAGCGACGCGAGTCTCCGGCCCGTCTCGACGTCGACGGCGACGAGGTGGCGGTCTTCTACAAAGCCTGCCGCGACGTCGCCGACGGCGCGCGTCACTTTCGCGATATGACCGATCGGCACCTCTGCCAGCCGCTTCTCGGCATTGGCGTCCATGTACACGGCGCGACCGTCCTTGACGAGGCAGCGTAGACCCGGAGCAATCCTGTTCGCCGCCGTCCAGGCGACCGCAGTGATGCCGGTCGACGTAACGCGAGGTCCGCGCGGCAGGACCTCGACGACGTCGCCCCCGCGCTCGACGAGACGAGACACTCGACCCCTGCTGTCGCCCACGGCCACGACGCTGCCCAGCGCGCCGCCGCCCGAGGCTTCGTCGAGCGGACGGAGCGCAACGTCGATCGCGAGCGCTGTCGCGCCGCCGTCTAGCTTCGAGATCGTTGTCAGCGGTTTCGGCGCGTCCCGCAGGCACCACAGCGTTAAAGCGCGGTCGGCCGTCGAGACGAGCAAGCGACCCAACCCGTCGCCGGGAAGCCACCAGCTTGCGAGACTGCGCGACGCTGGCCGCGCGCGCCAGGCGGCGAGCACGGCGCCGTCGGGTCGCCACCGGCACACGGCAACCCACCCCTTAGGAGCGCCGCAGACTGATGCGACCGCTCCGTTTGGTTGGACGTGAGTCGCGCCGGCGAGGTGTTCGCAGGCAGAGACGAGGCGCGTCCAGGTCGCTTCTACCCCTTTCGTCGGTGTCGTCGGTAGTGGTACCTTTCTTCCTGCGAAAGGATCGATGATGTCGGCGCGCCAGAGCTCGCCGGTCGCCGACGCGACGAGAAGGACGGTCGAAGCGACGAGACGCAGGGCCGTCGCGCGCGAGGGCAGCAGCATCTCGACGACGCCAGCGACCTCGCGTCGATGTCTTCGCGCCTCCCAGAGGCGGACCGTCGCGTCGGCGCCGCCAGTCGCGAGGGCGGCGCCGTTTGCCGCGACGCACCAGGCGTGCTTCCCCGCGTGCGCGACGAGCACGGCGACGCACTCGCCCGTCTCTCTGAGCCAGAGCCGAGCCCGCGCGTCTTGCGAGCAGCTGGCGACGAGGTCGTCGTCGTCGCCGCAGAAGACGACGTCCCAGGCGCGTGCCGTGTGGCCGGCGGCGCACCACTTGAGATCGCCGTCGGCCGTCCAGCACCGGACGCATCGGTCGTCGGACGTCGAGGCGAGCACGTCGGCGTCGCGAGACCAGCGGACCGCCGTGACGACGCCGCCGTGTAGCGGCGGCGGCTTCGCTGCTGTCGGGAGGACGTTTTTTGTAGTATTCGTACCGTCGAGCGACGCGATGCCGAGACGGCCAAAGGCGTCGCCGCCCGCGACGCGGCGGTCGGCGTCGAGGCTCGCGCACCTAAGCTCGCCGACGTCGTCGATAGCCGAGAGAGCAGGGCACGCGCGGCCACCACCAAAACAAACGCTCCCGACGGCGTCGACGGCAAGCACCTCGTTATTATTATTATTATTATTGTTAACAAGAATCGCGTCCAGGACGCGGAGCGGGGTCTCGCCGCGCCACAGCTCGCGGCCCTTGGACCACCAGACGACTCTCCTGCGTCCCCAGGCGAGGAAGGACGACTCGTCAAGCCCCCGCAAGCCGTGGACGCGCCAGGGCAGAGCCCGGACTTCGGCGACCGCGACGCCCGAAGCGTAGGTCGTGACGGTGCCGTTTCGCGCGGCGTAGAGGCCGCCGTCTTGCCCTCCAAACCAGGCGACGGCCGTCACGGGTCCGACGGACCACTCGACATTCATGTCCGTTGAAATACATATATCCGTTGAGCGCAGAGCGAATTCCAAAATGGCCATTAAGGGACTCAACGACATCGCATCGGACGACGATCCCGCGAACGGGGACGCGAGTGGCATCCCTCTGTCCGGGCGGGAGATGCCTGTGGACGGGGAGCAGATGCCGCGGGAGTTCCACGGAATATACCACGAGAAGCAAATCGGGTCGCTGTGCGCGGTCCACGCGATGAACAATCTGGTGCAACGGCAGGAATTCGACGAGATCGAGCTCGCGAGCGTGGCGCACGAGCTCGACGCGGCCGAGGCGGCGTTCCTGGACGGATCACGGCTGACGGGGGAAGACTCGTCGGGAAACGTGCGGGCCGACGGCTTCTTTTCGGTCCAGGTTATTGTGTCGGCGCTCCAACGATTCGGACTCGAGTGCGCCCCGGCCACCTCGGTCTCGGACCCCGCGCGGGAGCGGGGCTTCATCTTCAATCGCCGCGAGCACTGGTTCGCGCTCCGCCGCATCGGCTCCGAGTGGTTCGACCTCAACTCGATGTTTGCTGCCCCGAAGCACATGA
The DNA here is from genome assembly GCA_029834535.1 of Chrysophaeum taylorii. Lineage (NCBI taxonomy): Eukaryota > Pelagophyceae > Pelagomonadales > Pelagomonadaceae > Chrysophaeum > Chrysophaeum taylorii. The sequence goes on from JAQMWT010000415.1 coordinate 36,582, forward strand.
GCTACGCCGATCTCGCCCTCTTCTTCGACACCCACGCGCACCAGGGCTACTCGATTTTCGTCGTGCGCGGGCCCTACCCCGCGACACCCCTCGAAACCCAACCCGCCGCGCTTCGCGCCGCCGTCGACTTCTGCAAACTCGCTGCCGGCGCTTCTCGAGATGATGGGTCGTCCAAACCCCGCCCCGACGCCTCCTTCGCCGCATTCTCGGGGACGGGCCAGCGCCTTCAGGGCCCGGCGGTCGATCCCGACCTCGCGGCGGCGGCCCAAGCCGATCCCGATCTCGCGGCGGCCATTGCGATGAGCCTCTCCGACGCCTCGGCGCCCCGACGAGATGCCAAGGACGACGCGGACGAGATCCGCCGCAAGCGCCTCGCCCGCTTCGGTTGAGAATTTTCCCACCTAAAGAAGAAAACAAAAGAACAACAACAATATGCGCTGCACTACTCTGACTTTATAGCGCGAGCTCTAGAAATTTTTTATTGTATTGGTACGATGCGGGGAGAAAGAAGGAAGATCGTCCTCGACGCTGATGATGGGCTGAGAGCCGGTACCTCGCTCGCTCTCCCGCGCCCTGTCTATAGTATCTTCAGTCAACGCGGCGGCAAGCGCGAGAATTAGCAGCACTAAAAAGTGTCGCGAGCGCATAACCAGGCTGCGGGTAGAGCCATCTATGTACATCTGTGATGGCAGCCTGCTCGAGTTCGACGCTTTTTTTTTCCAGTACGCGGGTAGTGAACGCTGCCGTCGTGCTCAAACACCAGTCGCAGGGCTGAGTGCAGACGACGGCACCAAGATCCGACGGCCCCCTTGCAACGTGCTCCGCGAAGTTGGGGTCGAGCGACAGCTTGACGATGGCGTCGGTGTTGTCCTCCAATCCTCTCGCAACTGCGTCGCGCGACATATCGACGAGCGCGGCGGTGATTGAGTCGACGCAAATACCGCATAATTTAGGAGAAGCTGCCGCACGCGGTAGCCGCAATGCCCGTCGCCCACCTCCTTCTGCCGTCGGCGTCCGCATTCCGTCATTTGCTCGTCGTCGATAAGACTGCGCATCATCACGCGCGTCGGCGAAGTCTGCAAAGTCTGCATTGCGTAACGATCCGAAAACAAGGGGGCGATTCCGAAGCCGCGACGCCAAGCCCATCCCTGTAGAGCGACGGGGCCAACAAGAGGTCGACTACCGAGTCGCCCATTCGCGCCGAACAGAGCGTCGTGTCGGCTTCCGCAGGACGGAGGACAGTTCCTCGGCGCCAAGAGCGACCGCCGCCAGCCGCGAACGAGACATAATTGTCCATACGCGCAGGAGCTCGCCCGGGATGACGCCTTCGCGATCGAGCGCTGTCGGTACAAACAAACCCCGACGCTAGAGTCTTGTACTCTTGCAGGTCGAAGGCGCCGAGTCCACAAAAATTGCTTGGATTCACATCGGTCGCGTCGCAGTAGAGGCAAATCGGGTCGGTACTTCCAGGAGTTGGCCTGACCGGCTCTGCTTCTGAAATCACCTCATTGTGTATGTCGTCCTCGTCGTCCTCGTCGTCACGCACTCCACTGTTGTCCCTGACTGACTTGGCTCGTTTCCTCGCAGCTGGTCGCGGCTGGAAGAAGGCCCTTCGAGCCTCTGCAGCGTCGCCTTTGCTTCAGCTACCCGCTGCTCCTCAGCACGCTTGTCGCGTTCAATCTCTTTGTTGGTACGGCGCTTTCGCTGCTGAAGGTCCCTCCCTCAACAGAGACATCGTTCGGTCAGTGGTCGGGGTCGATGTTGCTTCCTCATCAAGAGTTAAGGGGGAAGATTTTGAATTTTTTAAGAAACGGATGACGTCAGGAGGAGGCCCTGGAGAGAGAGATTTTTCTCCCCAGTTCTTCTCCCCACGGTCAGTAAAGTACACACAAAGGAAGGTCACGATGATGATGATGACTTGGGTCGTGCTGCTGATGCTGTGTCCCGTCCCCGCGTACGCGCAATCGAAATGTGAGTGTACATCATAAGCACACCTAGACGGAGCCCGCCTATAGGTTGTGACTGCGACCCCGGAAACGCGACCGTGTTCCGGGACGTGTCGAGGTTGCGCGGGATACTGACCGGCATCGAACGCTCGGGGACGACGATTCTTTCGCAACTGGTGATGAGCTCGCCGGAAGTGTTTGGCGGTTTCGAGTGTGGCCTCCTCTTGACCTCGAACCCCCGAGAGTTTAGAAGTGTCAATCCGTTTTACGAATGGATGACTCAATCGCCGCTCGTCAGAATGTGGGCGTTGAACCCCAGTGACCTCGAACACCTCTGCGCGACGGCGACCTGCCACGCCGAATTTTATGCGGGCCTGCGCCGCCTATCTCCTATCCTCAACGAATCTCATGGCATCATCGACAAGACGCCCCGCTACATATATCACCTCGGTGACGTCATGCGACGCTCCCCCGGCGTCCCAGTCGTCGTCATCCGCAAGACAAAGGACGAACTCTTGAGATCATGGAACAACCGCGCCGCCAGTGGCCAAAAAGTACCGAGAGACCCACTTAACCTCCTTTCTCTGGCCGGCGCCGAGCTTGCCGAGGCCCTAGAGACCTTTCCAGACCGCATCTTAACTATCCAGTTCGGCGACTTGATCTCAAACCCCAACGCCACGATGCACCGCGTCTTCGACTTCCTTGGCCTCGAATGGAAATACGAGTACGTAAAACTCGAAGCCTACAACGCAAAATTCGCTCCATTTGGCACCCCTCCTGTTGGCCCGCTTCGGTCTCAAAGTTGAGCGAACCACCAAGCCGGTTCCCAGATACCTGTCTTTCATTCGAGTCAACGACTGTGGCGGCAACTCCTGACCGCTAAGGCTTACCCTCCCTCTCTCTCGAGGCTTGATACCCGCTCAACGGGACGCCTTTCCCTATCTTCCTAGTGACTGACATCATACCTCTCTCTTGTGAGAAGCATTCTTGCAGTATTCTTGTAGCATTCTTGCTATCATATACCATCTCTCCATCTTGTTGAGAGGCTTGGTGAAAGTGAGCAGGGTGTGTGGCGACCATATCCGACTCCGAATCCGTGGTTTTCTCGTTCAGTGAGGTCTTTGGACGAGTCGGTGTGTAAGTACCCCCTTTGTCTGTCACCCGGGGGTCGGGAGTGATTTTTCTGTTCCGCCAAACGTGGTGGAGGATATGAGATCGTGCGACTACTCCTCATCGGTCGCCGACGAACGAGTGCAGCCGTACGTATTGTATTACGTGGTCCGGATTGTTGTACGTGAGCCCTGATCAAGCACACGGAGTTCCAGTGGACCGGTTTGCGTTGAGAATATACGCGAACGTTGTTTGTGTTCGTGCGATCCGAGTGACGACGAACACGCGTGCGAGTTGGAAATCGCAGCGCATTCTCCCGGGAATTGATTTTGGTATAGCTGAACGGTGGAAGCTGTTTGGCGAGTGGGATCGCTACCCACAGGCATTTTTGAATTGCCAGCGGATTGGAATTCCGCGAGTCCTGATTTTACAGCGACAGATAGCGTTGTTGGAATCAACGTGAATTACTTCGAGTGATCGGATCCGGACGTGTTTCGAGATTCTTGATCGATATTTGATACAATATGGAGATAAACGCAGACGTGCGTGAGGAAGAATCTCCTCCAGTTCTTCCCGCCGCCCCTGAGATAGGCCGCGAGGAAGGTGAATTAAGAGAGGCCGAGGCAGTCGACGTTGCTGACGTGCCCCCTGACGTGCCTCCGGATACTGCCATTTTTTCGCGGTTTAGTCCAACGACCCCGGACCGTGGCGAGCGTGTTACGATTGAGCGCGGATCTGCAGCCCCAAGTCGACTTCGTGAAGACCTCGAGCGGAGACGTCGCGAAAATGAACGATCAGCTGAGCTTTTTGCTCGTGAAAGGGCTGAAGCGAAAGAGGAAGCGGCTCGACGAGAAGTTGATATGCTCAATGATGCATTACAGCAAGAGATCGAGACCTCGAAGACCCTACGTGAAGAGGTTGAACGATTTCGTCGTGAACGAGATGAATTGTTAGCCGAACGTACGCTTCGGAAGAGTAGCCGCGAACGACCCGTGAGTCGACCCGAACCGGAAACGCCCATGAGGCCGTCTGAACCGGAAAGGAACACTGAAACGGGGAATGAACCTCGCCCCGAGTCGGTACGGAGACTGAGGGTAGGGCGGAAGTTGAGAATGAAGGTACGAAAATTATACGGGAATTATCGCGGGGAATATCGCAGACGGTTGCGGACGCCTTAGAAAAGGGCAACTTGAGCCGATCCCGTCGACCCACCTCCAGTTTTAAGCCTGACAACTTCAAACTCGTCATCGACGGCCGAGACCAACGGCAATTCAATTTGGATTCGGCGGCGATGATGCATACTTTAGCAGACGACCATTACTCGGTCGAGAAATTACTTTACGTACTACCTGTGCATCTACGGGACCAAATTTTGAGGGACACTTGCAGAAATACGAGGAGCTTTGCGATGAACTACCGCACGGTCCGTCGTTTTGCTTGAAATTGGACACTGACGATGAAGAGCATGGAGCCTCGATTCGTCGCATCCGTCGTCTTAACAAGACGTATTGCGATAAGACTTTGGATTATTTTAGATCGACTTGCCGACCTCCGCGCTCGCAGCAGAAGCTGCTCGACAAGCTGCGGAAGGTCACTCAGGCTTCAGTTCCGAAGAAGTCTGGGGAGCGGCACGTCCAGACGTATTGTACCAGATTCCAATCGGAAGCCTTGGAGTTTTGTTCCGTGTCCAGCCGCACGATGGATGATGTCGATATCCTCGACTAGCAGTGGACTGACATCCAAGGAGTTGAGGACGCGTGTGCGGACTATGAGGAGCGGACATCCTGATAGCTACGTGACTTTTAAGTCGATGGTAGCGCTTATCACGCGACTCGAGAACGACTTACGAAAGTTGATGGAGGAAGAGAAGGACCAAGGCCCTCCTAATCCGAAATCGAATAAACCGCCGCGAGGGCGGGGAGGTCGAGCTATGGCCTCCGATCAACAAGCCAAGCAAGATGCGGATAAACCGTCTGGGAATGCGGATCCGCTGATCTTACGAGATCATATTTTGTGGGGCAAGAGGACGTGCCCGCACTGTGGGTTTCTTCTGGACCACCCTTGATGAAGATGAACACGGAAATCGCGTGGTTTGCAACCGCGATCCGGATCGTTAGTACTGTGCGATGTGGAAGCGTATTCGTAAGCAGAAGAAGCAACCCATATCGCGTTCCGATTGGGCGACGCGTGATGATGCATCTCGTGCGAACGCCACTCGCGGATCGGAGCCTTCTAATGAAATTCAAACAGCCCTCACCGATCTTGGAACCACAATGGCGACCATGGTGAGCGAGGTCAGAGGTATTAAGGATACTACGTCGTTTTCTACACGTCAGCGAGACGGACGATCACCTTCTAGCCGATCGTCGCGACGACATCGAAGCCAGAGCCCTGATCGAAAGGCCAATACTCCTCAAACCAGCCCGAGTCCCCGCCGCCACCGGAGCTCTAGTCGCAATTCGCGCCGGCGCTGACGTCATCGACATTACGATGACGAATATGACGGAGGCAGATATCAGGATAGTTCGGGACATTCGAGCGCAACTTTCGCGTTCCAATCTTTATGCGACGCGCTGCCATTGTCGGGGGTTGTCTTTTACCCGACGGCGCGCCCCGCCCGAGTCTCCGATGATGTTGCCGATGTCGCCGTGACGAGCAGCAATCGTTTGCAACAGGAGCAAAATACCACCAACGCTCGGATCGTTCTGTGGCCTTCTACATTGTCTGTGGAAGCAATATCCGATGCTACTGTGAATTCTCCGCACTACTTGGAAGACTCAGATTCGGAGACCGACGAGCCCGTGCCGCAGGTTCCAGTGTCCCCCCATTCGTCAATGTGCATGTCTTGCAGGGCAGTTCACGATGATGACGTTAGACCTTTTGAGTTGACGTCGGGGACGACGTCTTCTTTTCCTACGGGGCCCCCCGAGCCCGTTTTAGCCGTTTTAGCCGATGTCGAGCCCGTTTTACCCGATGTTTTAGCCGATACTGTTTTGGTCGCAGCAGGGCAGACCACAGCGGCGCCGATGGAGGAGAAGTTGACGGGAATGTCCGATTTGACGGACGAGAAACGACGATTGCCAGAAGAGATAAAGGAGGAGATCTATGTGCCTCCGATTGAAGAGTGTCAGAATTTTTTTTCAGCGAAACTGGGGAATGAGGAAGCAGCCGAAGCGGCGAGCGCCAATATAGAGTCAGCGGCGAGATGTAGAACGCCAGATACAGCAGCGGTGACGATGCAGATGCCGGGCGATGCGAAACCGGAGATACGATGTCATCACACTGCACTTTCGCCGAGTGATGGGGAAAAGATCGAGCAAGACCTCATCACCATTGGTTGCCTGGACCCTGGTACACTTACGTTTATAGTTGGTCATATTTATAGACGACGAAACGGGCCGAAGTTTGCAACGACTTTAGGCGAACTTATCATGATCCTCAGGAGAAGAACGCATTCCACCGACTACCCCGAGTTGCTCGTACCCAGAAGACGTAGCAACGAAAACTTGCCCAGTTTCCACGGGCTCTGAAAGAGCGACTGGCACGCAGTAGGTGCGCCCAGGCTCGACCTTCATCGTGCGCGCAGCATAGGCTATCACTTCATAGGCATCGCTGTTCGAACTTTGAGAAGGCGTAACTGGAGGGACTCCCCAAGTCGTCGAAGCTCCCGCTCGCTTCGGCGGTGGACGCTGGAGGTCTTCAATCTTGCACAAGCGAGCGTAGACTCGGTTCTCAACTGTGCTCAGGCTCTGTTGCATCGCATGGTGCTGTTGCCCATAAACCTGAACTACCACGGGATTGCTCTCGTCATAAGTTGTTCTGAACGTCAAAATCGGAGAATCGACTCGTCGATCCTGCACCTTTAACTTCCTGCGCCCAAAAGCGACTTGTGTGCGGAGAAACGCAATGCGATTTCGCGGGTAGTCCACTATGGCTCCTAACACCCGAATATCGCGCGCTCCCAGCAAAAATAGATGATTAGTATCGGCCACAATAGCAACAACTGGAACGGCTACGTCGTCCGCAAGCGCAATCCGCAATGCGACCCATTTGTGGATAGTCGTCTTGTTCAATCCTGACCCGTACAGGGTGCGCTCGACTGGAAGATCGCCCCGGTCAAGGATGATGCTATCCTTTTCCAGTTTTTCAACCAGCCCACGACAAATATAGGAGACATAGTTCGCAGCTCGAGTGGCGATATCCTCTACCCAGGATGTGCCGACCGTGATTACTCAAGGTGAAGTCCTTGCTTTGGGCGATATTGTTCGTTTTGATGACGAGCTGAATGCCGAGTCGGTCGACGATTTAACGAAGGATGGTGAAGCCGAATCTAACAAGGCTAGCCTATCATTCACTGTTTCGGTCGCAAGCCATCTTACTCAAGGCGATGCGGCTCCCGAACCGATGCTTTTGAGCTCAGTGCCGAAGGCGTCTCCTTCAGCCGATAAGAAGCAGAATTCTCGTCAAGAATCGCTCGGTAACGACGATTTCGACCGAAGAACTGACGAGGAGGAAAAGAAATGCCGAGAAGTTACAGAAGGCGGCGAGATTCGCCGAAGGTTCGTTTAGGTCCACTGGGTGCCGATCACGCATCGCAAGGTTGTGATGCTCTTTAGCGGCGCTGGAGGAAGTACTTTAGGACTGCAACGAGCGAACGAGTTGTGCGGGACATCGTTTCGAGTCTTCCTTGCTCTTGACTCTTCAATAGCTGCCAACAAGGTTCATCAGAAGAATTTTCCGAAGATACCTGTGATTCAGCACACGCTCTGCGGACGATATGACTCGACCCTCCGATTGATCTAGGCTTATTTACCTGAAGCGGAATGGTCATCGTCGATGTGTATAGCGTCTCCACCCTGCGTTCATTCAGCACTCTGTAATTTGATATCCAGAGATGCTGGCAGGGGTGTTACAGCCACTAACTGGACGATGAAACTGTGCAAAATGGCTGGTTTCATGATGTGGCTGATCGAACAGGAGGGTCCATTATTTCGTATATAGCGCGCTTACACCCTTACGTGTACGTCGTCAATTTTCATGATATCACGCCCACTTTGATGAGCTCTCGCGTGCGATTGTTGGTTTCCAGTCACCCACTGCACTTGCAAGAGGCTCCGAAGACATGTGTGAACATGCAACAAAAATTTGCTGCAGCTTTAGGTTATGCTCATGAACGCCACCTGCTCCAGCTGAATAATCTTGGCTCGTCCCGAGAAGCAACAGATACGACTTACACCGTTACGCGGGTTCCTCTTCGTTTGGGACCGCATCGCTCGGACACTCAGCCTTTGACTCTCGAGATGACGGCCGAGTTGCTCACGATGCCGGTGAACTATGATGGGGCTAGCTTGTCTAAGACAGATTCGTTCAAACATTTAGCGTCCGTCGTCCCTCCAGACACTCTTGCGATTCTAGCAGTCGATCTGCACAACTCCGTGACCAGAGGTTCCCGCCAAAGTGGCGAAGTCCTGCCGACCGCGTTGAGCCCGACAGATCGATCCTTTGAGCAGTATTTGCGAATCTCTGACACCACCTTTCTCCACGTACAGACTCCGCTGATAAATACGCGCACTCGTGTCCTTAAGTGGGTGTCAATGGATGATCTCCAGGATCCCACTAAATGGGGACCGCCAGAAGCTCCTATGTTTCCGCTTCCAACAGATGCGCCGGGGACGGCTCATGCTTTTTCTGCTGCCCCCCCCCCTGACAATCAAAAGTGGACGTTCCGCCGGATCCTGAACCTGAACAGGAGCCGAAAGTAAGGAGCGAGCCGAATGTGCGCGTCAAAGGTGAAAAGATCAGTAAGAGCCACCCTGAGGTGAGGTTCAAATACGAAGAAAAGTTCGATGTGCCATGGAAGGATGCGCCGCGCGATGCGGACGGTGTACCGTTACCGCAGACTCCCGAGCACGTCAAGGACAATGATGCGATGGAAGTCGTAATTCCGACGAAGGAAGAAGTCGAAACGGCTGTTCGAGATCTGGGAATTTCCGACAACGCGCATCTGGATGATGATGCGAAGATGATGTTGAGCCACTGCGTGCAATACGCGTGGGCCTTCTTTGATCCGATTATGAGACCCGTGGACTCGCCACCGGTTTCTCTACGATTCAAAGACGCAAACCCACGACCGATCAAGATGACGCCTTATAGGTTGACGCCAGCAAAGCTCGAGTGTCTCAGAAAGCAGATCACTGAGTGGTGTCGCGATGGAGTCATCCGACCGGCGAACTCTCCGTGGGGATTCCCTGTACTGATGCTGCCTAAGAAGGGAGCAGAGGCCGGGACGTCGAATGCTTTTCGTGCTGCAGTTGACTTGCGTCAGCTTAATGATCAGCTGGTCAATGGCAGTTGGCCGAATATTCGTCAAGATGATGCTTTGGCTTTTCTTGCCATGCGCCGTTGGCGGACGTGCATTGATATTCGATGGGGTTATCATAACCTACGTTTGGACGCCGCTGTTCAGGACGCCGTTACGATGATTAGTCCACTTGGAGCCCATAGTTTCTTACGCTTGCCTCTAGGAGTAAAAACAGCAGGAGCTCTCTTTTGTAAGCAGATGGCTAGCGATTTGTCCACATGGATGTATAAGGACTTGGTCGCGTTTGTCGACGATATTATGATGGGATCGGATGAACTCCATCGACATTTACAAGTGTTGATTGAAGTGTTGTGCCAATTAGCACAGCGAGGATATAGTGGACGAACTTCGAAGTTCCACCTCCTCAAGGATGAAATCGAGTTTTTGGGACATATTTCGACTCCGGAGGCTTGAAGCCGAACCCCAAGACGTTAGAAGCGTTGCAGCAGATGCCGATTCCTGGTACGTTGCCCAATACGTCCCCGAAGACCAAGATTCGATCTTTCATTGGCATGAGCAACTATTGCCGCCGATATGTGAATAATTATTCGAAGATTGTGGAGCCGCTTAGGCGATTGTGTCTTGAAGGCGTCAAGTTTGAGTGGACGCCTGAGTGCCAAAAGGTATGGGATACGATCATCGAAGCTTTGGTGGACTCTCGCGGAGTTTATCATCCTGATTGCGATCTTCCTTTTCAGATGCGCTCGGATGCTTCCAAGGATGGTCTGGGTGCGTATCTTTTTCAGCTCGTGGAAGTCAAGGACGAAACAGGTAAGGTGACACGAGAGGAACGAGTAATTGAGTATTGGAGCCGAGCTGTGCCGAAAGAGATGCGGAACTATGAGCCTCGCCGGCTAGAGCTACTGGCAGTTGTTCTTTCTCTTGAGCATTTCCGCTCTTATATCGAAGGTCACAAGACGATCCTTGAACGGATCATCGCAACTTGACGTTTTTACGAAAGGCGAAGCGCTCGTCTGGGCAGTTGGCTCGATGGGCGATGCGGCTCGCCAACTTTGATCCTGAATTGGGTTACAAGCCAGGGAAGTCGCCGGGAATGAGTATCCCTGACTGTCTCTCTCGCAATCCTATAGATTATGTCATCGAGACGGACGAGTTTGGTGAACCCTTGAACCACGCGTATCTAGTGTGCCAAGAACTCCCTCGCCCTGTCAATGCTGAAGGAGTACCTTTATCTGGGTGTCATGTCATTCTGCCGTTTGTTACGACTGAGTTGCCTGTAGAGAAAGAGGAAGAAGACCTCGATGATCCGATGCAATTGGTTACGTCTCATGCTACGAAACAACGTCAGAAGCAACGTCTGCAGACCCAGCCTAGTATTTTCCGTGATGCCGATGATTACCAAGAGTACATCGACAAGACTCCGGATTATTTGACTTTGGAAGAGATAGCCAAAGAGCAGATCACTGATGCTACTTGCGAGGACGTTCGTTATCGCATGGCTCAGGGCCATTCTCTTCGTCGGTACGGAGCCAATTATCGCTATCAAGTGGTGAAAGGAGTTCTCTACCGTGCCGCACCCGACTTGCACCCGATGATAGTCGCACCCCGAACTTTACGGACGCGCATCATCCGATTGTATCATGACACACCTCTCAATGGTGGTCACATGGGTCGTCAAAGTACAGTGCACTCGATACTTGAACGTTTTTGGTGGCCCCACATGTCTAATGAGGTGGGTGCTTACATTGCTGGTTGCATAGTGTGCAAAAAAGCTCGTACGCCTGAACCAAAGAGAGCAGGTCTACTTCAGCAACCGGTATATGATGGTGAATGCGCCGTCCTTTGTATGGATTTGTTTGGACCTTTGCCCAGTGCTGGTCCCGAGACATATCTGATCATCTTTTTTGATCCATTTTCTCATTTCTTGATTCTTGACGTACTACACCATAAGACTGCTGAGTCAATCCTCGAGTCTTTTGTCGCGAATATATTACTCAAAGGTTATCTACCTCAGAGGATCCGTACCGACAATGGGAAAGAGTTCGTCAACAAGTTGATGGAAGAGTTTTGCCATCTTTTCAATGTTCGGTATAGTACCACGATTCCGTATCATGCTCAGGCTAATCCTGCAGAAAGGGTCAACCGCTTTATCAAGGCTTTCCTCAGTGCGTGCCTTCAAAACCGCAAGATATCGGAATGGCCCGAATTCGCGGAGTACATTGCTTTTTGCTACAATCGTAAGTTCATTCCGGGGACTCAGATCTCACCTTTCATGCTTCGTCTTAACCGGCAGCCTTTATTGCCAACCGATTAGACGATCATGGATCTTGATGTCCGCCGCCTGCCGAAAACTCGCTCCGATGTTGTGGCAGAGACTCGCGAGAGGCTGAAGTTCTATACCGCTACGGTGAACGAAGCTCGCGAGAAGGCTCTTCGTAAACAACGTCCCGCACAATGCGGACCATGTTGATGTGGAGTATGAAGAAGGTTCACATGTTCTGCTCTACCCTTTTCTTCAGAACAAGCTTCGACCGGGATGGCGCGGTCCATTTGTTACTTTGGAACGTTTGTCCCCGGTCACTTGCAGGATTGAGTCTCTTGATTCTCCTCCTGAACGCCGTTGTGTTCATGTTAGCCAGATCACCCCTGTGATGGTTTCTCCAGTGGCCGATCGAGCTGTGCCCAAGCCCAAGGTTGGGAATTCACTTCAGCAAGTGAACGTGAACCACTTCACCAGCCACTCCAATATTGGTGAAGTGATTTGAAGTGAACACGTCACCCTACGTGGCCATCGTGAACCTTTGTGAAGTGAACGCCACCTTTTTTTTTTTTTTTTACGCCAGCGCCGGTCCCTGTCGCGCCCCGTCAGTTCCGTGCCCCCCGCGCGCTATTGCCTAGGTCTGGTGCTCTTAGATTCATTCGCGTAGACTTTTTGGGATGATTACAAGCATGGTAAGTTCGCTGTCTTTCGGATTCCGGATAACAAACGGTCCGATTGGCGAAAGAACATTTACGTCGCTGAAGTTTATGAACCCTATGATTTTGTGAATGATCGAGTCGCTCTGCATTTCTATGCTGATCTCGGTCCCCATTCCAGAGAGCTACACTATTATGTGTGCGACACTGGAACATTTCACACCTATCTCTACAAGAGGGTTTTCTCTCCGTAATACGGCTTTCCCTCCTTCCTTCCTTACCCTTCCGCAATTATACTTTTCATGACTATCGCGTCTTGCCGAAGACAGGCCAAGATGCGCGACGGATGTTGTCTGCGCGTCGATGTCAGTCTGTGATATCGATGCGAGGATGCGCAAAAGAGTGGCTTGGACATGTGCGAGTTGTTCTCCGCGCACTTTGATCTCCAGAAAGTTGGTCTGCGCTTCCACCTCGTGCTTGACAGACAGAAAGCGGTCAAAACAAGCCAAATAGTCGTCACTTCCCACAGCTCGAGCATTCTCATCGTCAGATTCTATAACGCGCACCCGAATCTTTTCAAGCCACGCGTCACTGTGAGCACCAGAGCTCAGGTCATCGAACGCCACACTATGCAATCTCTGGTACTTCTCGAGAACCTCGTGCCGCAACTTGGTGAACACTGTTGCAAGCTGGACCTCGCTCTTGACATTGCGCTGAGATCGGCAGTCGCTGGCAATCTTTGCTGAGATTGCCACAGACAGTTGGCACCTAGGGTCGACCTTTCACGTAACTGTGGGAGAATTGCATACACACACACGCGCGTACTAAGTGCTTTGATTGCCAAAGTCAAAAGGGCTAAATGACTCAGTATGGCACGCAAGACGCTCGTTCAGCTCGCCCAAGACAGAGCTCGTCTCTGCCGATCGCCAATCGTATGTCGCCGCTGAAATCTGCTTAAGCTCGGGGTGACAAGCCAGCATACCACTGTGCGCGTTAAGCGTGAGCATGCGCATCCACAGAAAATATGATGGGTCTTCGTTCGCTAACGAAAGCATGCATGGCACCAAAAGCTTCGCAGCATGAAGAACCCAGTCTGAAGCTCTTTTCCAACATGGAGTAGGCCTCCAGGTGCGCACCGTCAGGTACGGGGTTTTCTGTTTAATTTACAGAGGCTTCGTTCCTCGTTGTCAGTGTAAACGCTTCTATGGGACCTAATGTCCTTAAGGAGTTAGGGCTTAAATCCCTACCTTGTGTAGTAGCATGTGGCGAGCGGAATGGTCTGTACACGCCTAGGACTGCACGCAGTCTCTACCATGTACCCGGAGAAGGTCAAATCTCTCCAGGTTATGGGCCCAGATGCGTAGGTGTGTCAGCCCAACTGTGTTGTACGTATAAATGGAGTGATCAATTTACGCCTGATCACGAGTACAATGCAACAATGTGTTTGGCGGTGGTCTACTGTACATATTTGTTGTGTGACGGTATGTGCCAGCCAGTTAATTTGGTTTGTGACCGAGTTGGGTCGGTCACTGGTCATATGCACTCGCATAACCAATAAAATTAAAATTTTTCCTATACAAGCCGCGGAAACTTGTACGGGTTTTTCCTTCTATTCCCCAACAAACCGAGTTGGGTCGGTCACTGGTCATATGCACTCGCATAACCACTAAAATTAAAATTTTCCCTACACAAGCCGCGGAAACTTGTACGGGTTTTTCCTTCTATTCGACAACAAAAGACTGACTGCTCGAGAATTAATCCATTCTTCATTCTCAAGTCGCCCTGTTTTTAAATAGCATGTTGATTTGTTTGGTCGTGTCAATAAGCCCACGTTTAAAATAGCGTACTGTACATAGAACCCGCACTCGAGAAACTCTTCATTCTTATGTGTCGAATACGTCTATCAATCCTATAACCTATTTCTTAATAGGTCACAATCATGTCAAAACAAAAACCAATATCCACTACGGATATCTACAAACAAGAACAGATCCTCGTTGATCAAATTAACGCAGGATTGCGTTTCCAAGACAACTCAACCAAGGTGAGCTTGCAAATTGAGGTGCTTCGCAGGCATATGACAAGTCCATATGTGGGCGCGTTATTCTGCTTCGATTCACATGAAGCTTACACCCGGAATGCTCCGGAATATAATCAACTTCTTGAACAAGAAGTTGATATCATCTTCGCTCAATGGAAAGCTGAACAAGTAAACGATTTAAACTTACCTGATGAAGATGCCCTGCCTGATCATTTTAAAACTTGGCACGTCAGTTCATCACATCAACTAACAGTTGATGTCCGTAACAATCTCGAACGACTTTATTACCAAGAGTCCTATAATCTCGTTCGCCCCGAATTAAATGAGGATGTTAAACGTGTCCTCAATCTATTAGATACCCGATTCCCTAAATCAATTGTGTATGATTCTTCTCTAGCTAACATATCCTTTACAGGTCTCTCTAATACCGACTGGATCAAACACTGCGAAACTCATGCTGGTTTCTTGTACACATTTTTAAATCTGGAATCACACGACAAACCCGCACTCGCTATGTGGCCTCAATTAAAGAAGATATATGCACTTACTGCACATCCTAATAAACTACGTGCAGTAATGCTTTCAGCTTACCATTACTATGAGACAGTGTCTTGTACAGATGTTACTGAGCTTAAATCTCAGTTTAATCGAATGTCTTTAAATGTTAATTGGTATGCCCATGTATTTGTCGAACAACTCCTTGCTTTCCAATCTCAGGCAAAGCAATTAAATAATGATGAAGCATCAATCCAATTTAATAACTCCATAATCACTCTTAAAGCTCACGAGGAGATCTACCGTCTATATGCTAATCCCTCGGATCACGAGCGCTATTCTCAATCTTTATTGGAATGGTGTAAACTCTACGAGACACGCTCTGGGAACAACTCGATTCACGATTTTGAATTGTTAAAGCTAGTTGATCCTAACGACGTTCGTCCGTTATTGGAGTTCTTGTTAAAAATATACAATGAAACAAAGTTTTCCTCTAACCGACGCTTGGATAAACCCGCTTCCTGGATCCCTTACACCCCTGGTACTACCGCTACCAAGCCACCTAAGGTGTTATTGATGGATACTATTCATCAATCCCACGATTCTCTAAACAATGCCTACTCGTTATTAGCTACTGTAGCTGGACAGTCTGGCTTCAACGCTCGTAAGCTTCGTAATGCGAAAGATAAAGCATCGACAATTTTACCTCGTGACACGTCGTACTATCGTCCACCTTCAAATTATAACCTCAAAGGTACCAGCTTCGATCGTCCTGTCTACTCACCCTCCTCTAACCGTAATGCACGCTCTAATATGTCTCTTATGGACCGGGCTACTTATCAAGTTGATCGTCTTCGCCACCTGTTTGGTAAATTACAGGAAGCGAATCCCAACCCCTCTACCGACTCTAAAATGGTACAGGAGGAAATGAAAAGCTTACTGAGTACCCTCTGGACAACCGCCTCTCAAGCTTCGACACGGTCCTTAGATCCTGACGAAGCCACCCAAGTTCATCTCTACTTATCTCGAGTTGATACTATGTCCAATACCATTGTGAACCTCTTAGAAGCCGATAAGGAATCTCATGTTTCAGAAGAAAAGTATCAAACTGAAACATCTGCCCCTGAAGCGTCCCCCAGTGATGCGGAGCAGAGGGGGACTGCTGATACAGAGAAAATGTTCCACACTTTTCTGTCCATTAAAGATGGTGAAATCGATAACATGCCTCAGCCGCTATTGCAGCACATAAATGCTAAAGCTCAGAATGCTATCGTTCGTCGTCAAGCTCGGGAAACTTCCTCGCACTCTGAGCTCCCAACTACCCAACGAAGATAATGAAGATGGCACAGATCCCCCTGTGTTGCTACCAAAATTAAAGACCGGTTTTACACTCGTCGTTGTGCCTTCTGAAAACGCAAAGTTTCACACACTACAGCGTTTGGTCAAGCTCAACACATGCATGATGCAACAATGCTCAAGCTGTACAACGAGTACAATTTGCCGCTAATGACTACTCCAGGATATGCTGACACATGTGTTTTCAACATGTAATTAATTTAAACGTTATGCGGATCCTATTCACATCGTAAAGCTACCCGAGTACTGTAGGCCGTTTACAAAATTTGGGGCCGCAGTACCCTACGTGTCCGTTCAAGCTTAGCATAGTCGGTTTGTGGGAGTCTGTACTTTAGGTGCGTGTCCGTTAAGCTATGGCGTTGCTTTGTGGATGAGTACTTTAGGTGCGTGTCCGTTGGCAAGTATAAGATCGTTTTGTGGATCTGCCTTTAGGTGCGTGTCTACTGCGCCGTTTGGCGAATAGTAATTCTGGGGCCGCAGTACCTACGTGTCCGTTCGCTAAGCCATAGTCGGTTTGTGGAGTCAGTACTTTAGGTGCGTGTCCGTTGGCGCTATACGTATTGCTTTGTGAGTGATACTTTAGGTGTGTCCGTTGGCGTGAGTATATAGTCGTTTTGTGGGAGTCGATATTTAGGTGCGTGTCCGTTAATGATATACAAGTCGTTTTGTGGTCGACGCCTTATTGTAGTGTTCGTCGGCGAAGTATATATTGTTTGTGTCGATGTTATGCGTGTTCGTCGGCGTTAGTGTTGAAGTGTGCCTATGGCCGTGCGCGCCTGAAGTATACATGTTGTTGTTTTGTGGATGAGACTTTAGGTGCGTGTCCAGCCTGCTGCAGCGGTTGTCTTGTGAGTCGTGCGTGTCTAGCCGGGTAGCTGGCAGTCAGCAGGTCGAGCTGGCTACGTGCGTGTTCGTCGGCGATATAGCCAGCGTGAGGAGTGAGTGCGATGGTGTGTCCGTTCGCTAAGTATATAGTCTTGTGGCGGTGAACCGTTGGCTACATATTAGTTTTGTGGGAGTCGATACCCTTACGTGCGTGTTCGTCGGCGAAGTATATAGTCGTTTTGTGGGAGTTACGTAATAGTTTATCAGGGAGTGGTGCTGTAATAGTTACTTTTTCGAAAGTCGTGTAATAGTTTATCGGGAGCCAAATAGTTTTGAGAATCGGAGAGAACAAATTGGATGCTGTCCGTTAAGCTGACGCAGCCGTCCGTTAACGGATCTAACTAACTAACTTCAGACCTCTCCCGAGCATGGGAGCCAGGCCGGACATGCAGGAGCCGATCCGGAATCACAGAGGAAAATCACGCAGTTGGGGCCGAGGCGAGGGACGAGGACTCGTTGATGGTGGACCGCCACTGCGCGCGGTCTTGTGCGAGGTCGTGCAAGAGCGTCGGGCCGCGGACGTGTTGGTCCACGAACAATCGACCTGTCCGTCGCGTTCTGCCCAACCGAGCGCACCCCATCCCGGCGCGGACTTTCCGGGTGCTAACCGGCCAGCCCGGGAGGCGAGGGAGGCACCGTCTCACTCCGGGACGGCAGGCCGCCGCAGGGAGCAAGCGTGTTAGGCGCCGTCCTCCATCGCAACCATGCGGTAGCGATCGAGGGTTAGGGTAGTGGCCTGTACATCGACGCCTGAACCTAGTTGATCCGTTACCATTTAAGCGGTTGTGCGAACGGATGCATCGAAATTGTTCTCCGATTCTCAAAACCGTTTGTTCTTTATAACGGTTATACCATTTTCGAAAGTAATCTGTCAGCAGCATCACCCTTTAAACTTTACAATCTCCACAAAACGACTATATTTGCCGACGAACACGCACGTAAAGTATACGCACCACAAACGACTATTACTTAGCCAACGACAACAAGCACCAAAGCATTGACTTACGCACAAATTGCATACTTAGCGAACGACACGCACCTGTTCACCACCTCACAAAACGACTATATACTCGCCGACGAACACGCGCCGCGGCATCGATCGTCAAAAACGCGCTCTGCTTTACGAACGCCACGGTGCCGTATCGATCACAAATTATATACTTGCCGACGAACACGCACGTAAAGGCACACGATCATGTTCATTACATACTTAGCCACGGACGCCACCTGTGTCGCTACCCACATGTCGACTATATACTCTGCCAACGACCCACCTGCTTCTCGCCCACTCCCACAAAGCACCATATACTTGCCAACGGACACGCACCCTGTAGCCACTGACTTGTCCCACATGCCAGAAGCAACGGATGCACGTGGTACTGCGGCCCGCAAATGCTGCCCGCTGTCGGCAAGTACGAGTCCTATAAACGATCCACTGCTATGATGCCAGATATCCACATGCTATGATTATAGGACTGTTTTCTGCTTCCAAGCATCCAAATGGGATGTAAAGCTAGACGTTGCGCTTTTCCTTCCTACCCAACAAAACGACCGACGATCCCGATCTGCAACATCATCAGTATGACTAATGGGTAGAAGATAAACTTATACACACTTATGAGTTGAATTTAAAGGACAATCATCTATCCAGAGTAAAATTGATGATAATGTCAAGATCGCTTTGTTTAGACTTCAAAACCTGTTGCCACTCTACCAGTTTGGTCTGCTAAAACAAGCAAAAGCGTAAATGGAATTCGTTCACTACAGTCAGCCACTGCGCTTAATGAACAACGCGTCAAGAAACTATATTCCACCCTCATGGAACCGTAATTACGTCCCATGGCTTTAAACCATCCTGGAGTCAATGCGAGTTTTCCCATCCCTACCTAAGTTTCTGACATATCTCCATCGAGCATCGGACGCTGAACGTGCACAATATTACACCGATATTGCAGAGAAATCTGCTGCCTCTTACCCTTATCCGTCCGTTGAGAACGTGATCTCTTCCTTACCCTTCTTCTTCCTGTCTACACAATCAAATAGTCCTCTGATTGTGCCTACGCTCATCATCATGGTCTAGCGCCCGAGGTATCTAGCACTATACACTTAACCTTTCTCGTGTAGTTCTAGATGCCGCCTGTCGTGTTCTGAGGATATAGGGAACATACCTTTCATTCCCGAATTAACCTTCCAGACGCACGATGAGGCGGATGGTTTCCCAGGTGACTTACCACTGCTTGCTAAATGCTCTGCAGGTTATGGGCCCAGGCGGGTCCCTGAGAAACCGCAGCAAAACCTGCACGTAACCTATGGGTATTGGGTCGTTACCGCGCCGACCTAGCCTCGCCACGAAAACACACTTGTAAATACAACGCCATTACCATTGGGCTGATATAATATTTTTTGCACGTGATCGTGTCTTGTGTGCACCTGTTTTAGCATCGTATTGTCATGTCAATGTTGATGTGTGTATTGGCTAACTGTACTCTTGCACACATGTTATGGAATATTTTGTACGTCCACTCGTACATTCCATAGCAATGCGTTTAATCCTTGAGAGCACCAAAACTAACCAGCTGCCTGAATGACTACGCTTAGCGACACTACTCTGGACTCACAGCTTGCACAGTCGTCATAGAGACACATTTTCCATCGAAAAAATCGATGAGTGTACATAGACACCGATAGACAGACCCCTTAGAATGTCTAGACAGTGTCAACTGCGTGACTGAACCCACAGGTTCCCCGTCAACTGCTATGGCAGAACACGCAGCACGAGCCGCACCTAAGGCGATCACAGGTGCGGGTATATTAAAGCTCGAAGCCTGTAGTTGAGTTCCTTAATGACGGCAATCGCTTTCAGCTTCAGAACCGCAAGGTATCCTTGCAAATCAAGCATATCGCAATTATTACGGTCCAGTCATGCCGATGCTTTCCTCGAGCGACTCACTGTATGCGCCGCACTGGTCATGCAAGGACTACGAAACTCTCGGAATCAAATTCTGATCGCGTTTTCCTGAATGGAAGACCGATAGGGCTGCTGATCTCCGTTAACTGTTGATGAATGCCCCTGAGTATCGAATGGCATTTCACCAACTGCTTTTCCCCACTTACCTGATGCAGAAGTAGCTCAGCTAACTATCGTCTGTTACGACTATGAAGTCCGCATTACGTCCTGAAATCAACGCTCGTTTCTTAGAAGAGGAACGAATCTTAAATCGCGCGCACCCGAAGGCACTAGCTCGACACTGTGTTCGTGCCCTGGTTCATGTTCTCGTTAACTGCAGCTGACTGGCACACCCAGACACGTACGCTACATTCTTGCATACTTATTCAATCTTGGTGTTGAAAACCGGCACTTGCGGCCTGGCCCGCCATCTGCCTGGTATACAAAAGTTATTTACCCAACAAGGCTCGAGCTATTATGCTCATCGCCTTTAGTCACTACGAGTCTGTTACGACTACTGATGTCTTATTTGAAACGCAATTTAACTCTGTTGTTTATAATCCTAACTGGTATGTCCATGTATTTATCGAGCTGTCCTAGCATTTAGGCAAAACTCTTACCAACTTAACCAGGAAGAGACTGACCTTCAATCGACTTTGGCACTTTTGCAGAAAAATCTATGAGATAGATACATCGGCATTATGCCGATAATACCAGCAACAACCTACGATCGTGGTTGGGTGTTGGTGTAATGAAACCCGATCTTCATCTCGACCTGTGCCAGAAGCTGAACGATTGTGTCACCCTACCAACCCTAGCTACGCTTTTAGAATACGACAGACCATGTCGTATCAAATGGTCGAACAAAGACGCTTAGAACGCCCTGTTTCTTGGCAACCCTGCGAAGGTTTATCATCTCAACCAAAGCAAAGTTACTCTTACACTACTTTGGACTCATCGGAAAGTCTCACTCAAACTCAACACACTCGTCATCACTTGTCCCAACCTGGTACATCTTCCACGTTTAACGCCGACGCTTGCGTAACTCTAATGATGCTCGCCAGCCTTTTCTCGCAGCGATTTATCGTATTATCGTCTTGTGATTCTTACGTCACCAAGAAAACTGCCGGACAGTCCCATGACCGTCCAATTTACCCCCGCACCTTTGACAGGTCCTCTCGGTCTAACATGAACATTAGATCGAACAACCACACCTTAAACACCCTGCGAGTGTGTAGTGAACTCACGAAGCATGTGACGATAATGATACACGGCTCAGCTACAACGAATATCAACAATTTTTGGACCTTGCTAATCAGCCGATATCCTGTCGTACCACTGAGGACAACAGTAGTTACTTCGTCTAAACGAACAGCTCATGTTTGCAGAAACATCATTTATGATGTAGACGTTCATCTATCTCGACCGAAGTCGTTAAACTACGTGGAGCCACAACACCATACTGTCGTCGCTGCTCCCACCCCAACTCCTACTACAAACACACAGGTAATCCTTCCAACACTGTGTTCAAATCTTTACCGCTTCCGCCATCTCGGCTTTACCACCAGCATTATTGTCCTCGCTATCTTCACAGGTCCAATCTGCCCTCAACCTACCATCACAAGCCGAAACCAAGGGATGCTGATCACTCCTCCCTATCGTCATTTGACGAAAAGCACGGCATGGCTGATGAGGCTGACGAGCCATCACCACCTGTTCAACCGATCATTATTCCAACGAATCTGTTATTGCTGGAAAACCTTTACAGCAGTCTCTCCACTACTTGCCCACATTCGGACGCCTTCTCACCAACTACATGAAGGTCGTCCCTCCACATTGCTCTTTCCTATATTTTGACTTGTGCTACCATCTCATTGATGTCCACCTACGATTTCGCAATACCCATCATATAACCATTGGACTCTACGTACGCTCCGATTGTTATTCAGACGGCAACAGGACAACAACGGGCATCACACATGATGTTAACACGCAACATCGTTATTCTACCAGATCATCCACAAGTTGGCTATACGTTAAGATCGACTTCGCTTTATGTCTTCAACCGCATGACCGATCTCGCTATCCTGAGCATGCTCGAATGGAACCAGACCAATCTTACCACCGTGTTCAACGATCGAGCTGAGCCGCTCAGCGCTGTCACGAGCCGCATAGACAAAGATGTACGTATACCCATACACTATGTCGCAGCTAATTTACACGCTCTTCCTTGTATCACTTACAACATCGCGCGCGACAAGCGGCTGGAACTTCGCTCCCTTGCATTTCCCTCAAGCGATACCATGAAAACAGGGAGCTACTGGCATACTACAATCCTCTCCAACGAGTCTTACCAGATCGGCCGTGGATTCGCCCTTTGGTTCTCAATCTTCGGAAACAGAACAAATTTGTTCAGCAAAATACGCAGCCATTAAGTTGACTACTCTCACGGCCAGTTTTTCTCTCACAAGAGTCCAATCTCCGCAAAGCCTCTGTCATGTTACTTTGTTCTGGTTTGTCAACTCCGGCGTTCCTGTCTCAAGCACCAATGACTTAGGCTTAAATATCAATGTGTTGTTGTTGAGTCTGATGATACGCTTGTTCGTATGTTACGCCACCGTTTTCCTACTGTACTATTATTTGAATCTCTCCCGCCTTCATTAACCACCTTCACCTAATTTCACCAGAGAAAAGGCGTACATTCTACTGTGATATAATTGAGATCCTCCTCCCTGCACAAACAGGAATTTACTAAAACAACAAAGTCAGAAGACTACACAGCCTGCTGGACGATTCTCTTTCGACAGCATGCTGTCTGTCATCAAGCTACCAGCTTTGTACTACTGGCTGAGATGACGCCTCCGCATAAGTATCAAGACCACATCACAGTGGCCAACTTATCTATACTACCCTTGATTACTGTGTCGATGTTGTTGATAGGTTCCCGACCTACCTATGTGGCGACTACCAATCTAGAGAAAGGTGGATATGCGTCGCACGCAGATATTCTACTAGACCAGTTAAACTACCATCGTGGCCCATCCTCCATCCACGCCCCTTCCTAAAATACGCACCTTACTTCGCACGTTCTGCTCAGCTTACTATGGCTGACCAATCCCTCAATATTACTGCCTTTCACTCACGCAGGCTCACGAGCAA
The DNA here is from genome assembly GCA_029834535.1 of Chrysophaeum taylorii. Lineage (NCBI taxonomy): Eukaryota > Pelagophyceae > Pelagomonadales > Pelagomonadaceae > Chrysophaeum > Chrysophaeum taylorii. The sequence goes on from JAQMWT010000415.1 coordinate 59,759, forward strand.
CGTACTCACTTGTTCAATCCGAGTGTACTTACCATCGTTGTGCAAACGTCCTCTATGGCCATTACCCATGCAACAACTATAACGTCAAGATTTTTTTACAATCCCTATAACTGTTGCAAGCTACACACTAACTCACCCACTCCTGTGTCTATTACATAACCGTTTTCGAAACTAACCAACCGTCACACGTTATTACTTACAACCTCATCAACATCACACAACTCCTACTTTGGCCACCATTCCGACGGCAACCTCACCATAGAGAACGCCACCACCAACCAAAAGACCCCCATCAACGCTTTGGAGCACGTATACGTTCACTGCTTCCGACATCCCCCGCGACTGCAGGTCCATATATCTTGCCGTTTATGGGTTACTTGTGGATAGTCCAGCCCTTCCCCAAGTTGGCTCTGTGCCACCTATGGCACCGCCATACAAAACCGTGTCCAGATGCTCTCATGATGCCTGGCTGCCTTACCTACAAGGCCACCGACAACTTTCGATTACGATCTCTTTTTGCTCTGGAAGATCACCACCTATCTCATACTCGCTATATAGGGTACCTTCGTGGAAGTGACCGCAAGCTCGGCTCTAAAATCCACTCAATGCTTGCTCCATTGCCAACCGTCCGAGGGTATGCCAATATTATTTTACTCGACCTCGCAACGGGAAATTACGCTACCCCACTCGACCGGAGTTGATTCGTGCTAACAACCACACCAAACAACAGGAATTTTCCTCTTGTCTCACGCCATGACCTTTGCTGTGCATGCTCAGCGCTCTGCCTGCCGGTACGTACAGCACTCTGTAAGCACCTTTCGCTCATCGTCGCCGATATTAAACCCTTATGTTGGACCCTACCTTCCAACACTGCTGCGTGACGAAAAATCCTATGTATCCATTTCATGACCGTTGACCAAGCTTCCACCACGTGCAGCACAGATCCTTGTCTTTGGCACAACTGATGTCTATTTCCAGCAACTGCTTGACCGAAATGTCGTTAAACTATATATCGTCGTCCTACGAAGATACTCGCTACTCGTGATAATGAGGATGCACCTGTGACCCTGCTGCACCAGGATGACGACGCACCGCCTTCCCCTGCCTTAGACACCGAACTGTTCGATGTTCGGCGCAAACGGCACATCCCCGCTCATCCCATCCTCGTAAGTCCTCGCACACGGATCCACCGAATATCTCAATGCCAAAGAACCAACTTCACCTCCCGAGCATGGTGCCAGGCCGGACCGACACGTCGCCTGAATCACGGGCCTGTAACGAGGAGCGCCGCCCTGGTCGGTCTGCTGACATGACCATCAAGCTTATCGCAATGCGACGAGCAGACCGCATGTGACTGACAACCAACTCGCCGATAACCTTCCGCCTTCGCCCCCGGCCACGCACCCCGTCCCACTGGCAACGTTCCGCTGCTGAACCGGCCTGCCCATCGCGAATGGTGCTGCGCCAAAACGGCAACGCTTCACCGGTACGCCTACAACGTCGCTGCCAAGGCCCTCACGTACTTACACGCCCCTGACCTGCTTGACACGCTCATATCGCGACTTATGCACCCAACTGCATCGCACACAACAAGCGCCACCCGCACCCTTTCTTTATGCGACAGCCCTTTTTTGAGCAAACTCACCGCCGGTCGATCTGGGCATTCAACGGCGGCTATGTGTACATCCCATCCGAATTTGAAGTTGAGCTCCGCGCATCATCGTCTTCTGCCTCCTATTTCCTCAACTTTCTTGGTGTACTTTACACGCACCACCAACGCCACGGAGTTCACTCAAGCTCATGTTCCCATGGGCGGTGATACACACCGTTCAAAGCTATAACCTTCTACCGAACGCCACGCTCGAGCGCATTCATCATGCTATTCTGAGTCCGCAACGCTACTCTACAACCAACTCAGCACTCCCCAACACTATGCTCAAGATTTTTGGCGCTGAATGTTACCTCCTATTGGAGCCCCATGAACACCACGGGGAACCGTGCCGCCGCAAATATCTGTATCTCTGTTGCCAACGCGCAAAACCTGCTCGTCTCCCCACGCGTCGACCATCTGCTGACGTCGTCCTCAACCCTGAAAACGGAAATTCTGTGTTTCGTCCAAGCTGTTCCTTCTACATGTTGCAGCATCCTACTCCTGATCCTGAACGCTCCTGCTCACGCTCCTGCGCCTTTCGCTCACACCCCACACCACTATACAAGACCATGTCATTCAGAGGGGACGCCACTCTCATCCTCAGAGGGGGCACTCCCCACCTCCTTCCTCAGCTCCTTCTTCGTCCCCTACTCCGGCATCTTCTCCATCTTCTGACGCTACCGCCGACGAATCTGGCTCTATGTCACCGCCGCCCTTGTTTCTTACAAAGATTTGCCATGACCTCATTCTTGTCCCAGGTTCCAAACAGCCTAACACTCGCAAGGCCACTTTATGAAAACTATCCGAGCCTTACAAGCGTACTATTGGTGCTTACAAGCCGCTGGTGGCAAGCTCGCCGATTTCCGCTGGGATCTTCGCCACCACTTTCACGTTCAAGTCTCCCGCCCTCTCCGCCCTTCATCTCCGTGGTGGTATCCTCTGGTCTGCTATCTGCTCAGAGGGGGAACATGCGTTGTTAGCTCGTCTTCTTCTCCCGTTGCGCACTGACTTACTTGCCCGGTCCCGCACGTCGATGGTTACTTCGCCCACGCCAAGTGCGCATCCAGCATCCCAGCTGCAACCAACTGCTGATGGTTCACCTACGTGCCTATTCCTCAGCCCCTTATCTGCGTTCACTGAACACGCTGCTGCCTGGCACTTCTTCCTTACAATATGCACTTACGTACCTGGCGCCGACCAGCTTTATTGATCACAACTCATCCGAGTTTGGCGCTACCTCTGCATCTCTGGCTGACTTGGAGGAATACCTTCTGGTCTCTACGAGTTTATCACCAGGTCTTACGTACCGACCCTACTATCCATATCCAACTGGAATCTGCCCCTATACTCCTACTGACGCTGTTTCCGCTTATCCCGAAGTTGCGCACACTGCCTCGACCGCAACGTCGCTAAACTATAATTCACCAGCCTGTTGGTCCTGACGAATATAAGGTCCAAGAAGGACGTTTCCATTGACGAATATAAACTTAAGTGCCTCCACGGTTTGTCGCCTGAAAACAGGCACGCCTACCTCAAGGCCATCGCCGGAACTCCACGACATTATCCGCTTTGGCTGCTTCAAACTTTCCTTACCCGACGGTGTTCTCGTCCTATTGACAGCAAGATGGTGCTGAAGATTAAAACGACTCTGCAGGCAAATACGTTAAGCAGCAAGCTCGCCTGCGTACACGTGGCTTCCTAGCATCTTGGCGCGATTTTTTGGTACCTTCAGCCCCATGGCCACTATGACCGCAATCCGGGTACTCTAGCTATTGCAGCATACAAGCAATGCCTGTCTACCATGCGACGTCCCGAACGCCTTCGTTCAGTCTGACATCGATGCCAATGTCTATGTTCAGTTACCAGACGGCATCGCTTATCGACTCCGATGACGCTAAGTACAATAAGGGCCGACGTCTACCGAAACTGCTGGAGTCACTTTATGGACTTAGCAATCACCATCCCTTTGGAACAAAGAGATAGACGGCTTCTTCCGTAGCCTTGGTTACAAACGCCTGCATTCGGACTCTTGCCTATATGCTCGAGTATCCGCACATGCTAAGTTCGTCGTATGCAGTCTGTCTGTAGACGACATTGTTATTGTGTCCAATGACGACCTCTTCGTACTGAATAACAGGATGCCCTCCACAAACGGTATGCTGTAGAGCAGTTTGAACCTGTCCAGCCCTCCTAGGCATGCGTGTGTGTCGCACATCTGACGGCTCCATTTCTCTNGNNGNGNAAGTGACAACTCGCTGATCACCAGTCTTGCAGCAACTGACCCTGCTTAAATATCCTATGTCATCGTCCTTCAAGTATAAAGATGGCACTCCCACTGAAACAGAGTTGTACATCAATTCACTTTGCCACCCTCCTTGGCAAGCTGGTGTTCATGCAAGTTGCCTGCAGACCTGACTTCTCGCCTTGGGCAGATGTTCGCGTGGTATGCATGCACCCACGTATGTTCACGTCCAAATGCAGAGCATTTTTGCTACCTCAAGAAGCCGGAAACCGCTCACTTCGCCTCTGGTTTCACCCTAAAGGTAACACAGCTCACCTTCGCACACTCCGCTAATCGAATTGATCTATCCACTGTGGGACTACCAACCACAGGATGTATCTACTGGACAGTTTGACCCTTAGTTGCCATGGTTGACGCTGACAATGCCCCTTCCTTAGCACAGGATAGGAAATCTACCACCGGGTTTGTCTTCTATTTTCAACTGCCTTATTGGTTGGAAAAGCAAACCAACCGTTTGTCGTCAACCCCACCTTCTACGTCAATAATGCTAATGGTGAGAACACCGCTGACCCTGTTGACTTTGATGACAATGACAACCCAATTGCTGAAGATATGCGCTTCATCAGAAGCCTACCTCTTTGTCTGACAATGCTGCCGCTGTTCACACCTCATAACCCAGATGGGTCCTCGATCCAAGGCACTGTCGACTGATGGTTTAAGATCCGTGAGTACATCGCTTCAGAAAATACGAGTCCATCATGTTCCCGGCAAGCTGAACGTGGCGGATGGTTTTACAAAGCCACTTGCTGCTGAGTTTCCACTTTTCGTTTCACTATGCATCATGCTCTGACGACAATCCCAGGATTGATGCCTAACCTAGTGACCGCAACGTCGTTAAACTAGCAAACTAGCCCTGGCCCTACCTTCTTTTGCCACATTTTTTGTCGTGAGTGTCACTGTGTCTTTTCTTGGCACTCCCGTGGCCGTGGCCGTGGCATCCTCCAGTCGTTCGAAGGACAATTCCACGCTCGCTCTCCACGGCCGACCTTCTCCCAAGTTGGTTCACAAGCGACACCCATAACCACTGTCCTCCTACTACCTCCCAGGCTGCTACTGTTTACCGACACCAGCTGAGCCTGTTTCTACTCACCTAACTTTCCAGATGGCTCAACATGGATTTTACCCTGATTACGTCGATTCTTTTTGAGAGCTCGTACTCCTGCTCACGCCCTTTCTCTTCTGTTATGCGAGTGAAATCTCTACGGCACTCAACTCGATATATGAATCTGCTGACTTTTCTACTGTTTGTGGAACTTACGACCTTCATATCCATGCGCTCACCATTACATATTTTGGGAAGCTGCTCCTGCCGTACTTACTGGCTGCTATAAGACCCTAAACGTAATGCCGTCATCCCGTCACAGTGTCACCACCTTTGGCGCCCCCTGTCTACAGGCCCGTGATTCCACTGCTCCTGTCGGTCCGGCCTGGCTCCCATGCTCGGGCAGCCCGCCAAGAGTCAGTTGTTGTTCTCCGACATTTATACGCCTTCTACATTTCTGACCACACAAGTCACACCTAGTGAACTCCCCACTGAAGTACTGAGTCACCTCAACACAGATGACCACAAGAAGAATGGTCATATTCCCATCTCAATATCACCACTAACATTTATGTTTGTCACAAACCGATCAGGTGCCCATACAACCTACGCAATGTACGTAATGCGCTCTCTTCCAACTCCTGTGATGGTGTCGCACGGTCATATACGTGCAACCATCATACGCACGTATCATTTGCCAAAGGAGCTACATGTTCTCTTGACTAGAAACTCTAACGCAACACTGTCACTTGCTCATTTAGTTTACAGTAATGATGCAGCCAAACCACTACCAATTACCATTGGCACTGATCTTCGGTTATTACTCAGATGCACCTGAGCATCTTAACTTCTTAAACGCTCGAGCGAACACAAGCTCGTAAAACCGGCTATGTTCAAGCCCACCAAATACCACCATGTGATTTCATGCTGTTATCCAATCGGGTACAACACCTTATTGACTACGTATCATCTCTCAGACGATACAAAGCCGCCATCACTTGGATGTAATGTTTTGTCCACCTATACTTGGCCGAAAACGTCAAGACTTTTCATTTTAAACACAATGTCCTCACTTGCTGCATGAACTGCCGCCAAATGTTCCGCCTACTTCTCATAGAACTACTCTGAATGTCTCGCCATCGACACACTCCTGTTCCTTCTGCGTTGTCCGATGATGTCGATGCACAGGCCGCCGTCGAGTCAACCCTGCGTCCGCCATATATTCGCAAGGTCAACACCCCTGCTGAGAAACTATCTCTGACACGATCTACAGGCGCCATTGCTTTCACTACTTGGAAACGGCTCTTTCTCCTACAGCCAATGCTGCTGGTAACACTGTTCAAGATCACGACTACTGTCTCGCTTAACGCCACGCTCATGATCAATATGCCGCCAACCATTCCTCCACGGACGATCACCTCCATCGTCGCGTGATAATTTGCTCTCGTGTATTCAAAGCTTCCGTTTGCATGTGAATTGGAAGACCAATCTTTCATCCTCGATCCGTTCGCTGAGTCCAACTTCTTGGAAAACCAATGGACACCATACAACTTGACTCACTAGTGCCATCCCTACTGAATGCTTTACTTGCACTCACGTTTCGTATGGTACCAACCATTCTACTATTGGCGTTCACCACCTGACAGCGAAGCTGACGAAACGATACCGATACTACCTCGAACCAGTAACGTCCACTACCTCAAGATTGCACCGTCTGTCGTACCTGTGTTTCGTAATGCTCTGTTCAAAGCGTCAAGTCGACTCTCAGCTCCCACCAAGTCCAAGCCCTAAGGCACCTGTTACACTTCTTGCTCTTATGTGACCTCTGAGACCATCAAGACTGTATTCTCCTTCTTTCTTCTTTTCTTTTCTTCTTCTTCATCATCATCTTTCTAAGAGATGCTCTACAGTCGCACCTTGCGCTTAAGACACTCGAGGGGGTGCAGAGAAACCTGCTGCCTCTACCTTATCCGTCCGTTGAGAACGGATCTCTTCCTTACCCTTCTTCTTCCTTTCTACACAATCAAATAGTCCTCTGATTTGTGCCTACGCTCATCATCATGGTCTAGCGCGCCCTTGGTATCTAGCACTTCCGCGCACTTCGTCTTTCTGCGTTCTAGATGCCGCCTGTCGTTCTGGGATATAGGGAACATACCTTTCATTCCCGAATTAACCTTCAGACGTTCACGATGAGACGGGATTGCTTCCAGGTGATTCTATCGCCGCTCGTCGCAAATGCTCTATGCCATAGTGGAATTGACATCACCACGCCACCGCAACACAATCAATGGAGATCCATTTGCCCTTCGAGCGTGATGTGAGCGATTCCGTTTCCAAAGTGCTCTAAGTGTACTTTGCTTCTAAAGCCGTTTGTTCTTTCATGGAATGACACCACCACACTCCGCATCGTATGGCACACCATATACTTGCACATTGCTAATATCCATCTTCAACGATGCACTATACGGTGATATGTACCGATTTTTATGCTATCTGTGTGGCATTATCAAGCCAGAGCATGCATGGATCCTCGTTGCATGCAATATAACACTGGCCCTCTTGATCTGCTTTCTGCCAATAAACGGTCACTCTTCGGGACATTGGCGCGACCACGTTGTTCCATCAGTCGCTAATAGTCGACGAACCTTGACGCGTAGTCTTTCCTGACATGCCCATTCTGTGTCACACCTAAAACTCGCTACAGTCGCGCATCCGTGCGCTTAACCGTGACTGAGCTTGAAACCTTAATCATGCTGTTCTTCGTCTGCACTCTAATAAACAGTCGAACATCCCAGTCAAGACGAAATATGGCATTTCAACTTTCGCCTGGGATTCTTGATCAATTCAAGAGTCCTGCTTGCCATGAGATCCCCTATTGCAACTCAAAGCTTTCGTGTTCTCCGCGTCATTATGGACTTATTCCCTAAATTGATCACTGTCACCTGTGTCCTTTCGTATCACAAACCAATGAATCTAACTCAACATCTCTACAGGTTATTTTTAAATGTCCTACTTCCTCCATCATTTACATTACCGGTGGACGACACACAGGTGGGATACGCTGGGCCAAAGCTGTAATCTTCAAATTATCAGGCCAACACGCTTTTGGCTAAACCTATCCCATTACTAATCGACGACGTTTGTCTGTCTGTCTGTTTGTCTGTCTGTTTGTCTTTGCTGTGGTGTTTGTCTTTAAATGTCGACTGCTAGCTATGGGTGTGTGTGGGTAATGCTGTTGTGGTGTTTGTCTTTAAATGATCGCTAAGAGGGGGTGGGGAGTGACGGAAGGATGTGGGTGGGTTTGTGGGGTATGAGGGATGTGGACGGGCCCCGCCCGTAGGTGGTGTTTGTCCACCGATTCAGGGTAAGGATCAGGTAGCCAGACATTGATCCTCCAAGCCGTCTACGGCGACCTCGCAGACTATTTCCACTACCCGCGGCGGCTCTTTCAGCGCGCCATTCTCACGCCCCGTCGAAACGATGTTGTCGATGCTGACAACGCGCGCATGACCGCGGCCTTTTTTTCCTGGAGACGAGGCGTCGGAGTTCTTTCGGCAGACTAGGTTGGGTCGGAAGACGACGCCTCGCTCTTTAATGTCGAGTTTTCGACTCCCTGACAACCAACGGCATGCTGACTTTGATCGCGAGCTTAAAGTCTTCGCAACCTCGACCCGTCGCACGGCCACTGCAACGGTACCAGATACATGATCGATCGTGTCGTGTCACCGAGGCTCCTCCAATAAGCCCCCTCCCGGCGTCTACACGCGCACTGTAGGTGAACTTATTGAGACCAGGTACCATTGCATTGAAGATTGCATTGTGTGAAATCGGCGATCGCGAAATCACTGCACTGCAACTTAATGGGGTTTTTAGATTAAACTCGCTGGTGGCGGCGCGTGCGGATCAGCTTGATTGGCGGGGCAGAGCGATTTCCAGCTCAAAGTTATGTGTGGTGCCACTACTGGTTCACGCTTTCTGCACCTGCTGTGGTTACCTGTATCAAAGTTCCCCATTTCGGGATCGTGCGAAATTTATTGGGACTGGTGGTGAACTTACTGGGGTTATAGATTGCATCAGTAACCTTACTGGCCTCGCGCTTGTTAAAGACAAACTTCATGTCGATTTTAAAACATACCACCACAATTTTCGCACCTGCTACCATGCAGTCTTTTTGTAAACGTTTCCACGTCGGAGAGGGGTGTGTGTGCTTCATCAGCAGTCTTCTCAGGTTTTCCTAAATTCACACCCACTTGATGTTTGTCTTTGTTTGTTAGCTGATTGTCTGTTTGTTTGTCTTTAAATGTCACGTTTAAGCAGGGTGTGTGTGGGGAGCATGAAGGATGTGGGTGGGTGTTTGTCCCTCGATTTAGGGTAAGGATCATGTAGGCGCGAGAGTAAGGATCATGTAGGCGCGAGAGCCAGAAAGTGATCCTCTAAATCCCTCGATTTAGGGTAAGGATCAGGTAGGCCCGTGAGCCTGGCAGGCATTGATCCTCCAAGCCGTCTACGGCGACCTCGCAGACTGTTTCCACGACCCGCGGCTCTTTCAGCGCGCCATTCTCACGCCCCGTCGAAACGATGTTGTCGATGCTGACAACGCGCGCATGACCGCGGCCTTTTTTTCCCGGAGACGAGGCGTCGGAGTTCTTTTCGGCCGACTAGGTTGGGTCGGAAGACGACGCCTCGCTCTCAAGAGTCGAGTTTTGAACTCCCTGACAACCAACGGCATGCTGACTTTGATCGCGAGCTTAAAGTCTTCGCAACCTCGACCCGTCGCACGGCCACTGCAACGGTACCAGATACATGATTGATCGTGTCGTTGTCACCGAGGCTCCTCCAACCTGTATCACTTAAGGCCCGCCGACGCCAAACGATCACCAAGAGCCAGGGCCAGACGCCCCGCGAGGTCGGCGTCCTCTTGGCGAAGCCCGTCTTCTGCCACGTCCAGCTCTACGTGGCTCTCTGTCGATCGGCAACCCCGAGGATATCCTCTTCTTGGTCGACGACTCCACCCTACTCACACCGTGCTGCGCAATACCGATAAGCCCCCTCCCGGCGTCTACACGCGCACTATGTTAACTTGCTGGGACCAGGTGAACTTACTGGATCCAGGTGAACTCTTAAGGGGTTAGAGATTGGGACTAGGTGAACTTAGTGACCAGGTGAACTTACTGAGACCAAATGTGAACTTACTGGGGCTTTTAGAGTGGACTCAAAGCTTAGCGGCGTGTGCGGATCAAAGCAGCTTAGATTGGCGGGGGTGAGAGCGACGAGCTCAAAGGAGAGTGGAGTGGGTGTGGGTTTACGCCGAATTTACTGGGGTTAGAGATTGGGACTAGGTGAACTTAACGGGAACAGGTGAACTTGCTGGGGTTAGAGATTGGGACTAGGTGAACTTACTGGCCTGCACTTGTAAGGATTATCCAGATGTAAACAAAAACACCCGAAAGCGTGTGGTTGCAGTAGTTTATGCGTTTTCTCATCGCGGTCCTCCTGCCCGTCGTGGGATGTGGTTTCACAGCAGGTCGGAGGACGCCTTCGCGGGTCGGAATGCGTGTAGAGGCGAAGTCGCGGCGCAAGGCCCCAGAGCTGTTCGAGGACGACGACCACCTTCGTGGTGATAAGGTGCCAGGACGAAGTTGTCTAATGCCCAAGAAGAAGAAGAAGAAACCCGAGGTGATGGCTCCTGCTGGGGGGTGGCCGCAGCTTCGGGCGGCCGTGAACAATGGTGCGGACGCCGTGTACTTTGGGCTGTCCCGGTTCTCGGCACGCGCGCGCGCGGTAAACTTTGGGTACGAAGAGTTGTCGAGCGCGGTCGGTTTCTGTCGGGAAAACGAGGTGCGAGCGTACGTCGCGCTCAACACTATCGTCTTCGAGGAGGAGATGGCCGAGGTCGCCGAGGCGGTGAGGGCGTGCGAGGCGGCGGGCGTCGACGCCGTGATCGTCCAGGACTTGGGCCTCCAGCGGCTGGTGACGTCGATATCGTCGTTGCCGGTGCACGCGTCGACGCAGCAGTCCATCACGTCGGCCGAGGGCGCCGAGTTCGCGCGCATGCGCGGCGCGAACCGCGTTGTCGTGGGTCGCGAACTCTCGGTCGAGCACATTGGCCGTGTCGTCGCCGGCACGAGCGCAGAAGTCGAGGTTTTTGTTCACGGGGCGCTGTGCGTGAGCGTGAGTGGTCAGTGCTTTAGCTCCGAGGCGTGGGGCGGGCGCTCGGCCAACCGGGGCCAGTGCGCGCAGGCGTGTCGGCTGCCGTACGGCCTCGTCGTCGACGGGCGGCCCCGAGACACTTTGGATGGTGCAACCTACCTCCTCTCGCCGCAGGACCTGTGCGGCCTCGAGCACGTGCCGGCGCTCGTCGACGCGGGCGTCGCCTGCCTCAAGATCGAAGGCCGGCTCAAGGACGAGCGGTATGTCGCCGCCACCACCCGCGCCTACCGGCGCGCCGTCGACGCCTACTGCGACGAAAAAAAAGCACTTTTTGCGGAGGAGGAGGAAGTGTCGCGGCGCGACCTCGCGCAAGTCTTCTCGCGAGCGCAGGACGAGGCCCACGACGGCCTCGACGCGGGCTTCCTCGACGGCGCGCGGCACCAGGCCCTCGTCCGGGGCCTCGCCCCGAGGCACCGCGGTATTTTCGCGGGCCGCGTCGTCGCCTGGGGCGTCGACGATAAGAAAAGTGTGTGGATCGACGTCGTCCTAAGAGTCGAAGACCTCAAAAAGGGCGACGGCGTCGCGGTCGAGAAGAGCTCGGAAGAAGAGGTCGGCGGACGGCTTGCCAAGGTGTCGTCGTCGCAGACTACTAAGGGCGGTGCCACCAGGTGCTGGTTCCAGGCGCCACCACACGGCCCCCGCGCCGGCGCGACCGGCCCGCTGTGGCGGACCTCGGACGCCGCGGTCGACGCCAAGCTGCGGGCGATGGCGGCTCCGGCGGCGAGAGATCGCGTGCGGCGTTCGGCCGTCAACTGCTCGGTCGACCTCGGCGCCGGAGTCCTGCGGCTCACGGACGGCGACCACGTGGCCACGGCGACCTTTCCCGTCGTCAAAGCTGCCTCCGCAAACCACTCCTCGGCGATCCGGCGCGCGGTCGGCAGTCTGGGCGATACGCCGTGGCGCCTCGACGCGCTCGAGATCGACGCCCAGCGAGGCTCGGCGCGTTCCGCGGACGTCAAGGCCGCGCGCCGCCGCGCCGTCCGGGACCTCGCACGCATGCGCGCCGTCCCCCCCGAGGCGGCGCCGCCGCCCCGATCGACAGCAGCCCGAACCGTCGTCGAGACAAAGCTTTCCAACAGTAATAACGTCGGCGTGTCCGTGCTCGTGCGATCGCTCGAGCAGTGCGAGGCCGCGGTATCGGCGGCGGCCTACTACCGCGAGGACCCGCGCTTTTTGATCGACGAGATCGTCCTGGACTTTTTGGAGTTAAAGGGCCTCGAGACGGCGCTCGCTTTGGTGCGGAGGGCCCGCCTGACGGCCGTCGTCGCGGCGCCGCGCGTCCTGATGCCCGACGAGCGCCAAGTCTGGCGACGCCTCGTCGCGCTCGAGCCCGACGCCCTCCTCGTGAGGTCCCCCGGCCTTCTCCATGCCCTCGTCGACGAGAACATCTCTTCGATCCGCGGCGATTTCAGCCTCAACGCGGCCAACGCGCTCGCGTTTTCCGTATTCTCGCGCGCGGGCCTCGACCGCCTCGCGCCCACCTACGACCTCTCGGGCGACGCCGTCGCCCGCCTCGCGCGCGCCGTCGACCAATCGGAAACATATTTAGAGGCCATCGTCCACTCACACCTTCCCGTCTTCCACTCGGCTCACTGCGTCTTCGCCAGACACCTCTCCGACGGAAACGACTACCGCGACTGCGGGCACCCGTGCGAACGCCACGCGATCCACCTCCGCCGGGATGGCCAAGACCACCACGTCCTCGCCGACATGGGCTGCCGCAACACCGTCTTCAACGCCGCCGCCCAGTCGGGCGCCAAAGACCTCGAAAAATGGCTCGACGCCGGCATAAAGCGCTACAGAATCGAGTTTGTCTCCGAGCCCAAACTTGCCGTCGCCAACATCATCGACGCCTACGCTCGTCTCTTCCGCACCCGAGGCCAAGCCCCCGAGCCCCTCTGGTCCCTCCTATCCCAAGTTCCAGACGCCAACGGCACGCCCCAAGGCGTCCACGTCGGCTCCTTCCACAACGCCCCGGAAAGACCCCCGGGCCACGTTTCCACGCCGCCGGGAAGACCATCCTCCTCCTCAAAAAAAGCCACCGTCCCCCCAAGCGCCGCAAACGCCGCCGCCCTCCTTCGGCGCTTCGGACGAGATGACGTCCCGCGAATGAAGAAGGCAGGGCAAGGCAGGCTGGCTTTTAATATCAAAATTGATACTGTACGAGGCGGTCCTCGGGACTGTAACAGCGCCTGTGGTTCAGAATAGCATGGTGATGTTGCTGCCCATGATCTGTCTGCTGCAGAATTAAGATTGGTGTCGCCAAGCACAAATTCTTGTCAAAAGAATCTCCTTCCCCGGTGCTCATATGTTGGGCACGACTTTCTTTGAGAGGAATCGTCACGCCTTGAGTTTCATCATATACGTGCACGGTATGTAATAAGCGCCCCCCGCGCACAATGCAACCACTACCAACCTTTTTGACGTTGTGAGGATTGCGGGTAATGATGCTCCCTTCACATATTACTTACCCCCGCGATATTATTCCGGCTTCTCATGCATCATTGCGCCGAAGATCGTGGTCAGCAGCCTCGGGAGTCGCGGCGGCGCCCGGATCGACGTGGCGGATTGCACCCTCGTTCGAACAACCCACGAGCGGCCAGCGCAGAGGCGCCGCGAGCGCAACAAATAAGTTGGAGCAAGCAGATGACTGGCCGCGATGCGACTCCTGATAACATTTTGTCGCTTTTTGCCGCTCACGGTGACCAATTCGAACCGCGGAATCTAGCCACGGCCGCGCACCGTGTCGCCAAGTTCGGAGGCAGGAACGAAAGCTTGCGAAACGACCGCCGTATGAGGGCTCTAGCTGACGCGTGTCGACGTCGCGTTCGAGACTTCAACTCGCAGGAGCTCGCCAACACAGCGTGGGCCTTTGCGACGGCTGGTGTCGAGGCGTCTGGTCTCTTCGACGCGATTGCCCGCACGGCTCGGTCTCGGGTGGGCGAGTTCAAAACGCAAGAGTTTGCCAACATAGTATGGGCCTTTGCGAAGGCTGGTGCCAAGGCACCTTGGGTCGTCGACGCGATTGCTACGACCGCACTTCTGGGCGAGTTTAACGCGCAAGACCTTGCCAACACGACGTGGGCCATTGTGACGATGGGTATCAGGGCGCCTCAGACTTTCGACGCGATCGCGAGGGCGGCTATGACGCGGCTGGCTGACTTCAACCCGCAGGGGCTCGCTAACATGGCGTGGGCCTTCGCGACTGCAGGTGTCAAGGCACCTCGGCTCTTCGACGCGATCGCGAAGACGGCGGAGCCACGGCTTGGCGAATTCAACGCGCAGGGCCTCTCCAACACGTCGTGGGCCTTCGCGACGGCGGGAGTCAAGGCACCTGGTCTTTTCCGCGCGATTTCGGACGCGGCGCGTTACAGGCTGGGCAGTTTTAACTCGCAGGACCTCTCTAATACGGCGTGGGCTTTTACGACGGCGGGCGTTAAGGCGCCCGGACTCTTCGAAGCCATCGCCAAAACAGCTCGGTCTCGATTGCGAGGATTCAATGCCCAGGACCTCGCCAACACCTCGTGGGCCTTTGCGGCGGCGGGAGTCAACGCGCGCGGACTCTTCGATGCGATCGCGAACTGCGCACTGTCGCGGCTGAGCGAGTTCAACGCGCAGCACATTGCCAACACGACGTGGGCCTTCGCGAAGTCGGGTATCAAGGCGCACGGGCTCTTCGATGCGATCGCGAAGTCATCACTGGTGCGGCTGGACGAGTTTAGTGCTCAGAATATCGCCAACACGGCATGGGCCTTTGCAACGGCTGAAGTCGAGGCGCGTGGCTTCTTCAACGCGATCGCGAATACGGCACAGCCGCGACTGATTGACTTCAACTCGCAGAACCTCACAAATACGGCGTGGGCCTTTGCGACAGCGGGCGTCGAGGCTGCGGGGCTCTTTGAAGCGATCGCGCGTACAGCCCTGTCGCGTCTGGGCGAGTTCAATTCGCAGGGCCTCGCGAACATGGTGTGGGCCTTCGCCAAGGCGGGTGTTAAGGCACCTGCACTCTTCGACGTGATCGCAAACACGGCACGGTTGCGGTTGGGCGAGTTTAATTCGCAGGACCTCGCGGAGACGGCGTGGGCCTTCGCGGCGTTGGATGTCGAGGCGGTTGGGCTCTTCGATGCGATCGCGCATACGGCTCAGTCGCGGCTGGGTGACTTCAATTCGCAAGACCTCGCCAACACGGCGTGGGCTTTTGCGACGGCCGGTGTCGAAGCTCCCGGTCTGTTCGAAGCGATCGCAAGCAAGGCACGGTCGCGCCTAGGCAAGTTTAACTCGCAGGACCTTGCCAACACGGTGTGGGCATTCGCGACGGCTGGCATCGATGCGCGTGAGCTCTTTGACGCGGTCGCCAACGCCGCTCGGTCCCGGCTGGGCGAGTTTACCTCGCAGAATCTCGCCAACACGGCGTGGGCCTTCGCGACAGCGAGCGTCGCGACAGCCGGGATCTTCGACGCGATCGCCGACACGGCTCGGCCGCGACTGGGCGAGTTCAACTCGCAGGACCTTGCCAATACGGCGTGGGCATTTGCCTGCTCCGACTGGACCAAGGATCCTGAGTTTTTGTCCGCGATCGTTTCCGCGCTTATGGCAGATCCGGACGCACTCAATAATCGTCAAATGTCGCAGCTCCACCTTGTTTCGTTGCACTTTGACCTCGAGTGGCCTGACCGCAGGTTTCCGTTCTCGCGCCTCCGGCGGAGACTCCAGACTGCGTATCAAGGCCAGGATCCTGCGCCGTCCCTGCTCCAGCGTGACGTCGCGGCCGCGCTTCGCCGCGTCGGTTGGGCGCACGTCTTCGAGCACGTGACATCGGAGGGGTTGTCGCTTGACATGGCGCAGCCTGAGACGAAGCAGGCTGTTGAGGTCGACGGACCAACGCATTTTCTCAAAAGAACAAGCAGGGAGTCTCATCAGCAGCGAGATCTGCGAGGGCACTCCCCTCGACGGGTTGCTCCGAAGGGCGCGGCGCGCTTCAAGGCTCGACTGTTGCGGCGACTGGGCTGGGATGTTGTTCACGTGCCTTTTTTCGAGTGGGATACCCTCGTTGGCGCGGTGGAGCAGGGCGCCTATCTCGAGGCCAAGCTCCAAAACGCAAAACGTGCGCCGGGAGGGGGATTATAAATAAATAAATAAATAAATACAGCCTCTTGCGATGAAACAAAAATGTCGTTGATCTTGCGACGCGACGCAAAACTTACGGAGAGCTTGGGTGGTGTGCGGCGTTGGATGGCGCGCATAGGTCGAGGAGGGCGTGCGCAGGCCTCCTCCTCTCTCTAGAGGGGTAGTTGCTACACCACCACCACCACATATTAACGCTGCTTCGGACCCCTCCCTTCGGCGTTACTACTAATAAAAATAATACTACACGTGTAGGCCAGTAAGTTCGTCTAGTCCAAATCTCTAACCCCAGCAAGTTCACCTGTTCCCCTTAAGTTCACCTAGTCCCAATCTCTAACCCCAGTAAATTCGGCGTAAACCCATTCTCTAACCCCAGCAAGTTCGCCGTAAACCCACACCCACTCTCCTTTGAGCTCGTCGCTCTCACCCCCGCCAATCTAAGCTGCTTTGATCCGCACACGCCGCTAAGCTTTGAGTTTACTCTAAAAGCCCCGGTAAGTTCACAATTGGTCTCAGTAAGTTCACCTGGTCACTAAGTTCACCTAGTCCCAATCTCTAACCCCAGTAAGTTCACCTGGTTCCAGTAAGTTCACCTGGTCCCAGTAAGTTCACCTGGTCCCAGTAAGTTAACCTATAGTGCGCGTGTAGACGCCGGGAGGGGGCTTATCGGTATTGCGCAGCAGGTGTGGGGTAGGGTGGAGTCGTCGACCCAGAAGAGGATATCCTCGGGGTTGCCGATCGACAGAGAGCCACGTAGAGCTGGACGTGGCAGAAGACGGGCTTCGCCAAGAGGACGCCGACCTCGCGGGGCACCTGGCCCTGGCTCTTGGTGATCGTTTGGCGTCGGCGGGCCTTAAGGGATACAGGTTGGAGGAGCCTCGGTGACAACGACACGATCGATCATGTATCTGGTACCGTTGCAGCGGCCGTGCGACGGGTCGAGGTTGCGAAGACTTTAAGCTCGCGATCAAAGTCAGCATGCTGTTGGTTGTCAGGGAGTTGAAAACTCTACTGTAAAGAGCGAGGCGTCGTCTTCCGACCCAACCTAGACGGCCGAAAAGAACTCCGACGCCTCGTCTCCGGGAAAAAAAGGCCGCGGTCATGCGCGCGTTGTCAGCATCGACAACATCGTTTCGACGGGGCGTGAGAATGGCGCGCTGAAAGAGCCGCCGCGGGTCGTGGAAACAGTCTGCGAGGTCGCCGTAGACGGCTTGGAGGATAAATGCCTGCCTGGATCATGGGCCTACCTGATGCTTACCCTACATCGAGGGAAAAAAATCGCCAACGCATTAGGCCGGGCTCGCTGTGCCCTCACCGCCCTCACCCATGTCGCCGCCTCGGGGAACCCCACCCAGGCCGCCCGATCCCAGCAGGACGTCACCCTTCGTCGCACATACGTCCGGCGGCAGCATGCGTACGACCTACGGGCGGGGCCCGTCCTCTCTTCGCCTGCCCCACGCCTCGGCGATGACCGCGACTAGGTCCCGCGTACTTATCTCCGCCCGTCAGGCACATCCCTCATACCCCACAACTTGGCACAAACCCACCCACATCCTTCATTGCTCTCCCACACACATCCCCCTCTTAGCAGTCGACATTTAAAGACACAAACAAACAGACAGACAGACAGACAGACAGACAGACAAACATCTGTCGATTAGTAGTTAGGACTACGCCGACGTTTTGAGAGACAGTCCTTACTTCCGACTCCGACGAGACCCCACCGAGGAGAGCAAAAAGCCACTCTTGGTGCCGGAGGGGATTAAATTAAAAAAAATTAGGCGGGGTTGTTGGTCAAGAGACGGACCGAAGCGAGCTTGGCTTCGGCGGCTGCGAGGGCGGCCGAGGCCTTCGAGGCGCGCTCGAGAGCGCGACCCCTTTGTTGAGCGATTCGATCCCTTTTTGCTTGTTTGGCGACGAGCGCGAGCTGGCAGCGTTGCGAGACGGTCGCGGCGGCCTTGGCGGCGAGGGTCGCCCGGTCGAAGTCGCGTCGCGCTCGGGCCTCGTTGTCGCGCTCGACGAGGGCGAAGGGGGCGATGGGGTTGGTGGGGGTGTTGGTCGAGAAGAGACGGTCGTCGTCGTCGTCGCGTAGCGCGGGGAGACGCGACTTGGCGGCCCCGAGGGCGGCCTCGAGGGCGGGCCAGTCGCCGGAATCGGCGGCATCCTTGGCGGCCGCGAGGGACCTCGCGAAGTCGACGAGGCGCTGCGAATCGCCGCCTCGGCGCGAAGCCCAGGTAGCCGCGCGGTCGCAGGCGAGTTTGAGGCGGCGGACGTCGGCGCGCGTCCAGCGCGATCCGCCGCCGCGCTTCGCGCGCGCGAGCCAGGCCGGGAGATCGCGGCAGACGCGGCGGTCGCAGGAGACCTGCTCGACGGCAAGAACCTCGGGGGCGATGAGGTCGCCGACGGTTCCATCCGGTCCGAGCGGCACGGAAAACACCGACTTGGCCGCGTCGACGGCCGCCTCCACCTTTAAGTCCTCGTCGTCGCCGCCGCCGCCGGCCGAGGAGGCGACGGCCTCGCGGAGCGCGAGCGCGGCCTCGGCGGCGATGCGGAGCGCCGCGCCACCGGGTCGCGCGAGGGCCGCCCGGAGCGGAACGGCCGCGCGCTCGCACCGGCGTCGAAGTTCGTTCCACTCGACGACGCGCGGCTCGAGCGCGGATATCGCCGCGCGGAGGGTCGAGGCGGCGCGGCGGGCCTCGGCGGCCGAAAGGATCCCTCGGAGCTCGGCGAGACCCTGGTCGTAGAGGTGCGAGGCTGGGGGGGCGCGATTGGCGAGCTTGTTTGCCCGACGCCGGAGGGCGGCGACGTCTAATTCCGGCGCGTCTCTGCGGCCGGCAACGGCGCGGCGCGTCGTCTCGAGGACGCTCACGAGCTCGAGGAGGCGCCGGAGCCGCAGCGTCTGGACATTGAGCGTCTCGGCGAGGGCGAGGGCCTCGGAGCACGCGGCGGCCGCGCATTCGGTCGTTTCCCCGTTGGTCGCCGCGGCCGAAGCGCCGATCGCGCGCTCGACGGCGCGCAGCACCGCGCGCTCGTCGGCCTCGGCGCGGAAGAGCGCGAGCTCTTCGCGGACAGCCTCCTCCTCCTTCTCCAATGGAAGCGGGCTGTCTCTGAGGACGCGGTCGACTTGGAGCCAGTCGTCGCGCGCGGCGGCCTCGCGACACGCGAATACCGCGTTCCCGAGATCTGCGAGCGCGCCGGGGCTCCATCGCGAAGCTTCGCGCGCCGCGCGGCCGAGGCGATCGATCTCTCGCGCTTCGAGCCGCACGTTTCCGACCCGGCCCTCGAGCCGGCCGGAGAGGAGCGCGGCCGAGAGGTCGCGCGCGGCGCGCCGGCGGCGGGCGTCGGCCTCGATCAACTCGACTTCGGCGGAAATGAGCGGCACGCCCTTGGCAGCCGCGACGGCCGCGAGCACGTCGTCGTCGTCGTCGTCGTCGTCGTCTTTGTTATGAGCAGCAGCAGCAGCAGCGCGGCAGCGGCGGATCGCCGTCGCGGCCCGCGCGAGGTCCCTCGCCTCGGGCGGGCTGACCTCCAGCGCGGCCTCGGCGTCGAGGGCTCTGTCTAAGGGCTCGACGTTCGCCGGTCCCGAACGAGTAGAAGAAAAGTCGAGGGCGCCGGGCTCGCCGCGCACTCGAAAGCGCGAAATGGCTTCGCCGAGAAAGGCGATCGCGCGGTCGGCGGCGACGCTTCGGCGCACGAGCGAGAGCTCGCTTTCGGCGCCCGGGCAGCCCGCGTTTCCGGCGAGGCGCGCGGCGTTCCGGAGGTCCTCGAGGCAGAGGGCGTCGGGTTTGGAGCGTTTGAGGGCGTCGCGGGCGGCCGCGAGAACCGCGCACGCGGCGACCAGCGCCTTGGTCGCGGGCGAGAGGAAGGAGTCGTCGCCGCACGAACCCTGGACCTCGAGGAGAGGGTTGGCGTCGCAGCGCGTCAAGTCGAGGTCGCCGACGACGCCGGAAATTCGCGACGTCGAGTCCGCGAGGGCGAGACGAGCCGTCTCGCACGCGTCGCGGTCCGAGGCGAGGGCCCGGAGCTCCCTGAGCTCGGCCGCGAGCTGGTTTCTCCGGCGGCTGGGGATTCGCGATTTCTTCTCGACGTCGAACGCTCTTTCGAGGCGAAACGGCACGTCGTTCTCGAGGCCCTCGCGAAGCGCGCGCCAGGCGCCGGCGGCGCGAAGGGCCCGCGACGACCTGACGAGAGCGCAGCTCGCGACGACGAGGCGCGCCTCGTCGGACTGGGGCGCCGACCACGAGCCCGACGCGTTACCGCCGCCGCCGTAGCCGCCGTAGAGCGCGAGAGGCGGCTCGAAGATGCACGACGCGTCGCGCTCGTGTGCAGAAAGAAGATCCAACTCGTCGCCGCACGCGGCGCGGACGGACGAGGGGCACTCGTCCTCCCAGTCGTCGCCGCCGCTGCTGCTTTGGAGCTCGACGTCGGCCGCGCGCGAAGCGCGGCCCAGAGCCGTCCGGAGGTCCGCGAGCGCGGCCGCCGACTCGGCCTCGTCGTCGACGGACGTGAGTTCGAGCACGACCACGCGCTCTCGCAGGGACGCGAGGTCCCGGGCCGCGGCGACGACTGGCCCGACGTACGGCGCGAAGGTTGCCAAAGCCGCCGCCTCGTCCGCCGCCCCGCGCAGTGCCTCGCAGTGCACTCCGTCGATCGAGAGGCGACCGGGCCGCCCCGTCGCGCGGCCTTCTCCCATGGCGCGACACGCGGCGAGCGCGAGATGCCGCGCCTCGGCGCGGTCCGCGAGGAGCACGAGCTGGCTCGCGACCTTCTCCAAAGCTGTTGCCGTGGATTTCTGGCCGTTCTTTGCCGCGGCAGCCCGGCACTCGGCGGCGACGGCGCGCAGGTTCTTCGTCTCCTCGGAGATCGCGGTCCAGTCGCGAGGGGCCTCGAGGGCCGCGCGGCACCGCGAGAGCGCGGAGGCCCCTCGAACAAGCGCCACCGTTGTCTCCGATTGTGGGTGTGGTGGTAGCTCGAACGGCCCTATCGGATCGGTCGCGCCACGCCGGAATGCGCCGCCGGCGTCGACGAAGGCGCCGCCAGACCGGAGAATTGCGGCGACCGCTTCCGTCCGCACGACGACGTCGCAGGCTTCGCGCCGCAGCAGCGACGCCTCAACCCGGTCCTCGTTGTCCAAAAACTCCTCGAAATCTTTCGGAGGACCAGAAAAGACGGGATCGCGCCAGGCGTTGGCCGCCGCCTTGGTCCGTAGAGTCTCGAGGGTCTCGGCGGCGGCGATGGCGCGGGCCGTCGCGCGGGACGCGAGTCCCGCCGCCTCGCGCGCCGCCTCGAGAAATAATGCCGCCGCCTTTTCCCCCTTTGGCCGCGGCGGCGGCGCCGCGAGGTTTCCGACGTCGCCCGAGAAGCGGCCGCCCGATCTCCGCCAGGAATGGAGGGCTCGGCGCGCGTCGTACTCGGCGCCCTCGGCCCGCGCGATGCGCTTCTCGCGCCGCGCAACGGCCAGCGCCTCCTCGTACCGCGGCGGGTACGGCCAGGCTCGAGTATCCGCAAACTCTTCTTCTTCTTCTTCTTCTTCTCGGACGTCGAGCGCGGCGCGATCGTCGGACCCGAGGGCGCAGCGTATTCGCGACACAGAAATCGCCGCCGCCAAGAGCCTGCGAGCGAGTAGTCTCGAGACAAAAGAAACCGTACCTCCTCGTCGCGATCGAGGTGGTGAGCTTCTTCTTGACCTCGTCGTCGTCGTGTTCTTCTTCTTCGAGGAAACGCGCGTGCTCGGCATAGAGGTCGAGGCAGTCTTTGGGGAGAGGGGCGCGATTGCCCGGCTCCTCCGACTCGTCGGGTAGTGGTCTGATGAGAATAATTTCGCAGAGACGGGTGGCGAGCGACGCGTCTGTGGCGAGAAGCGTTGACTCGGAGATTTCGGTTCGTCGGAGGTCGGTCACAAGCTCGGCCTTCTTGCATTCGTTTATCGCGCGGTCCCAGTCGGCGTCGCGGAGCGCGCGCCGGAGACTCCCCATCGCGAAAACTGCCTCGAGGCGCCTCTCGACCCCGCGATACTTCCGGACCGTCGCGTCGACGCAGCGCGAGGCGCGGTCCATTCTCGCCTCGACGGCCTCCCATTCGTCCTCCGACAGGGAGTAGGCCGTTTTTTTTTCCCCCGGTAAACCCAAGTCGGCGTCTCTCAAAAATCTCTCGAAATTCAGGGAGGCCTTCGCGGCAGCAACCTCCTCGACGATAACGTCCGGCGGTTTTGGGGACACGACCGGCTGCGCGAGGTAAGATTCGAGACGTTCGATAGCTTCAATCGCGGCTTCGTCGTCCTTCGCGAAGAGCGCGTCTCTTAGAGAAACGACCAACCGCGCGCCGCGCTCGAGGGCGTAGGCGGTTGGGTCGAGGGCGCGCCGCGGCAACGTGGCCGCGTCGCGCCTATCGTCGGCGCGAACGAGGGCCGCCCGCACGGCCGACGCGTCCTTCCGGCACGCCGGCGTCTCGTCGTTATCAACATCGAGTGGTTCGGTGCCCAGGGCTTCGAGAAGATCGGCCCTGACCTCGTCGTCGGCCGCGAGACGCAGCAGGAGGCCGACCTCGTCGCCGGCCGCCGGCGCTTTCTCGGCGACGCGAGGTTCTGCCTCCAACAGCTTCAAGACGGCCGCGCGCGCTCCGCGAAAGTCGTAGCACCGCGAGGCCTCGCGGGCCTCGGCGATGCGCTTGGCGGCCGTCGAGTACACAATCGCCTCGGCGCTCTGGTAGTTGTTGTTGGAAGAACCATTCTTATTATTATTAATATGGAGGAGGAGCGCCTCGGCGCACCACGTGTCTGGGGCCCGGGCCCGGTCGAAAAAAGCGCGCGGATCCGCGAGGAGTTCGTCGCTCGTCGTAGTCACGTCGACGCGCAAGAACTTTTTTTCCAAGGGCGCGACCACGGTCTCGAGCTCGGCGACTAACGCGTCCTTCAGGTCCCGCGCTCGTTTCTCGACCTCGGCGCAAAACGCGTCGTCGACGACCCCGCGAGATCGCAAATTAACGAGAAGCGCGAGTCCCTCGGCGATATCAACCCCCGACTTGAAAGCGGTTCCCCTCTCGAGAAGCTCCGAGGCGCGGGTCGCGGCCTCGGCGTCGGCCAGCGCCTTTTTCGCGGCAACGATAGCCCTTCGCAGCCGCTGCGAAGACGGCGCCGTATTTTTTGATAAAACGGTCTCGGCGAGGAAGCCCCACCGCCGCCGCCCCGTACGAGCTGCCGACACCATGCAGCCTTTCGTGAGGACGACGGCTTCCAAGATCTCGCGGATATTGCCTTTGGCGGCGGCGGCGGTCTCGAGGCGGTCGGCGTCCGCGGTCTCGCCCGCCTCGCGCACTCTGGCTTCCCCGAGCCGGTTCGCGACCCACGCGGCCGCGCGCGCCTCGGCCGCCACCAACTTCGCCGCCGCGACGCGCGCCGCCTTGAGCCGCGGACCCAGCCTCGAGGCCGCTGCTTTGCTCGCGTCCAACGGCAGAAACGTAGCGGCGGTCGCGAGAGCGGCGGTCGCGGCTCGACAGGTCGAAACGAGTCCAGCCAAGTCGTCGTAGTGCGTCGCGTCGAAACGCCGCGACGCCTCCTTGAGAGCCCGCGCCGCCGAAGACGCCAGGGCGCGCCGCGACCGGGTCTGGAAGATGAGGACGGCCGCGAGACGCGCGCCCTCGCGCGTCGCCTCGAGCGCGGCCGCCGCTTTTGAGCGAGCGAAGATCCGCGTCTTCCCGACGGCCAGCTGCTCTTCCCCGAAATCCGACCTCAGCGCCCGGACGGCCGCGCGGCAAAAGGCACGAGTGTCGCCGTGCTCGAGGTCTAGGAGCAGCCGGAGTCCGTGCCCGTATCGGGCGGCAAAATCCGGAAACGAGTACCTGAACGGCCAGCCCGACCTCTGGATCGCGACGGTCTCGAAGACGCCCGAATATCGGAGCTGCTCGAGGACGAGCCGGGAGGTGAAAATATCCCTCACCTTCTCGGCGTTGGGCTTGATGCAACGGACGTAGTGGGCGTCGGTCGCGTCGAGCGTGCCCATCAGCGACGCGAGCTGCGCTCGAAACTTCTTGCTCGCGCTCGTCTTGTGGGATTTTCGCGGAGACTTTGGTGTCGTCGTGTGCGCCGCCTTCGTTTGCGTCAAAAATGCCTCGTCGGGGGCTTCCTGGTCAAACCCGAGCAGATTTTGGAACCTGGGGTCGTCCGACGCGTCCAGACACTGCTGCAGGTCCGCGCTCAGCCGGTCGAGATTCTTTTCCAGAAAGTCGCGAATCTCGTAAGCGACCTCGCCCGCGTAGTGCCGGATTCCAAACCGGTCGCTCCGTCGACGCTTGTCGAGGGTGAACCGCGGGTGCGACGCGTACGTCTTCGCGAGCTTTCCGTGCCATCCCTTGTCCGACCCGCGGGGCAGACGCCCCTCCTCGTCCAAAGCGTCGAAGATGCCCGCGACGCACTTCAGGATGTCGCCGTTGTCGTCGTACCGCACGTCCGCGCACGACACGCCTTCCTCGGCGTACAACAGCATCTCGGTCTCGAATATGTCCCGGTTGAACTTGTTCTGGAGGTGCTCGTTGGCCAAATTTATGCACAGCTGCTCGAAAGAATTGCACTTGAATATCTCGAACCCAAAGACATCCAGAATTCCGATCTCCCGCGCTCCTGGTGTTGGTGTTGGTGTTGTTTTTGTTGTTGTTGCACTACCATCATCATCATCATTTGTTTGGTGGTGGTGTTGGTGGTCCATCTCGCGGTTCACGCGCCACACCAGCACGTCGAAAAGCTTGGCGTGGATGGCTTTGGCCAACGCGTCCCGCCCGTCCGACGCTTCCGTCGCCGTCAGTCCTTTCGTCGCGAACGACCGCCGCCGCCCCGAACCGATCTTGCGCGACACGAGCGCCAGCGACAATATTGCCGGATCCACGCGCAACGCCGAGGCGGCGGGACCGGCCCGGCCCTCCGCGATCCGACACGTCTCCTCGTCTTGCGTCGCCTCGAACTCGATGTTCCCGAGGTGCAACACGGCCGCCACGACCCCGAACACGAACGCCGTCTCTTCCGAAGAAAACTTCAACTTGGCCACCGCCGACGCCACCTCCCGCAGCTCGTCGCCGTCGTCCTTCCCGGGAATCTTCGAGCACCCGGAGATGGCGAGGTAAGAGAACGTGGAGCACACGTCTGAGTCGCCCTTTCTCCACCACGGCTCGCACACGCGCGACGCCGTTTCGCCGACAAACCTTCTCAACTCTTCTTCCTCGAAAGCCGCGAGCGTCTGGTAGTAGCAGTGGTAGTTCCGCTCCCCGGCCGACTGGAACACCACCCGCGACTTTTCGAGGAGGTAGTTCGTGTTTGCGGCCCCCAATATCTGCCCGACCTCGCTCACCTTGATCTCCGTATACTTGCCAAAACGACTCGAGTTGTTGTTCCGGAGCGTTTTCGCGTTCCCAAACGACTCGAGGATCGGCGACGCCGACAGGATCATCTCGGGCGTGATCGCGTGCGACGACTCGCCCACCACCAACTTGGAAGTCCCCGCGAGAAGTTGGAGCACAAGCTTGGCCGTTTCCGTCTTGCCTTTGTTCGAACGCGTCACGAGACACTAACTAAGTAAGCGCCGCCGGCGGCGGCGGCGGCGGAATCCACGACAACACACGATACGGCGGTTTATTCTTACAAAGCCGCGCAACAATCATCGCGATGATGATGATGATGATCATCGCAACAACAACGAGGTTTCCTTGACCTTTCGCGAGTCGAGTCCACCTCTCGATTCCTCTTGAGATCACGCACCCCGCACCACCACACAATAACAGTGTTGTGAACAAAAACAAAACGAGACGTACCCGCCCCCGACTCGCCCGATATGATCAACGACTGCGGCTTGGCGGCCCTCAACGCAAACCGGCACGCGCGCGCCGCGACGTCCCAGACGTGCGGCATCGCCTCGTCTTCCTCCTTCCCCAACGCGCGCCGCGCGAAGGTCTCCAGCGTCGCGCCGTCGTACAGCCGAGCGATTTGCTTGAACGGGTTCAGCGCGACCAACACCGTGCCCATCGCCGTGTAGATCTCGTCCTGTCCGAACCGCGCGCGCAGCACGTGCAGGATGGTGGCGGGGTTCACCTCGGCCAGCATCGCCAGGTCCGCGGTTACGCTCTGCGCGCGCGCGATGTCCCGCACAACGAAGCATTCGTCGCCGGCGGCGGTGACGACGCTCTCGCCCACCTCCACGCGCAGCTTGCTCTCACCCTCGACGCTTGCCACACGCCCGATCTCGTACACGGCCTCCGACGATGCCACCGGCACCCAGCACGTGTCCCCCGCTTTTAGTTGGGCGGCGCCCGCCATCGCGTCTTGACTGACACCAGATCGATTTTGTGGCAATCAATCAATCACCCTTGCCCCGTCCGTCGACCCTGTGGCAAGTTGAGGGCCGAACACCTTTGTACTGATGACATCAGTACAAAGTTTTTTTGCGGCTTTCTCAGCCGAACTACTACGCCAGTGCGGGGATTGAGGATATCTGGTTGACAGCTGATCCCGTTTCATGGCTCCAAGAGATGTTCGGCGACGACACGTGATCAGGCCATTCGGGGCCAGCGTCGCGCTCTTCCCCTGTTGACTCGGTGCATGCTGCTGCTGCTGCCCTCAGCTTGTTTTCACCCCCCGCCGCCCCGAAAAGGGGTAAGTCTTCTATTCTTTGCTCTTCCGGCGCGGCCGTCGCGCAAGAGGGATGCGGCGGCCGTCGTCGTCCTTTCTAGTGACCAGCCTGCGGCTGAGCGACGACGCTTTGGTGGCGCTCAACTTGCGGATGCAGGCCCTCGGGCCGGACCTAACTAGGATCCGCCGGATCCGCAACGTGACGTGGCTGCATAACTTGCTGTGGACGGGCGAATTCGATGGGCTGGAAGCGTCGGGCGAGGTCATGGGCGCCGTGGACGGGCCGGCGACGGTGGTCAAGGCGTACGCAACACACGGCTCGGAATCGCTTTTGCAGCGTGACGACGATTGGTCGGCGGCGTTGGTCGACTGGCGGCCTCCGGGAAGGGTCGTGGTCGGCGCCCGCTCGCGTCCGATGTGGTTCGCGGCGCGGGACGGCGAGTGGGCCGCCGCGAGCTGCGCGTCCGCAATCCCCGTTTCGCTCAGACCAGCGTGGAGCGTCGATGGCGTTGTTGTCGCCTCGCTCGACGGTCGGCGGCTCACGACCTACGAGTCTCGGTGGACCGAGAGCGACAACGACAACATTAGTGCTGCGGCGGCGTTCTACTGTGTTTCGGAGATGTCGTCGTGCACGGAGTCGGCGTTGCTGGCGTCCTCGTCAGCTTTTCTTCTAGATGCGCCAGAGCGCGAGGCGCACGACGTCCACGCGCGCGACGTCCGCAGCAGAGGCAGCCTCGCGTGCGGCGTCAACGCGACTCGCGACTCGTGCGACGACTGGACGCGATTGGTGGTCGAGGGTCTCGACACCGCTGCGGCCCGTGCCGTCGAGACGGGGGCGGGGTGCCGGCCGTTTAGAGCCTTTGCGAACTTCTTCAAGGGCCAGGCGGCCCCGGCGCTCCGGGGCCTCGCGCGTTGCCCTGGCGCGTACACCCCGATCAGGCGCGCGCTCGCTCTCGCGCGCGACGAGCACCCTAGCCAGGCGTGGCGCGACCTCGCGACCTACGCCTTGGCTGCCGTTGCGCACGCCGGCGCGGGGGGTTGGGATCTGCGGGTCTTCCCGAACAAGCCGCCCACGCTCGCCGGCGACGAGGACCAGTCCTGGCTCGGGAGCCTTTTCTCGACGACTCGCGACGACTCGGAGGATTGGGCGGGTGAACAACCACCACCACCGCACAGCCAAGTCGTCCGCGTGGTCGCGACCGCCTCTGCATGGCGACCGGAACTCGAGAGGCTGCGCGTCTCGTGCCGCGCGGCCAACCTGAGCCTGGACGTGCTCGGCCTCGACCACCTCGAGCTCGCGGTCCAAGGCTACGCGCACGATTGGAAGCTGCGACTACTGGCCAAATACTTGGCGGACGTCGAGGACGCGGACGGCGTGTTGGTAGTGGACGCCTACGACGTCCTATTGGCGCCGTCGGCGCGCGAGCGCTTTATCGCCGCGCGAAGAGACTTCGTCCTTTTCTCGTCCGAGGTCGACTGTTGGCCGGACGCTGCCGTCTGCCGTGACTTCCCCCACTTCGGGTCGCTAAATTCTGGGGCCTTCTTTGGGTCTGCCGCCGCACTCCGCCGGATGCTCGCCACGATAGAAGCCAAGTACGGCGAGATGGCGCTTTGCGGTAATGACGATCAACGCGTCTACCAGCGATTCGCCGTCGAGCATCCCGGTGCCGTAGAGCTCGATCGCGAGCTTTTCCAGTCCATGCACGGCTACAACTGGACGGTCCACTTCGACGACGGGGGTAATCCACGTCTCGAAGGATCTCTCCTCCGAGACTTTGAAGTGATCGTTCGGCCAGCAGTCCTCCACTTCAACTCGCACGACGGGAAGGCCATGTACGAAGCGTACTCGGCCGCGATCGGTCTTCCAATTTTCGTCGTGAGCCTGGGTCGTCGTGCGACAGAGCGGCGCGAGCACATCTTCCGCGCGTTGGCTGGCGTCGGGCTGCCGCGCGTCGTCGATGCCGTCGACGGCGACGACCTCGTGCGCAGGACCACTAGTACGGACAACCTCGTCGCGACGTGGCAGTCTAAGAGCGATAGGAGGACTGTCGCGCGCGCCTTCGACTGGACGGACCCGCTCTTAGGAGGAGCGGCGATGCCCGAACGCCTCACGAAGCGGATCCTCGCGTGTGCCGTCTCGCACCTCCGCGCCGCAGCCGCCGCATTGCGCGCCGACAGATGGCCGGCGCTCGTCGTCGAGGACGACGTCGACGCGACTCGCCTCTCGGCGGACGTCTTTACGTCGCACGTGCCGAAAGATGACCCCAACTGGACCGTAGTCCAGCTCTCATATCTCATCGATGACCCGTGGCTCGCCGGCGACCTCGTCGCACGCCGCTGTGCGCGCGGCGAAACGCTCGTCCTCCGGGATTGCTGCGCGCCGGCGAACCGCTTGGTCGGCGCGCAGGCCTATCTCCTCAGCCGCCGCGGCGCGATGCTGCTCGTCGACACGTTCGTCCGCAACAATAATAATTTTTTCGATCTCACCGCGCGTAGCACGCTCAACTTCGCCGCCGACTACCTCGTATACAACCTTGACGGCGTCTACGTCGCCACTCGCCCGGTCGTCGTCGAAGACGAAAGCATCGAGCCGCGGTCCACGATCGGCCAAGGTCACGTCGCCCTCGCCCAGAGCACGCGAGCCTTGACGCGCAACGTTCTCGACGCACCCTGCGACGCTGGCGTCATCGCCGCCGCGTCCTTGGTCCTCCAACACGAAGAAGACGCGAGGCGCGACACCAACAGACGAGACCGGGGTCAACTCGTCGTCTTGATCGGCGACTTCCTCGTCCGAACGCCGCGGGGAATTCAGAAGGACCTCGCGTCGCTCTTGCCAACTATCCTCCGAGCGCTCGAGGTCACCGATCTAAAGGTCCGACGCCTTCTTGCCCAGGCGCTCGCGCAGTGCGACGCGTCGTGCGCGCCGTTCCCTTGGCAAAAAGCGGTCGTCTTCCCTTCACCCATGAGCTGCTTCGTCGTCGTCGTCGACGACGATCCGATGGTCTGCGCTCGACTCGGGCTCCTTCGAGGGGGTCCTGAATGCGCCAGAGTGCGCGACGCCCTCGCGCAGAACGGATCGACGTTTGTGCCTTGTGGCGAAGACCTCTGGTGCGCGCCTCTCCACCGGCGCGCCGCCCAAAGTGCGGCGAATGCCCCCCGCGTACCCACGATTATTGATGATGATGATGCCGGGGAGGACAACAACCCGAGACTTCGCGCCGCATCATTTTTGAGCGCCCTCGCGGCGCATTCGACGGCCCCTCGCGCAGCCCTCTTTGTGGCCATTGCCAACGCCTGGAAGAAGAAGAAGGGTTATGAATTAGAGTGAGTTTTTTTAGCGCCTCCTGCTGCGATGACGACAACAACAAGGTCCGAGGCACCTTTGACGGGCCTCGCCGAGAGGCGAGCAGGGCAGACGATCAATCGGTTCCGGGAGGTCAAGACGGAGCGCGAAGCGAGCGAGGCAGCCGCGGTCAAGGCGGCGGTCAAGGCGGCGGCGGCGGCGGCGAACCGGCCGGTGCGCGCTGGTAATTGGGCTGTCCCGCTCTCAGCCGCGGAAAAGAGTGTGGACCAGTGGAGCCGCCGGGAAGTGGAGGAGTTTATGCGCGAGTTTTGCGGTTCGCGGGATTCCCAAGCGCTGCGGCATAAACTCGAATTCATCTCGCGATCTACTTTGGTCGACGCGCGGGCGCCCGTGGAGAGGTGCGCCGTTCGAACAGAGGTCAACCGCGCCGTCGCCGCCCTCGCCTGCCACCGCACCCAAGCCAAGGCCGAGAGTTGCCTTGTCAAGCGCCCCGAGGACTGCAAGTTTTTCATTCCGAGGTACGGCATCCACCAGGTCATAAAGAAGGTCGCCGAGTCTCGCACGAACCAGACCATGTTTGAGCGGCTCGCCCACCTCGACAAAGTAGTCACTGGTGGGGGAGGTCTGGCAAGGCAACAAGGCGACGCCGAGGAGGAGGGAAAATATGCAGCGGCAGCCAATTCGCACGACGACGAGGCTCCTCCTCCTCCTCCTCCTCCTCCTCCGTCGTGAGATTATAAATATACATCGAGCATCGCCGATCGCCCGCGGTTTACAACCCGAACCCAACAGCCACTAGCGTGTGCGGAGGCGAGGATTGAGGAAGGAGAGGGCGCCGTCGCCAAAGTGGACGGGGCCGTATGGAGTCATGGTCCTGTGGCCGTGGTCGAAGTCCCAGACGACGCGCCAACCGCGCGCAAGGAAGAGGCGCTTAATCGGCTTGGTGAGGTTGTGGGTGTCGCGGAGATGTGTCCCAATGTGGACCCGTTTGGTAGTTTTGGTGAGGAGGTCGATGACGCTCGGGTCGGCCAGAATGTCGTACTCGGCGCGCTGGACGTCCATGTCGACGATGTCGACGACCGGGGGGAAATCGTAGATTCGGAAGAGGGTGTGAAGCGAGACCGGCTGGCGGCCCCTCGATGGGTCGAGAGCGCGGCCGACGCCCCAGTCCTCCCCGTAGATGCGCAAGTTGGCGTCGGCGCGTTCGCGCCGAAACGGCGTGCTCGCGTCGGTGGCCGCGACGAAGCCCACGTGAAAGTGGAGGCGTTGGGGGTCGAGGTCGTTGAGCATCGAGAGGTTCCGGGCCGTATCGACGAGGGTGTCGAGGACGTCGACGAGGAGGTACCGGTAGTCGGGGGTTCGGTGTTTCTGGAGAAGTGCCTTGTGCGCGGCGAGCGTCCAGTGGCCGTAACCCGCTCCAAGTTCGACCGCCGCGAAGGGCCGCCCGCCGGGATACTCTCTCACGGCGTCGAGGATGTCGGCATATTCGAAATACTCCTCGGCCACCACGGGCCAGACCGTCTGCACGATGCCGACGCGTTTGCGCCCGAGCGCTCGGAAGAGGCCGCACTGCCGAGTGCGAATGGCGTGCGCCTCGACCTGAAAGCTGTACGCTGCGTTGCAGTACAGCCGGTACGGGATCACGACGCCCAGGAAGTCAACGACGAGCATGTCGCGGGTCCGTGCTCGGCCGCTCCAGGGCTCGAAGGCGAGGAACGCGGGGTGATGTTTGGGGGGGATCGGGAAAAACGGCGCGACAGCATTGATCGGCCGCAGCGCCCCGGCCGGGGACCGGCTCCCGCACCTCAACGATAGATAGTTCGAGCTGTACCACCACACGCACGACCGGGACACGGTGGTGGTGGACAACAACAGCAACAAAACACGTCCGAACAATAATGTCATTTGTATAACTATTTGTATAATGAATTCAATCGTTGTTATTTATATTCTGGGGCGCCCAGAGTCCGTCCGTCCGTCCGTCCGTCCGTTATTAGGTGCGGTCCCGCCCCCGGAGGCGCGCTATTGCGCGCTCGAGGTCGAGATGCTTGCGGACGAGGCGGTCGTAGTCGCGGTCGCAGCGCAAGATCTCGGGGGCGATCGCCTCCTGGTCGGCCTTGCGCTTGAGGTTGATCGTCTCAGCCCTTCGCTCGGTCGCAGAAGCGAGGGCCTCGAGTTGGCGGTGGAGGTTCTCGAGGTCCTGGACGTGGCGCTTCCACGTGGCCTCTGCGAAGGCCTCAGCGAGCTCGAGGTTGACGACGCGGTTCGCCTGATGTTCGAGCTGCGCCCAGCAGTTGTGGAGCGCGCGGGGCCACTCGGTGCTCCTGTCGCGCGGAGGGTCGCAGTTGTACCGTTCGATCGAGAGCGGGGCGGGGGCCTCGCCGCGGTCGATGCGCTCGAGTTCGGCCAGTACCATCGGCCCGAACTGCGGGGGGCGCGAAGGGGGTAGCGCGGGCGCCGCCGCGCTCCCCATTTCCGCCTCGATCAGCTTGTTGACGACGCCGCCCGTCGCCGGGGGCTCGACGTAGGCCATCGCGTCCATCAACGCCGCCTTCTCCCGCAGCGACGCGGACCATACGTCGTCGTCGTCGTCGTCTTTGGTGGTTTTGGGGACAATCATCGTCGTCATGTCATCATAACCCCTCTTAACAACACAGTACAGTCGTCGTCGGCCTTTTGCTTGAAAACCCTAAGAAAAAAAGAAAGGATGCAGGAGGCCAAGTTCGTGACGGGGGGCACGGAGAAGTGGCGGATCGCGGTGGTGGCAAAGCTCGAGGAGTGGCTCGCGAGCGACGAGCCCTCGCTGACCTTTCCGTCCGACCTGAGCAAGGAGGAAAGACGGTATCTCCACGAGCAGGCCCCGCGACTGGGTCTGACGACAAAGTCGACGGGTTCGGGGGAGGCGCGGTTCATCACGGTGTCCAAGCCCCGCGACGCCTCCCGCGACGGCGTGCTCGAGCTGACACGGGGCGTCCTCGATGCCCTCGCGGCTCACATGCAGCGGTTCCCGGCATCGACGACGACCGAGTTGGGGTCGTACCCGGAGCCGGTCGAGCCGGCGAGGCGCTCGGAGCGCCGCGCCGGAGCCAAAAAAAGTACACCGCCGCCGCCGCCGCCTATGCCGTCGCGAGCCGCGAAATCGGTGTCGAAACAGCAGCAACGGTCCAAGCTTCCGGCGTGGGCGTTCCGGGGCGAGGTGTCGCGGCTGGTGCGGGAGTCGCCGGTCGTGCTGATCACCGGCGAGACCGGTTGCGGCAAGTCGACGCAGGTGCCCCAGTTTATCCTTGACGACGACGACAAGGACGAGGAAAGTAGTAGTGTTCCGAAAAAGAAGATCGCGTGCTCGCAGCCGCGGCGGCTGTCGGCGATCGCGGTGGCCGAGCGCGTCGCGTGGGAGCGGGGCGAGGCGGTCGGCAAGTCGGTGGGCTACGAGGTGCGGTTCGAGTCGCGGGTCGAGAAGAGCAGCGAACTGATATTTATGACACCCGGGACCCTCCTCCGCAAGGACTTGCGGGAGTACAGCCACGTCATCCTCGACGAAGTCCACGAGGAGGACGCCGATACCGAGTTCTTGCTGATCGCGTGCCGCGAACTCGCGAGACGACGCGAGGTAAAACTCGTACTCATGTCGGCGACGCTGGCTTCGGAGAAACTCGCCGACTACTTTTCGGACATCTCCGACAATGCGGGGTGTCCGGTGGTCTCGATCGGCGCCAAGGTGTTTCCGGTGTCGACGTTTTACCTCGAGGACGCCCTCGAGCACGCGGGCCGCGTCGATTCGCTCGTCGAGAAAAAGAAGAAAGCGCCGAGACTATCACCCGAAATGCTCGCGTCGCTGCCCCCGCCCCCCACTCTCCGGTGCGCCTTGTGCGGGAGGGACGGGTTCGTGTCGCCCGAGGAGCTCGGGGACCACGCGGCAGCCTGCGAGGGCGAGGCCGAGCTCGTCGACGTCGAGGCCGCGCGCGACGACCTCGCCGTCGTTGCCGACGTCCTCTCGACCTCGCGCGCTTCGGTTGTTGTTGTTCCGGCGGCGCCGGAGCGGACGATGACTGCGAGCATCGAGGAGGAGGAGGAGGGGGAATGTTTCGAGGAGGCGGTCAGCGTGCTCGCGTCGCGTCGCGACTCTCCGAGCTCGCGGCGCGACCCGGCCGCGATCGAGGCGGCCGTGCGCGCCTACCAGCGCCGTACCGACGACGACGCGGTCGATGTGGAGCTCGTGTGCGACCTCGTGCGGTACATCATGGGCTCGAGCTACGAGAAGGGCGCGATTCTGGTCTTCGTGCCGGGGTGGGCCGACATCGTCGACGTCGTCGCCAAGCTCGAGGAAGATTCGCGGTGTCACTGCGTCCCGCTCCACTCGTCTTTGGAGGCTTCGAAGCAACGCGCGGCCTTCGCTCCGACGCCAGACCACCACCACCACAAGTGGAAAATCGTCGTCGCGACGAACGTCGCCGAGACTTCGATTACGATTCCCGACGTCTCCTTCGTCGTAGACGCGGGCCTCGAGAAGACCCTCGGCTTCGACCGACTTCTGGGCGCCTCGGTCCTCCGCGCGCAGCGCGTGTCGGCGGCGTCGGCCGCGCAGCGCGAGGGCAGGGCCGGCCGCACCAAGCCCGGCGTCTGCTTTCGGCTCTGGACGCGGCGCCGCCACAAAGCTCTCGCGCCGCGACGCAAGTCGGAGCTTTTGCGCGCGAACCTCGACGCCCTCTGCCTTCGCGCGGCCACCCTCTGCGCTTCGACCGATTACGCCCGCGACGCGCGAGCCTTCCTCGGCAAAGCCCTCAACCCTCCCCCCGAAGCCTCCGTCGACATGGCCCTCCGAGACCTCGCGAACATGGGCGCCCTCGTCGTCGACGACGAAACCCCCTCGGCCCTCGGCGAGCTCCTCGCGAGGCTCCCGCTCTCTCCGCGACTCGGCCTCGCCGCGCTCTACTCGAGGCTCCTCGGCGCCTCGCCGGCGCTCGCGTGCGCTCTAGATGCGAAGGACCCCTTCCTCAAGGGCTCCCACTCGCGCGCCGTCATGGCGGGAGCTTCGTCTTCGGACGTCGTCGCCCTCTACGAAGCCGCCTCGTCCTTCCGAAACGCCAAGAAGCGCGGCGGACCCGAAGTCGCCCGCGCCTTCTGCCGCAACAACTCCCTCGCTTACTCGACGCTCGCGCTCGTCGACGCCGCGACCGTCCAGCTCGACAGCGCCCTCCCTTCCGTAAACAAACCACCCCCCGCGGTCCGCGGCCTCGCGTCCGCCCTCGCCGTCCCGGCCCTCTACCCGAACATCGCCTCCCGCCGAAAAGGCGACGCGACCTACTCGCTCCGCAACGGCACGCGCTGTCGCCTCCACGCCGCCTCCCTCGCCGCCAAGAAAACCTCGCCCTATACGTCCTTCGCGCCCGCGCCCGCCCCCCAGATCCTCGCCTTCGGCGCCCTCCTCGAATTCCAGGATTCGAACGGTCGCGGCGGCCTCGCGATCGCGACCCTCTCTCCGGCCTCGCCCCTCTCGCTCCTCCTCCTCTGCCACGGCACGCTCGACATCCAACAACATCCCGACGACCAAACCCGTCGACTCCTTTGCCTCGACGGCCTCCGCTTCCGCGCGACCGACGCGGCCCTCGTCCGCTCCGTTCTCGTGCTCCGTACCCGCCTCCGGGCGGCCCTCGCCGATCTCGTCGCCGGCAGACCTCTCGCCCCCGAAAAAGCCGACGCAGCCTTGGTCGCCGCGACCGCGCTCCTCCTCGAGCACGCTTCCCTCAACAACAACGACGACCGCAACAACCCCCTGCTCAACAACGTCTCGCCGACACTTCCCGGAGGAGGAGGAGGAGGAGCCGCCAGGCAACACCATTCCGCCAGGGCAACCACTCCTCGCAAACCGACCTACGCCCCCACCCCTGCCTCCGCCCCGCGCGCCGCCGCGTCGACGCGCAACCTACGATCCTCCTCCTCCTCGGGAACCGCCAGCAAGCAAAAGCACCGCAAGCCCGCCGCCGGGGGTCCCAGACCCCCACCGCTCCCGACGCCGTGATCCTCGAGCGCGCTTTTTTTTGCCTCCTCCATCATACCTCATAATAAATAATAATAGCGTGCTGAAATTTTTTGTTTTTGTAAGTATGTCGCCTGCCTGCTGCCACTACGAAGAGGAATGAAGTAAGATGAGATCGCACGCGAGTCGCGCATCAAACAACGTGAGCTTGCAGTTCGAAGGAAGGAAGAAAGCAGGCCCGTGCATGCGTGGCGCTTGGCCATCCTCGCTCACCGTGCCAGAATGAATGGTCTTTCTTTCTTTCTATTAAGAGAGCCAATGCGCACCTCGGACGGACGGACACACACTTCGCCACTGGCGAAATCTTCTACTCTCCCGGAGTCGCCCATTCGCTCTCGAGTCGTGAAAAAAACTAGCACTCGGGTTTCAAGGACGAGGTCGCCGTCGTTACTGACCTCTCGTCACATGTGAAGGCACTTTAGAACCATCACCGACTGCGTCGTATTTCGCTTGGAGAAAAACGCGCACCCACGCACCTGGTAGTTGAGCCGACGGTGCCCAATGTTTTCAACGGCTCAACACCCTTGCCGAGTTCGATCGACGCAAAAGACCCGAGAGAATGTGCGGCGTTCGATGCGCGTGTCGATGAGCTCGAGACGCCTCTCCAGTGCCGCGGACGTCGAGGCGCTCACACCCTCTGATGAGCAGTTTTGAAACGGTGGACGCCGGCGATACAAAGGCGACAACAACGAACGTCCAAGCGGCGGACCTGCCTCCAACGTCCGCTCTAGAATGCGCCACGAGGTTCTATCTGCGCTAGCTAATAATCACTGTGCTCAACGAAAACGACTCGATACTTCTCGGAATTGGGGCACCGTACATTCTAAATAGCCATGCGGCGCCTAGGCCGCTGCGATGCCGGGCGTCAACGCGCATCTTGCTGATTCGCCCGTTCTCACCGGTTTTTTATCGGTGCTCACCATCAACATGTAGCCGCGCAGTCACAGTGGTTGCCTACAACCGACACGCTGGACACGTCTTCGCCAGCGTTTAATTTCGACGACGAACTTCAAAAAAGTACAACAGCACAACTAATTACGTAGTACGAGAACAATACGAGTACGTAGTACGAGAACAATACGAGTACCTAGAGCGTATCACCCGGGTCTACTTGTCGCCGCGAAGCCTTACCCGTCCCTCCCCGCGGGGCGAACCCGTCCCGCTAAACGGAAGCCGTCCCAACTTTTCGGAATCCGAGGTATCGCGTCCTCAGCCCCTCGGTCCGCGTCGAGGCGCCCGACCACCCCCGGGGCGGGCGACCGCCGAGGGCCGCCGCGCGCCCCGACGTCGCCAGCTCTGGCCAATGCCGGGCGGCGCGACCGGGCGGCCGCGCCGAAGGCCTTCGCGCGACGACGTCCGAGAAGCCCGAATTCTGCGCGGCCGCTGCCTGCGCGGGCGGCGAGGAGCAGGCGAAGTGTTTCGGAGCGTTGTGGGTCCCGTCGATGTTGGGCGTACCAACCCCGTCGACCACCGACGCGCGGTTCGCGCGACGGTCGAGGGCTCGGCGACCCGCCGCCGACATCGACCGCAGCTCGTGGTCGCGCGTCCGAGCACGCGCTCTCGCGCGCTCTCGGTGTTGTTGCGGCTTGCTGCTCGCGCGTCTCGCCGACGGTCGGTTGCGGCGGCGTCCGACGTGCAGGGCTTCCTTGTCGCCCTCCTCTTGGGTGCTGATCCGGATCGAGGAACCCGAGAGCACGTGCGGCAGACCTCAACCCGCGCGGAGAACACGTCGCCGCGAGTGTAGCGTAGTGTAGCTTCCTAACCGCCTGCGCTCTTGCGACCGATTCGGTAGAGGAAGGGGCGCTTGCGCTTTTCTCATCGGTGTCCTTGGCGCGGGAGGGAGGGTGCGGCCCGAGTAACCGAAGCCGAATTTTGTACTAGTATAACCAAGATCGCCGGCACGAAGCGCGGCAAGGTGCACCCGCACCACGGAAAGCTCTCCGTATCCTCGAGGGTATCCTCATAGTGAGCCCCTGGAGCTTGTGGCTTTGGAGATCAACGAGCGAGGGGTCGCTGTTAGGCGGCCTCGAGCCTCGGAGAACGACAGAAAACTTTCAAGCACGTTAGACAGAAATGTTACTGAGTACCCAAGTATTCTATCACATTCCTGTCGTATTTTGACAGGAATGTGATAGAATACTTGGGTACTCAGTAACATTTCTGTCTAACGTGCTTGAAAGTTTTCTGTTACGTGTGCACCGGGGCATAACATAACACTTAGGCGCCAAGCCCTACACGTGCGCCGCGCGGGCCCTATCAGCGCGACGTAACGCCCAGGAGCCTCCTCCCTTCAACGCCCGGCTCATTGCTACGAGGCTAGCGAGTTACCCGAACCTAGCGAGTCCCTGGATCTGCCCGCAAGGAGCAAGCTGTGGTCACGTGGTATATTCTTGCTCGAGGGCTGGACGAGGAAACGGGGCGACAGGCTGTGCCGATGTTGTCGAGTGCGCTGCTCGACGTGAATCACGACACTAGTCAAGGAGGAACTTGGACCCGAGGCGCGCTCGGCACGCTTGAGCCTGGCATCGACGCACGCGCCGCTTCGCTTCACCAACGACTCGAACCATAAGAAAGGGACCAAAGCAGCCATCTCGTGCAGATGCTCCGGCAATCGCGTCTAGACGCCAAGGCCCACCCATAACTGTCGAACGAATGCCCCGCGATCATGCCGCTCGATGTGGGAACTGGAAAGAATATCGAGCGATGATCCCGTACGTGCACTACGCTCAAGGTCTCGAAGCTTCGACGGGAGCCTTCGTACTTGACATCAGGTGTCCCAGTCAATCCTTCAGTCTCGGTGCTTCCTATTCGGCTTATCGCTGGACTTCGACTTCTCCAGCGCGTCTCACCAGGAATGTCTCTTGAGACTTGGCCGAGTCGTGACTCCGTCCAGGAGGACTCACGGCGGTTAAATCCTGCTCGTTCCTCCTCGGCACGGTGAACGTCGAGTCGATGATACACGAACCGCCGCTGTCGCCTTCGTCGTTGTTCCCGCAATCGAACGCCGCGCCCCTCCCATCGCGCTCCGAACGCACCCAATCTGTGAGAACGGTTTCTGGGAACATTCTGGACATTCTGGTTGCGCCCTTTCTTTCGGCGCTGGGCTTGCTAGGGGTCCGACTCTCGCTGCAGCGATTTGCCGTCGACCCCGGCGCCAGCACTCAGGACTTAGAGCAGACCCAAAAACTCCTCATCCTGGGCCGAGACTGGGCCGAGACCAATATGCTGACGAACTACGCCTCCTCTGGTCCCCCGATCCCCTCGTGGCTTCGCCACCACCGCGCACCCACGGATGGTCAACTCTCCCGACCCATTGCTAGTTGGAGGGCGAGGCCCAGCCACTCGTGGCACAAGCGCCCGCCAGTTTCACAAAATGAACGCCAGTTAACAAGACTAGGTCGCCTTATCCGGGGCTATTTGCGTCGACCACGCAAAAGCTCAGGTCGGCAGGTCGTCGTCGTTGTTGTCGGCGTTCGTGGATTTGTCGTGGGTGGCAGCGCCATCGACGAGTCGTTGCTTCTTACTTGGGCCCCCATCACGGCCCTTTTTGCCACGGGCGCGGTTCTTGGCGTAGTTGGGCCTTCGCTTTGAGAGCTCCTTCTGGGGCCAGACGAGGTGGGAACTCTCGGATTTGCGGGAGTGGGGGAACTGGTCCTTGATGAGTCCGTCGAGGAATGCGACGCCCGCGTCCTCGCCCCTCGCGTCTAGGACCTCGTAGATCACGGCGCGCTTGCTGAACGCTTTCTCGAAAGCGCGGTTGTCCTTGCGGGTGCCATTCGAGCGCCACGAGTGCTTGCCGTTTTTGCCCATCCCGGACCGCTTTTTTGGACCGTAGAAGCGCTCGAGCTCCTTGACCGGCGGGCCCCAGTCGACGCCGCGAAAGTACTCTTGGGCCACCTCCTGGGGTGACTCGCACGGTCGTAGCTGATAACACGACGCGAATTTGGGGAGCGGGTCCTCGTCCCAGGTCGACGAGTCAGCAACGACGAGAGGTCGCATGCCAAACATGAGCTCGTCGTCCGCCATGTCCTCGGTGGCAAGACGACGTGGTGGCGTCGCAGGCGGATCGGCGTGGCCACTTCGAGCGGTCGAGCGCCCGGCGGGCACGACGGTAGCCTCGGGACGAGACTGGGCGTCGCATACGCGGCTGTGGATCTCGCTGAGCTGGCGCGCGGGCGTGTTCGCGAGCCGGACGGCGGTCGTCGTCGAGGGGACGGCCGCGGCGGCGACCTTGTGGTGGGTGTCGCAGAGCGAGGCGTAGATCGCGTTGATGGCGGCGGCAGTCAGCGTGTCGCCGCGCTCCTGCGCCGCCGCCGCCGTCATCCGCAGGCGCTCGATCGGCATGTTCTTCATGGCGGCGTCTTGGCGCTCGACGTAGTCGGCGAACTCTTTCGTGTTGAACGGCGCGAAGCCCCACATCGGGTGGTCGTCCATCTTCCCAAGTTTGCGCATGAGCGCCGCATCTTGGACGAGGCACTCGGCGAGGTGATCGAGCATGTCGAGGTGGTTGCGCGTATTGCGATCGAAGGTCGCCTCGTCGGAGCGCATCATCGCTCGAACCGGGTCGACCACGGAGCCGAAGACCATATTCCTGAGTCGGTCCGGCACGGGCTCGAGCGATCGCGCGACGTAGTAACACCCGCCTATGATCGGGAAAGCTCGAGCGATCGCGCGACGTCGTCACACGACACCCACCGTCGATCGGGAAACCGGCGCTGTGTCGAATGAAGCGCATCGGGAAGTCGTTGCAGTACGACACGCTGAGCGCGTCCGCCTGCCGATGGTGTGCGGCTTGCCGCAGCTCGTCGCGGCCGACTCCGGCCGCCTCCGCCATCCGGAGAGCCTCGCCGCGGCGCAGGTGGACGACGTGCTCGGGGTCTTCTATTGGAACCGCGATCCGCGCGTACATGCCCTTGGTCTCGTCGAGCATCGCCTTGTCCGAGAGCGGGTTCTTCGGGTCGGGAGGTCCCGACTTGCCGCGGCGGCCAGCAGGCTTGCCGTCGAAGACGAGGAAGTAGTCCATCCACTCGCGGACGACGATCGGCTGCCCGTCCTTCTCGTCCACGCCGGCGTACGGCGTGTAATTGGGCTTGCGGACGCCGAGAACGGTCCACATCGTGAACAAGTAGAGCGCCATGCTGAAGTGGAGGCACCTGCGGATCCAGCGCGTGAACGGACGCGACGCGGCGGGGCGCTCACCTCTCCGGGTTCGTCGCGTGGCGCATCGCGGCGCTCACGTCGGCGTGTCCCGTGACGTTCGTCTTGCCGTTGTCGTGGAGAAAGACGAGCAGCCGGCAAGCGTGGGGCCCCTCGGCGGACCGCGTTTGAAACACGAGCCAGTCGGCGAGTTGGGCCTTGCGGAGGCTGTCGCCGCGCAGAGCGAGCACGTGCTGGACCACGTGCGCGAATCGCGCGCGAGTCCCGCGGAAGAGCTTGTTGCGCTCGGTCGGGCCCGGCGCGCCGTCGAAGAGCGCGTACTCGCAGAGCATTCCGTGCTGCTCGTCGTTGTAGCCGACCAGCAGCGCCCGCGTGTGGCGGCACAGGTACTTCTGGCGCTTGCGGCGCGCCGTGTCCT
This sequence comes from Chrysophaeum taylorii, assembly GCA_029834535.1. NCBI lineage: Eukaryota > Pelagophyceae > Pelagomonadales > Pelagomonadaceae > Chrysophaeum > Chrysophaeum taylorii. The sequence goes on from JAQMWT010000415.1 coordinate 101,613, forward strand.
TCGCGTGATTCGACAGCACTATGGCGACGCCGTAGTGCGATCGGGGCGAGGGGATGTTGTGCTTCTGGATGCGGTGCCTGTACTTGTCGTCGGTTAGCTGCTCCTGGTAGTAGTCGACGAGGGCCTTCAGCAGCTGGCGCAGCGTGCTGATGCCGACCACGTCCCCGTCGATAGGTTTGCCGTACGAGTCGAGCTTCGCGCGCCCCGCCGTGAAGCGCAAGAACTCGAGGCACTTGTCCGGCGTGACGAGGTCGTCGCCGCCGTCGTACGCCTCGCGATCCGGATCGATGCGGTTGCCGTAGAGCGTCGACCCCGGCGCCGCCGCCACGAACTCGCGGAATTGCTTGATCCACCGCGTCCCCGGGCCCGCCGACGTCCCGTAGGACTTCGACGTGTTCGCGGGCCGCCTCTCGAGCTGGCTCGCCCGAAGATCGCGGCTCACCTGCGCCGAACGCTCCGCCGTCGCCGTCGCCGCCGCTCCGCTCGACGTCCGCTCGTCGCGCCTCGCGCCGGGGGGTCTCACTCGGTGTCATGCCGGCGGGTCGCCTTCAACGCGCGATTCAACTTTCGAATCTCTTGGGACGCCCGCCCGCGCCCGCGGCCGCCACGCCAGAACTGCACCCGAACTCCAACGGACCGTCGTTCCGGACCTGTCTCGCCCGAGACGCGAATCCCGTCTTTCCGGACGCGTGCCGGTCTCCGAGTCGGTGATACCTACGTAATACTGCTATGTCGTAAAATAAGGTCTCTGGAGTATTATGGGGGGCTCAAGCAACGGGATTGGACACGGTGCTCACCAACGCTGCCTGCACGACACATAGTACTAGCACGCGCGCGCGCGTGCAGACTGCACTAAACCAGACCCACGCCGACCCTCCCCGAGCTCCCCCAATTCCCACTTCCCTGGAGTAGTCGGTGCTTAGCATATTATTTGTCGGTAGTCTCGAGTGGAGTGAGCTGTGGTTGGCGCTCGCATGGAAGCCCCTCGGGCAGAGCAGAGCAGGCCGTTTAAACGCGCCACGATGATCAACTTACACGACGACATCACGACATCGTCCTGGTTCAACGCGAGTTCAGCCTTCTTGACCTTGGGCTTGAGGCCAGGATTGGCTCGCTTGACGTCGGATTCAACACGCGTGGCGGGAATCCGGTTGCGACAAGGCCCGATAACGACAGCCAGCCTCCCTGGGCGGCCATTGCACGACGAGGACTTGTGCATGGTGTTGTGCTTTTGGAGTCGAGAGGACGGATCGTATGAGGATCCACTGTACACCTAGTGGTGGTGGTTTTCGAGGACGAAGACGTAGTAAGAACCGTTGTTTACGGACTCATCGTTCATCATGCCCAAGTCGGCTCGACGAGAGCGGCGCGGCATCCTTCGTCGCTATGGCGGCGTACCTTCATCGCATCGCAGTCGGTCGCCTCGGCTACAGGTTTGCGCTTGGAGAGCTTGATGCAAAGGCGCAAACACGCCAGCAGTGCGATAGAGTCGTCGCTTCGCTGGGGCGCTCGTCTTCGTTATCGACGAATGTGCAGTCATCACCCTTATAACATCGTCGACATCGCTATCACGGTCGCTCCATTTAATGGAGTCCATACTGCTGTCAAATCGAAGCGCTCTGGATCCCCCATATCTTCTTCTCTGAAACGGCGTCCGTTGCGCCAAGAAGCCGTGGGTTTTTTTAAGTCGACTACTCAGAGGGGGGGCAAGAGCGTCGAGGGGTTTTGGTTGATTGCGCGAAGACGTGAGGGATGCGGGAAAAGCGAAGGTATCTCGTGCACGGGTGGGGTTCTGCAGACCCGGCTTCAGGACCGTAGCTACGAGCTGGATTCCGCCAAGGCAGCATGGACCAGCGAATTCCTCAGAGGCGGTCCAGAGAGTTATTATGTTTATATTCGTGTATGACTTTCTGGAACTCCGACACTTCACTCCTGATGCCCTAGACCAACTTCAACCTCTCTTTCTTTGCGGATTTTCTCTCCGTTCAGTACGGCTTTCCCTCGATTCATACCCCGGCCCTTCCTTCCCGTTTTCCACTTTTAAACTAGGCATTTAGCCCGTCTGGCCCTTCCTCCTTTTCGAAGCGTTCCACCATGCTTGCCGAAAGATGCAGAGTCCTCTCGTGAAGATGACGGTAGCTATGTGTCTCTCTGACAGTGTGAAAGCTAGCAGGTCACTGTGTACCTGTGATGTCAGGCACTCTATTTGCCCCTCGCACGTAGCATGTGGTGAGGCGGAATGGTCTAGTGCCACCCAAGACCGCACGCGGTCGCTACCTACCTCTCGGGAAGCGGGAGAAGAAGGATCTATCGCCGTAATGACGGTAAGGAATCCCAGGCTAAAGAGCCAGCAGTTTAGTCGTTCGTGCTCGACGCGTGCGGCACCACGCGCTGGCGCTTGGCATCCCGCGTCTTGGCTCGCGCCACCTGAGCACGCATGCTGTTCTTTTCGAAGGATTCGGGACGAAGTTCCTTGATAATCTCCGGGAGGAGATCACAGATGGCCTTCCAGTTGGATTCTTGACCGGGTTGCAGACGCGCGTTAACGCGATCCTCGAGCAGTTTGACACCCTGCTGCTCGCCGTGCTTTTCGAGATAGTCGAAGATAGGCTTGCGCTTCTCGTACGCCGTGTTAAACTTGCGGCTTTTGCCTCTCGGATCGCGCGCTCTGGCGCTGCGCCAGGAGAAACCCGTTTTGCCGGTACCCGGGCGCCTGATGGGACCGTAGTACTCGTCAAGGTACTTGAGAGGAGCACCGATGCCGACGCCGCGGAAGTACTCTTCGGCCAACTCCCCTATGGTCGCTGGGCATGAGGCGAGCTTCGTCGCAAGAGCGAAGTTTGGAAGCGCGGGGGGGGTCAACCGGCCAGGTCGATTTATCCGACACAACCAGTCTTTGTTGACCAAACAGAAGGGCGTCGTCTGAGGCGTCGTTTGAGTCGGCGGCCGAAGCCCGTGGCGGTGTCTCTGGAAACAATGCGGGAGTGGTCGCAGGGGGGTCCGATATCGCGCCGGTGAGACGCCGCGGCGCGTCATAGCCACATATTTGGTCGTGGATCTCGCTGATGTGCCTAGCAGGCGTTCCGCTTAATCGCATCTGGATTGGCTGCGCAGGTGGACCGCTGGCCGAGCCTGTGACCTTGTGCTGCTCCAGCATCGTCGCGACCGAACCAAGCACCTCGCGAGCGAAGGCGGCGCACTTCTCATCTCCCCGTTCCTGCGCTGCCTCCGCAGTGCGCTGCAGCTGGTTGGCGCCTTGGTCCGTCATGGCATGGAGGAGCTCCTGCCGGAATGTTAAGAAGCCGTAGGCGTCGTCGTTGAAAGGTGCGTGAGAGAAGACGTGGAAGTGCTTCATATTCCCGTAAAGGACCACGAGGTCCTGGCAGAGTACGACGGCGAGATGCTCGACGACCTCGACAAACTGCTTCGTGGCGAGGTCGAGGTCGTCCTTATTAAAGTCGGGCGATTCGAGCCACTCGTAGTATGAGTCCAGCAATGTCGCGAAAACCTTCTTCACCAACGGCTCGGGAGGTTGGACCAACGCACGCAACAAGAAGAAGTATCCGGATCGGGTCGGGAACCCGGCGGTATGCCGGATCATATCCCACGGCAGGTCGGTGAGGTAGCTTCGGTTCAGCGCCGTGAATCCACGATAATTCCCGGCGCGCCCAACTTGCTGCTCCGAGACGCCGCTGGCAATCCCGTCTCGCAACGACCTCCCGCGATTGAGGTGGACTTTCTTCGGGGCATTCACCAGCGGGTTGCGAATGTTCGCGTACATCCAGCTGGAGTGGTTGGACATCGTCTGCGGCGTGAGGCTTGTGCGCACGTTAAAAATGCCGTTGCGACAGTTGCAGCCCGGGAGCACGTGGAAGGAATAAAAATCTCGATGGAGGCGACCCTCCTCGTCGCGTTCGTGTCGCCACCGGGGCACGTCCACCTTAAATACGACGTACAATTCGAAGAACGACAGCGCCAAGTGGAATTGCAGGCACAGCTCGGGCTTCGTCGCGTGTCGCATCGACGCGCTTAACATAACCTTGCCGTCGAGGTTGGATTTTCCGTTGTTGAGCGCAAAGACAACTACCCGGCACGGTTGCGGTCCCTCTCTCGCCATCGCGCACGCCAGAAATACGTCGGCCAGCTGGAGTTTCCTCGCGTCGTCCCCTCGAAACGAAAGCGAATCGCGAAGCAGCTGCGACACGCGCATGAGCATCGCCTGCTTTTCGGCAAGCTTGTGAGGGCGAGCGGAGTCCTCGAACAGCCCGATCGCGCTCAACTGGTCCTTTTGCTCGTCGTCGTAGTCGCCGTTGATGTTACGACCCGAGGCCCTATCTCCGCAGAGCTCCTCGCGCCGCATTGCCGTCTGGTGCGCGTGCTGCTCGAGAATGGCTTTGAGCTGCGAGGACGAGACGCTGTCAAGACGACAGCTGATCGGCCAAAACGCGAGGCGTACCCGGCCACCAGCGCGAGGCGCGGGGACGCCTTCCAGTTCCGCGCGGAACTCATCGTCGAGCCTCTGAGCCGCTTGCAAGTCGGTGACCGCCTTGATGGCCTGGCGCACGGATTCGATCCCGACCCCCCTCCCGGCGCCGCCCGTGCCGGGCGCGGGCTTGCCGTTCTTCAGCTTCGGCCGAACCGTTACGAACACGGCGAGCCAGAGCTCGACCGTCGACGGCACCGCGGCGCCGGAGTACACCTGCTTGTCGACGGGCATCGTCATGCCGCGGACGACGTCGCCCGGCCTCGCGTGACACCAAGCATACCACTGCCTCGCCCAGAGGTCGTACGCCTCCGCCGTGCCCTTATTCTTTCGATGCGCCTCGACAACTTCGCGGCGCGCGAGACGCGACGCGCGGAGAGCGTCGTCGGTCGGCGCCGTCGCGGCGTCCGTCGGCGCCGTCGCGGCGTCCGCCGGCCGCTGGCCGCTCGCCGCTTTCGTCCATCGCTCGAGCGGGGGCGGTTCTCGTTGACTGCGCGTTGAAGTGTCGCCGACGGCATCAACCACTGGCCGCCCGCGCCGCGTCAGCACTGCAAGTTTCTCGTTGTCGCTGGGACTCTGGGTCTCGGACCGGTCGCCTTGGGACGCCTCAACGGCTCGAATGCGACGCGTCTCCCAGGAGACAATCCGTTGGTTTGGGAGACGCGCCGCGCGTCTCCTGGCTTTATTTACCTAGTTGTAATATTACACGAGAGTGCAAAGTATGAAGAAGAAGAAAAGGCCGTGCGAGGACACAAGAACGGCCTCTTAGCAGTCGACATTTAAAGACACAAGAACGGCATCATGCAGGGTCTCCATCGAGAGGGACGGTGTGTTGGTCGTCGTCACGATTTTTTTCTTGGTGAGTAAGTCAAGAGGTACACTTTGGATCGACGTCGTGTTGTTTGTTCGAACGGACTTGAGTCCCAGGTTCGATGGCTGCTGGGTTGATCTCCGATCGCGAGCGCAACGTTACGCGGGGACTCTCGACGCCAGACATCGTCAAACACCCGTCGCAATACTGACTACAATAGACTTATTTTTTACACACGCCGGAAGCCTGTACCGCTCTGCGCGTCCAAACGGATATCAATTATTTTGAGCGTTGGGAATTCACTTCAGCAAGTGAACGTGAACCACTTCACCAGCCACGCAATATTGGTGAAGTGATTTGAAGTGAACACGTCACCCTACGTGGCCACCATGAACCTTTGTGAAGTGAACGCCACTTTTTTTTAACACCAGCGGCGATCCCTGCCGCGCCCCGTCAGTTCCGTCCCCCCCGCGCGCTATTGCCTAGGTCTTGTGCTCTGAGATTCATTCGCGTTTCGGGGCGAAGGAGGAGTTACCGTGGATGGGGTTCAGTGTTTCTTACTTTAGGTAATGTGAACGACCTCGGTATCTTCGTCTGGTTCTTCCTCATCAACCTCCATCTCCAAAGAGTCTCGGGATGGTGCTCTCGGCGTTTTTGAAAAACTCGGTCTCGTATCCGAGGTCCCTGTACTTAATCCGGGCCGCCGCAATGAAATTCTTGTTCATGCGCAGTAGGGCAACTTTGTCCGTCTCGTCCGCGCCGAGCAACGTGTTTCCCTCGGTCAGGACAAGATTTCCAATGCTCAGGCAGCGCTCACAGTAGCTCTGCGCGCGATGTGTACCAATTGAACCCTTAGAGGCTCTCGCCATGTCCGGAAGGAACCCATACTGCTCCTTGGTGAACGGTCGATACAGCTTTCCAACGTCGAGCACGCCGGCAGTTGATAGTCCGAAAGTCAAGAAGGAAGGCAATCAGCTCGCGATCGTTGAATTCGTAGTCGAAGTGACGCACGTAATTTTCATTATTCCCGCAAAACCGACGCTCACATTCGAGTATAGCCCGCTGAAGACAGATTTTGCCGGTCTCGCTGAGGTCGTCAACATCGACAGTCTTACGTGGCATGGATTTCGCAGTTATGTTCGGGAGATCAATGACTTCTAGCGTCCCAGCTCGCAGAGACTCGATCATGTTGTGCCTGATCAATGCGGCACACGCCCCCAGGTATAAGTGTTCATGTTTCACGAAAATAACAGGGTCATCCGTTAAAGCAAAAATCGCCTCGATTTCAGCCAACGCCACCCATTGCTCATCACTGATTGTCCAGGGGAGTCCAATGTTGGTAGCCGTGTACAGTTTGAGCACGTGGTGCATACGCAGCAAGGAACGAATAAGTTGGTATCGCACCCGGAACCTCGTCTTATTGAGGTCGAGCTTGAGCTTCGGCGATTTGTTTCCCCGGCTATGATGGCAAAAGCGCATGCAGGTCCTTCAAACGTGTGCCGTAAGAAAAGTACTTGGCTCCATCGTGGGCACTGTTCAGCAGCTCCTGGCGAGCTGGGAATAGATTGATCAACTGCTTGCCTCTGGATCGTGTCAAGTCGCCACATGCCGCTGCCGAGATTTTTGAGATATCATGCATGTCACACACGCTTCGACCTCAACAAAAATTTCTTCGGCGACGCCAATTGCAGCCGGGTCTTGAACATTGGTTGCGGCCGCCAAATCGATACCGATTCTCGCACGCTCCGCGACCACAGAACGGAGCAGAGAAGCCGTGCCGGAATCGGTTCCGTCGTCAGCTGGAACAAGGCCCACGCACAACGTCTCAACGCCACTCCAATCGGGCCACATGAAGGGTAGGCCAATGGCCTGTCGCTTGAACTTATCCTTGAGTGTCCCGCCGTCATGCAGCACCTTATCTTGGCTGTCTTCTGTTTCTTGGTGAGCTGTTGACGTCCCAGCTCGTCCTCCTCCGGATGCGCAGCCTTGAAGTGGGCCGGCCCCAAAAGGGCTTGGTCGCCTGCCACGTGCCTTTCTTGAAGTCTCTCGTCACCTTCAGGCGCTCCCAGCACCGGATACACATATGCGTCGCGTTCCCACTGACGCGGCCAGGATGATTTTCCTTCAGTCGACGCACGCAGTCCCACACCTTGGAAAAACCTGGTTGATCGTCCACTTTTGCCGGATGTGTTCCACGTCACGACATCGACGTCGCAATCGGCTTGTTCTTGTGCTCCTCCTGTTCCGCGTGTTCCTCCTCATCATGAACATTATCCTCCACCTCCAGGTAGCGCGGCTCGACTTCGCTCATCATACTTGGCCGTCAGCCAAAGTGAATGAACGTGAAGTGAACATTGGACTTCGGACGGAAATTTTCGGTGAAGTGGCCGTCAGCCAAAATGAATGAACGTGAAGTGAACATTGGACTTCGGACGGAAATTTTCGGTGAAGTGCAAATTCAGTGAACCCAGTGAAGTGAGCCCAGTGAATTCCCAAGGCTGATTATTTTTTTTACAGACGGAAAATTTCGGTGAAGTGCAAATTCAGTGAACTCAGTGAAGTGAGCCCAGTGAATTCCCAAGGCTGATTATTTTTTTTACAGTAGCTGGCCGAATCATGATGATACAGATGGCCACCACAAACAAGGGACGAGAGAAGACAGGGTCGGGAGAGAGAGAGAGAGAGAGAGAGAGAGAGAGAGAGAGAGAGAGAGAGAGAGAGAGAGAGAGAGAGAGAGAGAGAGAGAGAGAGAGAGGGGACTACCCGCCCAAAGACGGCACTCTCTTCACCCGGCGAAGAATCCCACGAAGAGCGGAAGAGGTGGTAGTAGCAACGTAAGACAGCCTCTTAGCACCAACAACGAGACGAGAGAGATGCCAAAAGTATCACGAGGGACAGAAAGTCGGGCAAAGCGAGGAGACAGTAGAGCGAAGCGGGCGCCATGAAAAGAGACTGCGTTCGCCGCGCTGGAGCAAACGAAACGAAGATTGATGTGCCACACAGGAATCGGGAAGGCAAGGGTCGTCATCAGTCGTCGCGTAGGAGGAGGTCCAAGTTTGGCGCTAGGAAGATGGGACGGACGAGGTTGTAGACTGGCTCCCACATCCAGACGTTGGCCTGGAAGACCACGACGACAAAAAGGATGAAGACTTTTGACATGGAGTAGTCATTGAATGTGCCGTACACGGTCAGGGCGAGAAAAATCTTGACGTACCAATGCATGATGTAGTTGGAGATGGAACGCTTGCCACGGGACGTGATGTCGAAAGTCCAGCCGAAAGGAAGACGGAAGACGACGGGTTCGCGACGCGAGAGAAGAACCACGACCGAGAAAACTGCCATTAGGCGGACGGGAAAGCCACCGACGACCATGTACCACGCGTAGCTCATAACGTTGCCGGTGGCACCGCCGAGAAGCAGCTTCTGGACTGGATCGGCGAGCCTCGCGACGTCGGCGGTGAACCAGTACTTATTCTCGAGCGTATCCTTGGCATACATACCGAACCAGTGGCGACCAGGAATCTGGAGTGTCCAGTTCGCGTAGCAAAAGCCAAGGAGCGTGCATATGGAGGCGAGCGCGGCGTACCAAGAGCCTGGCCATTCGAGAATGGCCTGGAGTCTCTTCGAGTGCGGTCGGCTCAGGACGCCGAGCACGTACCACGGAAAAAAGGTGAACTGCGAGCCAATCGCCAGCCAGCCCGTGCCTTCCTCCCATTTTTGCGTCGGGATGTACACGTACAGGATCTGCAAGAGGATTGCCATCGTAAAAGGAAATTTGAAGCGCATCCAGAGAGGCATGAGCAGGCGCATCCCTATGAGATTCGGGAGATACCAATAGGGACCAACCGGGGTCCAGATCGTCCAAAAGTAGTTGTAGGATCGCACTTCGCTCTGCCCGTCTTCCTTGCCTCCAAAAGCATCGATCAGATTTGAGTTGGGAAGGCTCGTCGAGCTCCACGCGTTCGCGACCAGAATTTTCATCAAGGAATACGTTACGATTTGATTCACCAAGTACGCGCCCGCGAGCGACTTCCAGATGGCGTCGTACCGCTTCTTGGTGGGTTCGGGCGTCGACAGGTACCCGGAGATGAAGAAATAAGTTTGCATGAGGAAAAACTCCTTGAACGTGTAAAACGTCTGCCACCAATTGTAAAGATAAAACACCTCGGTGATGTGTCCCAACCTGGAATTCATACAGATCATCTTTATAGATAGAAAGAAAATGACGGGCGCTGGATAAAGACGAAACGACCGTCGTCAGCGTCCACTTGACGGTATCCCACCGCGCCTCGACGCCGGACACGCGGCCCTCCAAGCCCGCGAGATTCGCCCTGATCTGCGGTGCGAGCATCACGCCGGCGGTGCACCCGATGGCCAAGCTGCACGCGTGCAAGATGAGCATGAGTGTCAGTTGGTTCTTGAATAAATCCATGCCCTCCTCGGCACCCTTGGCGCTCATCACGAGGGCAATGCCCGACACGCCGAACACGGTTGCGGAAACGCCCGCGATCACCAGCAGCGGCGTCGAGGGAGCCTTGGCCGGCTCGTGCCCGTTCATGTCCAGGGTCTTCGCAAGAAGGGGCATCTCATCGGCCATCCACGAGGGCGGCATTATTTTGTGTCACGACGTACGTACGCCAAAAGCTAATCGTTAACTCTCAGGTCGTCTGTCTGTGGCAAAAGCGTTGCACCAAGGTGGTGACGATTGCCTTCCCTCCTCCCTCTCGGGGCTCCGCAGTGTCCTAGCCGCGCGTCATTGCGGGTAGTTCATGGCTAAAAAAATATCCCGTGTCAATCAACAACAGCACGTGCTATTGTTGTTGTTGTTGTTGTTGTTGTTGTTGTTGTTGTTGTTGTTGTTGTTGTTGTTGTTGTTGTTGAACAAGAAGCCTCTGCGGAAGGGAGGGACGGACGAAAAAGACCGTCGGCGTCCCATCCGGCAAGGTCTACGAACTCTCGTGCGCCTTGAGAAGGGAGGAGTGGAACTCGTCTTCGATCAACAAGTTCTTGGGGATGCACGGGGTGTTTGTTTCGTTCTGGGCGCCCCGGCGACCGTTGGTGGTTGAATCTCTCAGGAGGGTTGTGTTCCCAGGCTAGATATAAAAAGACGACGAATAATACGGAGGTCGCCGAGTTATAATAATAATAATAAGAGGGAGGAGTAAAGTAGGCGAGCGAGGTGTCATATGTCGAGTTGGAGGATGGGATGTGGTCTGGCGTTCTGGGAAGAGGGGGCGGGCGCGGCTCGGTGCGGATTGGTCCAGTTGATACGTCTGACGGCGATGGACCTGTGGCGCACGGGGAAGCGCGTCCAAAAATGTATAGCACGAAAGAGACTGTTGACTCCGGCAGCACCTGTGGTCTTCGACCGGGCTGAGTTTGCGAGCGTAGAGGACGGGGCGACGGACGCGGAGGACGCGAGCAAGGGCAAGGGTAAGGAGAAGAGCCAAGAGAAGGACGATGCATATCTTGACGAGGTCGAAGGGCCGCGGGGGGGGCTGGTCGAAGACGCAGGAAGGCTTCGCGTCGAGTCGCTTCGCGTACTTATCCGACATAGCGCGGAAGGCGGCGCAGGGGTCGCGCTGGACGGTAGCCCACGAGTAGGGGAACTGGATGCGGAAGAGTTGGGCGAGGCTGTCGTCGACGTCGATGGTCTCGGGCATGAGGGTGTGCTTGCGGTCGACGGCGGCGAGCGGCGGGCGCTTCGTGTCGCCGCGGGCGACGGCGATGAGGACGGAGAACGACGAGAAGGGCGAGCCGACGAAGGAATCGACGAGGGTGCCGAGCTCGAAGTCGACCATCCCGAGGAGGTCGTCCCAGCCGTCGTACTCCTTGCTCCAGTTCATGCTCCGCAACAGCGTCTGCTTGGTGTAGAGCCTCCGCGTCGGGAGGCAGGAAGCCGAATAATTCGAAACGCGGCGAATATCGCAGTAGGCCGCGTTCATCGTATTGAGGAGGGGCCGGAGGCGGCGCGTCGGGATGTCGCCCAGCACCAGCAGCGCGCCGCCGCAGTGGTCGAGGCTGCCGATGGCCTGGGCCATCGCTCGCGCGTACGCGCTTCGGTCGAGCTTGTGGTTCGAGACGACGAAATCGTCGTCGTCGCGCCAGTGGACGGCGCAGGTCTTGGCGCCCTTCCGCCCGAGCCGCGCCCGGTACGCGCTCAACACGAGACCCGCGTGGTCCCGCGTCCGCTTGGCGGCGACGAGCGCGTCGTTCACGCCCGCGACGAGCGTCACCGCCCGCGTCGAATCGGGTAACAAAAGGAGACAGCAATACTCGGGGTTGGCGATGGAAAACGAGACGTTCCCCTCGCCGCGGACCCACCGCGCGACGCTTGGGGCCTGCGCGGCGAGGTCCGAATGGACGAGGGGCCAACGGAGTGGAGCGACGCGCGCGTCTCCCGCCGACGGCACCTCGACGACCCGCGCGTCCCCCGCCGACGGCACCTCGACGACGCGCGCCCCGAGCTTTCGCAGACCCTCGAGGGTCGCCTCGCGGTCGAACACGTCCCAGAACCTCAGGCTCCTCTGGTAGTCGAGGTAACACGTGGATTCGTAGTGGCATCCGCGCCTCGACGACAAGGCCTGCGGGAGCCGGACGGCGAGGTCGAGCGTCATGGCCGACACAACGTCCTGGATCACGCGCATGCGCTGGTTCGACAAACCCTTTCTCACGGCGGGGATCTCCACGACCCCCAGCCGCGACGCGGCAGCGACCACGATGGCCAATTGTTGCAGCCTCATCGTTGCCACCACGGGCTCAAACGAAGGGTGAAGTGAGGGTTTCAGAAAAGGAGAGATGATGAGGATACCAAAAGTTCCGTCACAATACGCAACACTGAGGCGGCGGTGTGATGCGGTGATGGATTATTAGTTCGCGGGTAAATCATGCAAGACCTCAAATTACGACGACGCCAAGGTCCGAGCGATGGAGTGAAGCGAAGCAGCCCGATCTGCGCTCCATGCCACACACAAACAACCTCCTCGCGGGGGAGGTTCCGTGCTGATGACAGTAATGAAGACACGACGACGACGAGTATTTTTTGACCTTACTTTTCCCCCTAATGACGTCATAATAATAATAAGTATCCGTTGATGATGACTATGTTCTTCACACTCGTTATTATGAGCCTCACAGGCGACCGGTTCCGGTCGGTCCTCTCGCGGCGCCGCGGCGGCATCACCCTCGCGCTCGAGAATGTCCGCAAGGAGAACGTAGCTCTCGTCGCGCGGACGGCCGAGGCCCTCGGCGTGGCGAGCCTCCACCTGGTCTACACCCGTGACATGGACGCGCATCTAAGGGGCTTTGGCATGGTGAGCGAAGCAACGCGCGCGGCCCAGCTTTCGCGGGTCTCCCGCAGCGCGACCGACTGGCTCGACATCACCGCTCACTCCTCGGTCGATGCTTGCGTCTCGCGGCTAGGATTGGATGGATTCGATAACCTCGTCGCCACCGCGCCCGACGCCGACACGAGTTTGTACGACGAGGCAGCGGACGATTGGGCGCTAGACCGCGTCGCGCTGCTCTTTGGCTCGGAAGGCCACGGGCTTTCGCGCGAGTTTCTCGGCTTGGCGACGCATCGCGTTTCCGTCCCGCTCTCCGGCATGACCCAGAGCCTCAACGTCGCCGCGTGCGCGGCCATCGTCCTCGGCGAGTGCCTGCGTCGCAGAGACGCCGCCGGCGCCGAACGCCCTCTCGCGCCCCCAGAGCGCCACCGCCTCGAGGCGACCCTGCTTCGCGGGCCGGGGGTGCCACTCCGATATCACAACAAGGCCTCTGTTAAAGCTCAAGCGAGGCGGTACAAACCCATCTTCGAGGCCCAGAAACGACGGGAAGAAGATGAAGATCGCCCCTCGTAGTCTCGTGTCGGTGCTTGCATTTGTATATATGTATGAGAAACCGCAAATAACGCGCGTGCTAAAAAGACACCGTCGCCGCCATATCCAGGGAGTCTCGTTGGAAGATGCAATCCTCCTCCTCCTCCTCCTCGTCTTCCGATGAGCATTCGGCCTCGTGCGGAACGAGGGCGACTTCGATGGGTGCGCCGCCCGCGGGCATCTCCGAGTCGGCGGTGGTGGTGTCTTTCCAGCAGGCGAAGGGCGCCGCGGGAAGGTCGCCGCAGACGATATCGCCTCGGAAGTCGCCGCAGTTGCACAAAAGAAAGGCGAGGGTATCGAGGTAGGTATCGATGTCGGCGTCGGAGGCGTCGTCCGACGACGACGCGACGGGCGGGTCGTCGATCTCGGCGTCGCCCGAGACGAGCTCGTTCATGTATTCCTCGCAGGAGTCGTGGTCGTGGTCTTGTCCCGGGAGCAGGTCATCGACGAAGCACGGGTTGTTTAAGACGAGAATCGGGGCCTCGAGTTCCGGTCGTTTGTGGGAGGCTTTGAACCGTCGCGACGGGGACCGCGCCCCTCCTGGCGTCCGGGGGGCCTCGCGGTCCTGGGCGTAGGCCTTGTAGGAGCTGTAGAGGGCGTCGTTGTGCCGCCGCAAATCATCATCGCAGACCGAATCGTCGGAAACTTCAATGTCGATCGTCTTGGCAGGGATTACCTTTGTCGAACCCTGCGTGGTGCTTTTGAGCAAGAACTCCAAGTTAGAAAAGCCTCTTTTGGATGGTCTGGTGTCCCTTCTCATCGAGGAGAGGACGTGCCAACACGAGGTGGCGGCGGCGCGAGGAAAGAAGAAGATATATTAGAAACCATAACGACGTTGAAGAATAAATCTCTTGACGTCAGCCTTTTGCGTGACGCTACATGGTCAAATTTTCCAAGCGTCGTCGTCGTCGTCGTCGTGGTCGTGGCTAGTGGCTACGACGACGACGACGATGTGGATTACTATTGGTATGGTGGCGACCGCGGGTTGGGCGGCGGCATACGACCCGCGATTGGTCCTATTCCAAGGAGAGGCGCGGTCGTGCGAGGACCGGGCTGTGGTGACGATCCCGGCGGTGCGCAAGGGGATCTCGAACCAACGGATGCGGATCGTCCAGGACATGGCGTCGGCCGTTGCGCTGGGGCTGGCCGTGCGGCTACCGCGCGCCCTGACGAGCCGGCGCGGGTGCCACTACAAGTCGAGTTGTTATCTCGACTATCACGAGGCGTCGGTGAGCTTGTGGAGCGTATACGACCGCGAGCTGACGCTCGCGGCGCTCAAGAGGATAGGGGTGTGCGTCGTCAAGGACGACATATTCGACGACGAGCTGCGGGAGGACGACATTGGAGTGGTCGCGCCGCTCCAGTGGCCCATCGCCATGTCGGATCTCGCGGCGCACTCGGCCACCATAACCGCGTGGATCGCGGCGACGACGACCAACGCGAGCGCGTCGTCGTTCGCGCTGGCCGATTCGAGGTATTGCTGCACATTGCTCATTCCCGACTCGTCGGCGGCCGTGGCCTTGCTGTCGGAAATCAACGGGGCCTTCGTCGCCGCCGAGCGGACCCGCGAGCACGCGACGTACGTGCTCCAGGCGTACCGCGCTCGCCTGAGCCCGCGTCATCGGCGGATATGCGCGGCGCACTGGCGCGACAACGACGATTTTGTCGACTCCGAACACAACTTGGATCGGGCGGCCTACGGCCGCGTTATGGCGCGCGCGATCGCCGGCCTCGGCGACTGCGGCGGCGCCTTGCTGCTGCTCGGGGACGTGCCCGCGCGCCGCCTCGAGGGAATTCGCGTGTTGCTCGCCCAAGCGCGGTGCGCTATCGACGCCGATACGAGGACCGACGACGAGGACGTCATCCGGTACAACGAGTCGTGCCTCGCGCTCGTAAAGGAACACGAGGACGGCGCCCCGCCCGGCAAGAGCTGGGCGCCGCGCGTCTACACCAAGCAGTCGCTCATCGACGTGCGGCGGCTCAACTGGGCGGCCGAGTACGGCGGCTGGGACGACCTCCTCGCGATGGTCGATTTCGAGCTGGGGACGCGGGCCGACGCTTTTGTGGGGTCGCCGTTTTCCTCCTTTTCGGCGCTCGTCGCTTTTTCGA
The DNA here is from genome assembly GCA_029834535.1 of Chrysophaeum taylorii. Classification (NCBI taxonomy): domain Eukaryota; class Pelagophyceae; order Pelagomonadales; family Pelagomonadaceae; genus Chrysophaeum; species Chrysophaeum taylorii. Next base: position 116,893 of record JAQMWT010000415.1, read on the forward strand.
GGTCGACCGATACCGTCGTGCCGTCGCGCATCGACGTCGACGACCGCCTCGCCGGGCTCCTCGGGCTCCAGTTTCCCCACGACGAAAAGGCCGTCGCTTCCGACCCCTGCGCCTCGCTGGTCCTCTTGTCCCCAAAGCTCGGGAAGCGGTTGTCCCGACAATCGTGCGTCTTCGACGCCCCGCCGCCGCCGCCGCCGCTCTTCGCCAAGGAGGTCCTCGAGGACTTTGGCAGCGGCCCGCGGGCCTTCGCGACCAACCGCGACTGCTACCGCGCCGTGCTCCGGTGGGTCGCGCCCTACTGCGCCTCCCTCGCCCCCCGCGGCCTCGTCCTCCTCCTCGCCTGCGTCGTCGCCAGCCGACCCCGGCGCGCGGCCAGGCCCCTGATCGCGACCCTAATCGTCGGCCTCGTCGCCACGCTCTCGATCATGCTCGCCTGCCACAACACGTGCGCGTCATCCTCCTCCTCGTCGTCGTCGTCGTCGCCTTTTTTCCGCGACGACAAGGACCGCGACCTCACGCTCGCCCTCGCGCGCCGACCGCTCCCCGTCCACGCGCTGAACAACGCGCGCGTCCGCCTTCGCGACCCCGCCTCGCCCTACCGCCCCACCCTGCCGCCGCCGGCACCCCTGCGCGTCGCCGTGGTGTCCTCGAACTTTGGCGCCGCCGACGCCTTGAGTTCTGCTCCGCGACAGCGCGGCTCCTCCAAGGTGTCGTTCTTTCTCTTCGCGCGAAATCGCGACTTCCTCGCGGCTCTCCGCGGCTGGACTCTCGTGTTGCCGACTCGCGCGGCCCCGCGCCAACACCGCGCGGCCCCCTCCGCCGCCATCGTCTACTCTAAATCCTGGGACGACGCGATCGAACGCATCGAGATCGGCAAGCGCAAGCGAGACCACGTCGCGACCGGCCTCTACTCGCGACAGCTCGTCGAACTCCCGTTCGACCTCGAGAGCCTCGAATACACGACAAAATACGGCATCGGACCAGAGTTCGAGGAGGCTCAAAATCTTGTCGACGTCATGGCGCCCAAGTTCGTCAAACTCCAGATGTTCCGGATCGACGTCCTCGAGCCCTACAACGTCCTCGTCTGGGCCGACGCCTCTTTAGTCCTCGATACCGCCGCCGTATCCAGAGCGCTCAGGCCCTTGCTCAGACACAAGGCCGACCTCGTCGTCCAGCCCCATCCCAAGCGAAACTCCACCTTGGAAGAACTCAAACACATCCTCGAGGTCCAGAACCAGGACCGCTTCAAGCCGATCGCGCCCTTCTTGCGAGCCCAGCGCTTTCACTACACGCGCGTCGCGAACTTCTCAGACTCCTCGGGCCTCTTCTGGATGGCATACTTTGGCGCCAGACGCAACAACAAAACCATCGCATTCTTCGACCGCTGGTGGCTCGAAGTCCGCCGCTGGCAGTACCGCGACCAGGTCTCCGTCATGTACGCCCTCAACTCGGGACCCCCCAACCTCCGACCAAAGGTCGCCACCTTTGAAAAAGACGCCGACTGCTGCAAGGCCAACGGTAGACGCCTCCCGCCCGAGCAGGTTCTCTGCGTCACCCTCGTCGGCGACTTCCGACGCTGCTGCCGCCGCTGCCGCCGCTCCATCCCTCCCAAGCCACCCGCACCTTCTCCTTCCTTTTCTAACTCCAACAACAACAACAACAACAACAACAAGCCCTGGTAAAAAAACAAGTAACCGACCCTCCCCTCGATTCTTCTTACTTCTCTGTGCATCATCGCCCTTTGTTGTGTGTGTCTCTCTCTCTCTCTCAATGCCCACGTCACCCAATTTTTTTCCTATACTAGACAATTAAGGGGCGCGTCGTCACTGTTGATGTCAGCCACGTATGATGAGTATGGAGGAGTACGCGTGTGGATAGTACATATCTTTGTTGATGGATTTATACTGATTATTTATTATTGTCAACGGCTTGACATACCGAACCTTTTTGTGTACTTTATACTGATTTTGATTTGTTACATATTGTCAACAACAGGGTTTGAACCTTTTCTGAAGGGTTTGAAAATTCAACGAAGCTTGAACCTTGTTTTCAAACATGGCCATTTAACGGCTAGGACCATTTTTTTTGACATACCGAGCGTGTTTGTGTACTTTATACTGTTTTGTTATGGTCTCAACGACTGGCGCCATACCTTCCGTGCGGCCGCCCGAATTAGAATTCGATTGTAGCTGTGTGAGAACTGGAATGGGGCGTTAGACTAGCGATAAGGGAATGACGTAGGGACACTAGATACGTGGCGCAGGGGTAAGTGTCATAGCTTCCTCACACAGGTGCAAAAAAAATAAAAAAAGGGGGGGAAGGGGAAGTAACAGGTGCTGGAAAAGAAAGAAAAAGGAAAAAGGGGTAAGTGTACCAGGTGCCAAAAGAAAGATGAGAAGCGTAGTGGTGGAAATACGGCAGGAGAGGTGAAAATACGTCAGGAGGGGCAATATCATGAAATATTGTGGCATAATACGACAGGAGATGGCATCATGGTAAATCAGGACGTGAGATAGCGAGCACGAAGCCGATGGAAGGGATGGGCATCCGTACTGCGGGTGAAGATATCGCTATAAGATTGTCAAGACGAGGGATATGCTGGAGGTCAATAATTTTGTTGCGGTGATATTCAGCGGTACTATAGAAGCGGATGTCAATGTGTCGGGTGCGTCTTGTCATACATTGAAGGCGAACTTGGGTCACGGTGGTGCGGTTATCGACATACATAGGAACAGTGTGACGAGGGAGATCAAAATCGTCAAAAAGTTTGACAAGCCAGGAAAGTTCAGCAGCGGCGGCGTAAAGAGCGAGCAACTCAGCTTCAAAAGATGAACGTGCCCGCAAATACTGAGAGCGTGAGCAATAAGAAATCACAGAGCCACCAAGCAGAAAACAATAGCTAGTGGTGGAGTGGCGATCATCGGGGTTGTCGGCCCAGCTGGAGTCGGAATAACCACATAGACGAAGGGCAGAATCGCGACCAAGAACGAGGGCAAGATCTTGAGTACCATTGAGGTAGCGGAGCGTGTGACTCAAGGCGTGCCAGTGGGGCTTACCGGGATTGTCCGAAAAACGCGCACACTGATTAACATTCCAAGTGATATCGGGGCGTGTCATAACAGAAATAAACAAGACACAACCAACAATACGACGAAAAGGGATGCGAGCCATATAAAATGTTGATCGGGGGAACCGTGGTCAGGACAGTCAGCCGCAGAAAGGCGAAGACCTTTTCGAGCGGGAGTCAATTTGGGTTTACTGTTGATGAAGCGATGTTCCGTGAGGATTTCACGGATAGCGTGTGATTGGTCGATAGCGATCGTGCGACGTGCGCTATCACGCGTAGTGTGAAGACGAACGTAAGTTTGGAGATCGATTTCGCTGACATCGGTGAAAGCGTTGAAACGCAGCATGAAAGCTTGGTAATGGCCAATGCTATGACGGGGGTGAGCCACAAGGAGGTCATCAACAACGAGAACAAGGCGCAGAACGACAGTAGAATTGAGCATGAAATTGTAGCTGCAAGTATCACCAGATCCGCGGACAAAACCACAATCATTGACAAGGAAGCGTTCTAAGTAAAGCCACCAGTTTCGACAAGCTTGTTTGCAGCCGTACCAAGAGCGACGTAGTTTGTAAATGATTTTGGAGCCATCTTTGGGTTTGCTGGGAGCAAAGCCTTCGGGTGGCCAGACATAGATATCTTCTGCAATCGGGGCTTGTATGAAAGCAGAGCTGACATCCAGCTTATGCAAATCCCAGTCATGACGGCAACGAAGGTGAGAAAGAAGCGTATAGTGACAATGTTGGCTACAGGAGAATAGGTGTCGTGATAATCAACGCCGTGAACCTGGGTGTAACCGCGGACAACGAGGCGAGCTTTGTACGATTTGAAGCGGCCAGATTCGTATTTCTTGCGAAGGACCCACTTCAAAGTGCAGATGCTGCCAGAAAAGTAGAAGGAACGCGAACAACATCCCAGCAACCGAGCTGGCCGAGGGAATGATGATATTCTTTGGCAATGGCTTGTAACCAGCCAGGACGTTCAGGATTTGTATGGGCTAGAGCTTCGCGTAAATGAGTGGAAGTGATAGCGCCGTCATCAATGAAAGAATAGTGAGACGATTCTTCGGATGCAGAGTAGAGGACACGATGGGCTTCGACACATTGGGGATCAACAAGGGTGTGGGCGAGACAGAGGGGAAGGAAGACATAATGAACTAACAAACGAAAACTAGCATTATTAACATACAGGGAATGACAAGATGACACAGAATCGACACGAGATGACACAGAATCAACAGTGCGTTGTGGTAAAACGCCAGAATTGTTGGTTTCAGTGACTGTGGTAGGTGTTTCAGAATAATGTGCGCTTTTGTCGACTTTGCGCGGTCGGCTCTGTTTGGCTCGACGTGATGGTGCACTTTGCGCATTTTTTGCTGGTGGTTCTGTTATTGTGTCTGGGGTGATCAGTCCCGATAAGGCCGGCTCCTGAGCATCAAAAACAGGGGACAAGGGAGCAACAGTGAAAGACTGACGAGGGTCATAGTAGAACAAATCGGGGAAAGGAGTATCCACAAGGGGAGGAGGAAGGGGTTGGGATGACAGGGACTTACGCAAAGCAAAGCTCTCGTCGAAAGTAACGTCGATAGAAGTGTGAACAACGGGACCTGTAGCCCGCTGAAGAAGGATGCGGTAACCGGGACCAGCAGAAGGATAGCCAATGAAAATATTCCAGTAATGGCTTTGGCAGGCCATTTGTCGCCAGTGAGAATAGCCGCGGGACACCCCCAAACGCGAAGAAAATCGACGCGAGGCAAGGTTTCGTGTAACATTTCGTATGGAGTCAGGTAACCAGGGTTGGAGGCGTTGGGCATCCGCTCGGAGATGAAGTCAGCAGTTTCCATGGCCCAACGCCAAAAATCAGGTGGACGATGTGCATGCACCAAAAGAGTTCGAGTAATATCTGCAGTTGCGCGATGGGAGCGTTCCACAACACCTGAAAAAGCGTGCGCTTGGGAATGTTTGGACTGAGCAGCGGGAGAGCGTTTGATGGCGATGTTATTGCCCAGACAGAGGGTTTCGAATTGGCCCATGAGAGACTTGTCACGATCTGTGTAGATGAAGGCAATGCGATAGCCAAAGGGTCGAACCACAGTACACAGGAAAAGTTCGAGTTGACGAGCGTTTGTGAGCGCGTCGTGTCGAGGAGCGAAGTAACGCGTACGGCGGCGCGTAAGATCATCGACAAACGTAAGTATGGCACGGTCTTGGTAAATGAAAGAAGGTACGCCGGTGAACATGAGATCAGCGTGGATGATAAGATAGGGCGCAACGGCACGTGGGCGCGGCAAAATTTCGTTTTCAGGAAGAGAGCTGGGAGCTGGATCACGTGTTTTGCGATGGCCAACATGTGCAGCATGCATTTTACCCAAAGCACAAGCAGGATACAATGAAAGAGACGCGGAACTTAGGAAGAATGGTGCACCTACAACGAGAGAGGACAAACGGCGGATGTAAGAGGGACTATAATGACCAAGGCGAGCGTGCCAGAGGTCGAATGTAAGTTGGGTGCGTTGAGATACACGGTGGGAAAAGCGCAAGGGTCGTGTAGGCGAGGGCAAGAAGAAAATGCCACAAAAGGGGAAACAAAGTCCGCGTAGGGTGCAGCGGTCGTATTGCCGATCCAACAGGCGATCAAGAGGAGACCACAGCGACGGAGCAGAGGAATGACATGATGCGTCTGGCGGTGACGCAAGATTCGTTGAGGATGAGTAGGCCCACCATCTTGGATCGTATCACAATCGTAACCAGCCTGCTCAAGGGCATGGTCATAAAGAATCCGCTTGTCACCAATGCCAGGAGAGATGAGAGTATGCGGAAAAGCGATATGGATGCCATGAGGGGCGGAAAGAGTGGGTGCTGGGGATGGAAGACCACGATTGTCAAGGGGACCGATAGAAGGGAACGCTAAGTGAGCAGTGCCCGAGCCAGAGACAGAGCCAGTGCCAATAGCAATGTTGATAGCGTGCTGGTGGGTGTTGTCGAGGTCCGTAAATCCAGAAGGGGAATTGAAGAGACTGACGTTGGCACCCGTATCGTAGACAACAAGACGAAGGTTGTTGTAGTGAAGATAGTCGCGCTCACGGGCGGTGAGAAGAGCGTTGAGAGAGTTGGTAGAAGACAAGACTTGGTGAACTGTTGGCGAGTTGGAGAAGAGATGAAAAGTGAAAGACGGATAGGTGGGCGCAGTGGAAGGTGGGTCGGGAGGGGAAGACATGGCCGTGGAAGGCGCGACAGAGGGTGTGGTGGAGGGTGGCAACGCAAGAAGCGGCGGAGAGGGTTGAGAGAGGGGCAAGAGTGGTGTTGGGGCAGAGAGGTAGTTTTGGTATAATGGTGGATTTGGGCGAGGTTGGTGTTGGGTATGAGGGAGAGGTCGGGGTGTGGCTTGGGAGAGTAAGTAGCGCTGGCGCTTGCGACAATCTTTCTTGTAATGACCAGGAATGCCACAAAAGCGACAGAGGTCAGTAGCGCGTGGGCGCTTGGTGATAGGAGAGCCACGGTAAAATGGAGGCTGAGGCCTGGAACGGAAACTTGGGCGGGGGCGTTGGCGCGGATTGGAGCGCAAGGGAGTATGGTAACGCGAGCGGCGAATGCATTTAGCAGTTGAATGGTTGCGACCACCACAAAATTCGCAGATACGAGAGTTGGAGTCACTAGAGCGATTATGGGAATCACAGTCGCGATGGCGGGGGCCCTTGCTGATAGCAACGTTGACAAGCGTAGGCTTGGTCTGGATGTAATCATATATTTTGCTATTGAGGCGATCAACAAAACCATTATATGTGAGCAGTTTAGGATCAAGCGCGATGAGATCTTCAGACAAGATGGAATCTGGAATTTTTGTTTGAAGCAATTGCAACGCAATAGCGTCAGGGAAATCTTGATGAAGGGCAACTTGAACTCCGGTGATGAACTTGTTGAGGAAGTTCTCAAGATCATCAATATTGTTGCACACCAGCGAATGCAGTGAAGCAATAGCGGATTGAGCTACGCGGTCCCCGTAGCCCATGTAGACATCTGTAATGCGCTTGTAAAGCCGCGTGAAGTTCATATCGCGGTTTTCACGGATGTCTGCACGATCAGTATCATACATCGGGAGTGCCATAAATAACGCTGAGTACCAACGTTGTTGCTTGACCCGAAATTCTCTTCAGAGCAGCCAGTTTCCGAGAGACCAGTCCAAGTATCATGGGTCAAGATAGCATGATCACCGGTGGAGATGATCATGTTCTCAAGACGACGTGTCCACTGATGAAAGAGATGTCGTTCACCGCTGAAGGCATCAAGTTTTTGCGAAAGCTTGCTATCTTTAATTTCGATCGAGAACATGATAGACGACAACGAACCGAACACGTAGCAATGAACCGAAGCCGATGAGAAGTCGCCGCGAAGTCAAGCACAGGGTCGATCGTGGACGACACCTGCTGCCATGTGACGACTGGAATGGGGCCTTAGACTAGCGATAAGGGAATGACGTAGGGATACTAGATACGTGGTGCAGGGGTAAGTGTCATAGCTTCCTCACAAGCTGTCTCTGGAACTTCGTTCCATCAACAGTATAATAAGCAAGTGCAGTGCCAGTAAGTACACTTGGTCCCAAATCTTTAACCCCACGAAGTTTCGTGCTGCGCTCACTGCGACCCGGACCCTCGCAAACACTCGTCCTTCTAAGGGTGTTCCACCTCTTCGTTCTCTGTTCAACACGCATGAGTCGGTGCTGCAGCCTGCTATGCTCAACACAGGAATCGAAGCGTAACTAACCCGCGTTCCAGGAGCTATAATCTTGATTAATTTTGCGGTACCCCTTTTTTCAAGTTCGCGCGGAGGGGCGGCGAAGCCGCCCGGCGAAATTGGGGGTTCTTCGCCCCGCGATAAAATGGGTGGTTGGGGGGGGGCGAGGCGAATTTAAACTTGATTTCGTGCTTGTTTAGTGGTTTTCTCAGACACCCGCCCCTCTTGGCCAGGCCAGAGGCCTCAACAACCCTTTCTCCCAACCCGAACCGCGGGTGAAACCACCATGCACCGACTGCATCGCACACAACAAACGCCACCCGCACAAGCATTTCAATGCGACCAAGCCTTCTTTTGAGCAAACTCACAAAGCCGGCGAAGTCTGGGCGTGCGACGGCGGCTATGTGACCATCCCATCCGAATGGGGAGGCTTCACACATATCATCGTCTTCAAGGAACTCATTTCGAAATTTCTCTTGGTGTACTTTACACGTACCACCAACGCCACGGAGTTCACTCAAGCTCTGGATTTTGTGTATGACTTCTGTCGTACACTACTCAACGTGCACATGCGCACCCTCTACTCCGATGCCTTCAAGCCCTACTTTAGCCAGCACATTACCTCCCCGTACCGCGTCGATAAAGGCATTCAACTCGTCGCTTTCCCGCCGTACATGCACCACTTTAACTTTGAAGTTGAGTCCGCCATCGGTTTCATCGCCTCCGCCTCCTCAACTCGCCTTCGTTCTCTCCTTAATGCTCACTATCGTGGCGCCAAGATCGTGGAACCAGCCATCATGTTTCCGTGGGCGGTGATACACACCGTCCAAAGCTACAACCTTCTCCCGAACGCCACGCTCGAGCGCATTCATCATGCTATCCTGAGTCCGCAACAGCTACTCTACAACCAACTCAACACTCCCCAACATGACATGCTCAAGATTTTTGGCGCTGAATGTTGCCTTTTATTGGAGCCCCACGAACACCACAAGTGGGAACCGTGCCGCCGCAAATACTTATATCTATGTTGCGCCAACGCGCAAAAACATGCTCGTCTCCCCACGAGTCGACCATCTCGCTGACGTCGTCCTCAACCCTGAAAACGGACAAATTCGTGTTTCGTCCAAGCTGCAATTCCTCTACATGCTTCAGCATCCTACTCCTGATCCTGAACTTGCTCCTCCGCCTCACGCTCCTCCCGCGCCTTTCTCGCTCACACCCCACGCCGCTATCCAAGACCATGTCATTCAGAGGGGGACACGGACTCCTTATCCTCAGAGGGGGCACTCCCCACCTCCTTCAGCTCCTTCTTCGTCCCCTGCTCCTGCTTCTCCCTCTTCTGACGCTCTCGCCGACGATTCTGGCTCTATGTCACCGCCGCCCTTGCTTCCTTCTTACAAAGACCTTTTTGCACAAGATGACCTCATTCTTGTCCCAGATTCCAAACAGCCCAATTCCCACTAGGCCACTTCTATGAAAAATATCCAAGCCCGGTTACAAGCGTCTACTATTGGTGCTTACAAAGCCGCTGGTGGCAAACTCGCCGATTTCCGCTGGGATCTTCGCCACCACTTTCTTACGTTCAAGTCTCCCGCCCTCTCCGCCCTTCATCTCAATGGTGGTATCCTCTGGTCTGCTCTCTGCTCAGAGGGGGAACATGCGTGTTGTTAGCTCGTCTTCTTCTCCCGTTGCGCACTGACTTACTTGCCCGCTACCCGCACGTCGATGGTTACTTCGCCCACGCCAAGTGCGCATCCAGCATCCCAGCTGCAACCTTTTTACTGCTGATGGTTCACCTACGTGCCCCATTCCTCAGCCCCTTTTATCTGCGTTCACTGAACACGCTGCTGCCTTTGGCACCTCTTCCTTACAATATGCACTTACGTACCTGGCGCCGACCAGCTTTATTGATCACCACTCCTCCGAGTTTGGCGCTACTTCTGCATCTCTGGCTGACTTGGAGGAATACCTTCTGGTCTCTACAGAGTTTATCACCCAGGTCTTACACACTGACCCTACTATCCATATTCAACTGGAATCTGCTTCTCCTACTCCTACTGACGCTGTTTCCGCTTATCCCGAAGTTGCGCACACTGCCTCGACCGCAACGTCGCTAAACTATAATTCACCAGCCACTGTTGGTCCTGACGAATATAAGGTCCAAGAAGCGGACGTTTCCATTGAAGAATATAAACTCAAGTGCCTCCACGGTATGTCGCCTGAAAACAGGCACGCCTACCTCAAGGCCATCGCCAAGGAACTCCACGACATTATCCGCTTTGGCTGCTTCAAACTTTCCTTACCCGACGGTGTCTCTCGTCCTATTGACAGCAGGATGGTGCTGAAGATTAAGACAGACTCTTCAGGCAAATACGTCAAGCACAAGGCTCGCCTCGTGCTACGTGGCTTCCTAGCATCTCTTGGCGCCGATTTATTTGGCACCTTCAGCCCCATGGCCACAATGACCGCAATCCGGGTACTACTAGCTATTGCAGCATACAAGCAATTGCCTGTCTACCATGCAGACGTCCCGAACGCCTTCGTTCAGTCTGACATTGATGCAAACGTCTATGTTCAGTTACCAGGCGGCATCATGCTTATCGACCCCGATGACGCTAAGTACAAGGGCCGACGTCTACCGAAACTGCTGAAGTCACTTTAGGGACTTCGGCAATCACCATCTCTTTGGAACAAAGAGATAGACGGCTTCTTCCGTAGCCTTGGCTACAAACGCGTGCATTCGGACTCTTGCCTATATGCTGGAGTATCCGCACATGCTAAGTTCGTCGCATGCAGTCTGTCTGTAGACGACATTGTTATTGTGTCCAATGATGACCTTCTTCGTACCGAGTTAAAGGATGCCCTCCACAAACGGTATGCTGTAGAGCAGTTTGAACCAGTCCATACCCTCCTAGGCATGCGTGTGTGTCGCACATCTGATGGATCCATTTCTCTGGATGTGCAAACCAAGCTTGATGAACTATTCGCTGATCATCCTGTCTTGCAGCAACTAACTCCGCTTAAATAACCTATGTCCTCGTTCTTCAAGTATAAACATGGCACTCCCAGCTCTGAAACAGAGTTGTACATCAACTCGCACTTTGCCACCCTCCTTGGCAAGCTGGTGTTCATGCAAGTGGCCTGCAGACCTGACTTCTCGCAAGCCTTGGGCAGATGTTCGCGTGGTATGCATGCACCCACGTACGTTCATGTCCAGATGCTAGAACACCTGCTCCGCTACCTGAGGAAGCCGGAAAACCGCTCACTTCGCCTCTGGTTTCATCCTAAAGGTAATGCTATTGAAGCTCACCTTCGCACTGTCTCCGCTAATCGAATTGACCTCTCTACTGTGGTTGACTACCAACCGCAGGATGTATCCACTGGACAGTTTGATCCCTTAGTTGCCATGGTCGACGCTGACAATGCCCCTTCCTTAGCACAGGAAGATAGGAAATCTACCACCGGGTTTGTATTATATCTTTTCAACTGCCTTATTTGTTGGAAAAGCAAGCTTCAACCGATTGTCTCCTGCTCAACTCACGAAGCTGAGTTGATTGCCCTCAGTATTTGTGCTGACGAAGCTGTTTGGCTACGCAAGCTGCTGTTGGAACTCTCCTTTGTCGTCAACCCCACCTTCTACGTCAACAATGTTAATGGTGAGAACACCGCTGATCCTGTTGACTTCGATGACAATGACAACCAAATTACTGAAGATATGCGCTTCATCAGAAGCCTCTCCTGTTGACTTCGATGACAATGACAACCAAATTGCTGAAGATATGCGCTTCATCAGAAGCCTCCCTCTCTTGTCTGACAATGCTGCTGCTGTTCACACCTCCAATAACCCAGATGGATCCTCTCGCTCCAAGGCACTGTCGACCAGATGGTTTAAGATTCGTGAGTACATCTCGCTACAGAAAATTCGAGTCCATCATGTTCCCGGCAAGCTAAACGTGGCTGATGGTTTTACAATGCCACTTGCTGCTGAGTTCTCCACTTTTCGTTCTCTACTCGGTATGCATCATGCCTCTGATGACAAGTCTCTACAGGATTGAAGATGCCTAACCCCAGTGACCGCAACGTCGTTAAACTACCCCTGGCCCTACCTTTTTTTTCTCATTGTGTGCGTGTGAGTGTCGCCTATGTCCTTTTCTTGGCACTCCCGTGGCCGCGGCTTCTCCACAGTCCCGCGGCTTCTCCCCAGTCGTTCGAAGGACAGTCCCACGCTCGCTCTCCACGGCCGAACCTTCTCCCAGGTTGTCGCAAAAGCGACAAACCATGACTGCTGCTACTGCTACCACACAGGCTGCTGCGGTTGCACCGACACCAGCCGGGCATATCTCACCTCAGTCGCTGACGTTCCAGGACGGCCTCAGCATGGACTATGCTGTGTACGAGCGAGGAATCTCTCTCCTTGAGAACTTCCGTGTCCCTGTCACCCCATTTCTCTCTTCTTTTATGCGAGTGGAACTCATGACTGCCCTACATTCCGTTTATGAGTCTAATGACTCTTCATTATTTGTGGAACTGGTCACATTCATATCCATGCGCTTACCCATTACTACACCTAGGGAAGCTGCTCCTGCTATTGCTTCTATTGCCTGCTATAGAGGCCCCAAACGCGAGCGTTTCATTTTGTCGTCCTTTTGTACGCAATGCCTCAATGATCTTGGACAACCGACTTTCCTCGACTCTACCACGTACAGTTCCAAGGCGCAAACGCCTCGTGAACTACCTACCAAAGTATTGAGTCACCTCAACATGGACGACCATAAGAAGAATGGTCACATCCCCATTTCTGCTATTACTATTGGTTTGTGCTTCGCGTGTCAAAATACTGATCAGGTGCCTACGCAACCTACCGTATATGCTCGCAATGATACTTCTTTCCAATTCCCTTGTGATGCGCGCTCAGCTGGTCATATACGCGCTACCCTCATACGCATCTATCATTTGCCAAGGGAGTTATATACTCTTTTGACAAGTATGCTAGCTCAACACCCGTCACTAGCTAACTTGGTCTTATCTGAATCCGCTCTGGCCACAACAGATTCTAATACACAATGGCCATTCGCACTGGATCTTCGGCTTATAACACAGATGCACCTTGAGCATCTTAATTTCCTTGTGACTCTTGTTCGAACACAGAGTCGCAAAGCTCAGGCTATGTTCAAACCATCCAGTATCCAGCATGTGGTCACTACTGTTGCTCAATCTTGGGTACAACATCTTGGCGGCTACGTATCATCATCTTCAGATGATACAAGACCGCCGTCACTCCTGGATGTAATGTTCGGCCCCACTTATACTCAGGCAGAACACAAAGACTTTCTGCGTTTTTTAAACGCGAAATACCCCTCACTTACACAACATGTGTTGACCGAAGCGTCGTTACACTACTCACTCTCCACATCAGACCCCACTCGGGAGATGTCTTCGCCATCGTCGCATCCTACGCCTTATGCTTCGCTTGATGATTTCGATGCCTTGCGTCAACAAGTCGAACAACTCCAGGAAACTCTTCGAATACAAATTCGCAAGGTCAACGTTCTCAGTGCTGAGAATCCATCTCTACGCACAGATCTACAGGTTGCAATTACTTCAATCACCTCCCTGGAGAACCGGCTCTTTCCTCCTACAGCCAACGCTCATGTGTTACTTATAACACTGTACAAGATCACAGAGCTGTTGTCTCGCTTAACACTAACCGCCCTCGAACAACATGCCGCCAACCACTCTTCCCCGGACGATCACCTCCTTCATCTGCGTGACAAGTTGCTCTCATGTATTCAGAGCATTCCGCTCTCATGTGAATCGGAAGACTCTTCTATCTTCACGGACCCGTTCGCCGAGTCCAACTTCTTGGAAAACCAACTGGACACCCTACAACTCGACTCGCTGGTGCCATCCATACTGAATGCTTTACTTGCACTCACATTTCGCATGGTACCACACCATTCAGCTATTGGTGTTCACCACCTTACAGCAGAACAGAAGCTGACGACGACGATACCAACACTCTCGAACCAGTAACGATGTCCACCACCTCAGATAACCCTAACACACTGTCTGTTGTACCTGTGTTTCGTAACGTTCTGGTCAAAAGCATCAAATCTACCCTCAGCTCCTCCACCAAGTCTAAGCCTTAAGACACTCCTTCTATACTCTTGATGCTTCGTATGTGACCTCTGCGCCCACCAAGACTGTATTCTCTTTTTTCTTTCCTTCATCATCATCTTTCTCAAGAGATGTTTTATAGTCGCACCTTGCGCTTAAGACATCTCTAGGGGGTGCAGAGAAATCTGCTGCCTCTTACCCTTATCCGTCCGTTGAGAACTTGATCTCTTCCTTACCCTTCTTCTTCCTTTCTACACAGTCAATTAGTCCTCTGATTTGTGCTCAAGCTCATCATCATGGTCTAGCGCGTCCCGAGGTATGTAGCACTATGCACTTTACCTTTCTCGTGTAGTTCTAGATGCCACCTGTCGTGTTCTGAGGATATAGGGAACATACCTTTCATTCCCCGAATTAACCTTCCAGACGTTCATGATGAGACGAGATGGTTTCCCAGGTGACTTACCACTGCATGCTAAATGCTCTGCAACTGCAGACAAACCTGGCCGAGCAAATGGATGCACATCGGCAATCTTTGCCTGGGCAAGTGCAACAGCATATGGCAGACCAACGCCGGATGCACCAGCACCTGCAACAGCAAAGGAATACATTCCTGTCTCGTCTTGATCTGCGACTTGACGGTAAGCTCCACGGCAAGTTCACCCAACATCAACGGCAGCTCGATGCTCAATGGCACGAACTCAGCATGGCCCTGAGCGAGCAACACTCCACACTCCGCTCAGATCTCGATCACACGCGTGCCTCCCTGATCACCAGTCAAGCTACTCACGACAAGCAAGTTCATGACCGACATTGTCGTATGGCCCAACAGACCACTCAGCGTGTTATCCATGCGGAACAACAGTCTCGTGACTGCCTTCATGATCACCTAGTACACCTGGAGCATGATCTCCGCACACGCTCAGAAAACGTCTTCGCCGAGCTCGCCGGCCAAGTCCACGACCACCTCGCGACAGCCACGGCATCCTCCATGGCAACTGTAGCTCGCCACAGTGACCAGCTCTGTGTTCTCACTGAACAGCTTCATCATATCGCGTCGCACCAGCATTATCCGATGTCGCCGGTATATATCCCAGCGCCAATTGATGACGCTACTAGCCTCGTCCACGACGTACCCGCGGGCTCACCCGAGTCGCCTCCCGCTCCGGCACCACCCACCCAGCAGGATCCTGAACCACCAGACCATAGCGTCGATCCTGGTCGATATCAGCTCCAATCTCCGTCTGCAGAGCACCTCTCCGACTCTCAGATTGCGGAGCGCCTCGACGTTTGGCTTAACTCGATGACCACCTTGGTCTACACCGACCTCGCCAAACGCGGCGCCACAGACGTCGACCCGTCCGAACCGCCACCCCGAGTACGGTCCGACACAACTGGAACCATCCTCGACCACCACGAACAGGGTGCCCAAACACCCGACCAAGTCCACGACCTCGACCGGCTCGACCCACTTGATCGGTCCGACAGGGGAGTCATGAGTGTCCCCACCAATACCCCGAACCTCGACCCACGTGCTCGGTACGACGCGGAAGATATCCAGAACTTCCACCCGCGTGATCGGCGCGACGGGGGAGTCTTAAGCTTCAATTTCTATACCTCGAACCTCGACTCACGTGCTCGGTCCGACGGGGAAGTCATCAGCATCAACCCCAGAATCGCGACTATCGCGACCCTAGCTATGTACAGCCCATGTTAAGCGTCTAAATACAAGCGCGTTGCATGGCGAGGCTAGACTGGCGCGGCAACAGTCTAATACCCATCGGTTACGTGCATGCAACACATGGTTCTTCAGGACCCAGCTGGGCCCATAACCTGCAAAGTATTGTACAGTGCAGTGGTATAAAGTCACGGAAGAACCATCCCGCCTCACCGTGTGAGTCTGGCAGGTTAGAGTTCAGGGAACAGGCTAGTTCCCCTAGCCTCGGCACTCGACTGACGACACGCAGAACTACACCTAGCTTAGCACGTAAGACTACATACCTACGGGACGCGCTAGACCATGATGATGAGCGTGAGCACAAATCAGAGGACTATTGATTGTGTGAGAAGGGAAGAAGAAGGGTAAGGAAGAGATATCGTTCTTAACGGACGGCATAGGGGGTAGGGTCTGCAGATTTATCTGTATTCAGTCCGTTGGGCGTGGAGCCAAGAAGCTCGGTATTGTCCTTAAGAAGATGGAACTTCGACGTTCGGCCACTGCACCCTTTATGAGCAGTAACAGAGAACTTCTAACAGGCATTGTAGGTGGCTGTGGGGATCGCTCGTGCCCATTAAACTGTCATCGATGGAGGCAATCAAGTCACGATACATCCACATGGACAGATCGGTTGCCATCTGCTTACAAAGGAGAGCTCCCGCTGTCTTTACTCCTAGAGGAGTCGCAGAAAGCCGTGGGCTCCAAGAGAGATGACCATAGTAAAGGCGTCTTGAGTTTGGGAACCAGACGAAGATAGTGCTAGCCCCATGGTATATCTATTGTAGTACTAGAAATCGTCCTGGCATTCGGACGCCAACTATTATGCGCAGTGAGAGGAAGCTATGACACTTACCCCTGCACCACGTATCTAGTATCCCTAGGTCATTCCCTTATCGCTAGTCTAACGCCCCATTCCAGTTGTAACATGGCAGCAGGTGTTCTCCACGGTCGAGCCTCTGCTTGACTTCGTGGCGACTCCTCCTCGGCTTCAGTTCATTGCTACGTGTTCGGTTCGTTATCGTCTAACATGTCCTCGATCGAAATTAAAGATAGCAGGCTTTCGCAAAAACTTGATGCCTTCAGCGGTGAGCGACATCTTTTTCACCAATGGACCCGGCGCCTGGAAAACATGATCATATCCACCGGCGATCGCATTATCTTGACCAACGACACTTGGACCAGCATTTCCGCCTCTGGCTGCTCTGAAGAAGAATTTGGTGTTAAGCAGCAACGTTGGTACTCTGCACTGTTCATGGCACTTCCCATGCATGATACTGATCGTGCGGATATCCGTGAAAACCGCGATATGAACTTCACGCGGCTTTACAAGCGCATTACCGATGTTTACATGGGCCATGGCGATCGTGTCGCTCAGTCTGCAATTGCTTCCTTGCATTCCTTCGTATGCAACAATATCGATGAACTTGAGTTTTTTCTTAACAAGTTCATCACTGGTGTTCAAGTTTCTCGGCATCATCAAGATTTCCCTGACACTCTTGCATTGCAATTGCTTCAGACGAAAATCCCCGACTCGATCTTGTCTAAGGATCTCATTGCACTTGACCCTAAACTGCGCACATATGATGGTTTCGTTGATCGCCTCAACAGTAAAGTTTTCGATTATCTTCAGACCAAGTCTGCGCTTGTCCATGCTACGCTCCGTGAGAGTCCCCGCCATCGTGAACGTTGCAACTTTTACGGTCGTACCAACCATCCTTCTGATAAATGCTTCATCGTCTCAATGCTTTGCGCTCCCAACAACGTTCCAGCCCTCGCCCATCTTTTCGCCCATCTTTCCGTTCCCGGCCTTCGCCTCCATTTTCCCGTGGTTCTTTCCATCGCAAGCGCCCACGCCCTACTGACCTTTGTCACTTTTGTGGTATTCCTGGCCATCACCAGAAGGATTGTCGTAAACGCCAGCGCTATTTGCTCTCACAAGCCGCCGCCCGCCCTCGCCCTCGTCCCCAATACCCACCTCGATCCAATCCCCACTACCCACCTCGCTCCAATCCCCAATACCCACCTCGACCCCATCCACCATTCTACCAAAACTATCTTTCCGCCCCCATCCCACTCTTGCCCCCATCTCAACCCTCTCCGCCGCTTCTTGCGTTGCCACCCTCCACCACACCCTCTGTCCCACCTTCCACCGCCATCTCCCCTCCTGACCCATCTCTTTCTGCACCCACCTATCCGTCTTTCAATTACCATCTTCTTTCTATCTCCCCCTCCATTCATCAAGTCCTTTCCTCCACCAATGCCCTTACCGCTCTGCTCACCGCTCGTGAGCGCGACTACCTGCACAGCAACAACCTTCGCCTCGTCGTCTACGATACCGGCGCAAACGTCAATCTCTTCAATTCTTCTGCTGGTTTCACTGACCTTGACAACACTCAACAGCACTCAATCACTTCTGCTATCGGCACTGGCTCTGTTTCTGGTTCTGGCACTGCTCACTTAACGTCCCCTTCCATTGGTCCTCTCGACAATCGTGGTCTTCCTTCTCCTCCACCCACTCTTTCCGCCCCTCATGGTATCCATGTCGCGTTCCCGCATACCCTCATTTCTCCTGGCCTTGGTGACAAACGGATTCTTTCGGATCATGCCCTTGAGCAAGTTGGTTACGATTGTCATACGATTCAGGATGTTGGCCCTACTCATCCGCAACGAATTTTACGTCACCGTCAAACGCATCACGTTATTCCCCTGCTTCGTCGCTGTGGTCTTCTTTTGATCGTCTGTTGGATCGGCAATACGACCGCTGCGCCCTACGCGGACTTCGTTTCACCTTTTGTGGCATTTTCTTCTTGCCCTCGCGTACATGACCCTTGTGCGTTTCCCGTTGTGTCTCAACGCACTCAACTTACCTTCGACCTTTGGCATGCTCGTCTTGGTCACTATAGTCCCTCTTATATCCGACGTTTGTCTTCTCTCGCTGTTGGCGCACCGCTTTTCCCGAGCTCCGCGTCTCTTTCTTTTTGTCCTGCTTGTGCTCTAGGTAAAATGCATGCTGCGCATGTTGGCCAACGTAAAGCACATGCCTCCACTTCCACCTCGCTTCCTGCCTCCGAGCCTTTGTCTCGTCCACGTGCCGTTGCGCCCTATCTTATTATCCACGCCGATCTCATGTTCACCGGCGTCCCTTCCTTCATTTATCAAGATCGTGCCATCCTTACGTTTGTCGATGATCATACGCGCCGCCGCACACGTTACTTTGCTCCACGACACGATGCACTTACGAACGCTCGTCAACTCGAACTTTTCTGTCTACCGTGGTTCGCCCATTTGGTTATCGCATCGCCCTCATCTACACCGATCGTGACCGCTCTCTTATGGGCCAATTCGAAACCTTCTGTCTGGGCAACAACATCGCCCTCAAACGGGCTCCTGCTGCTCAGTCCAAAACTTCACAGGCGCACGCTTTTTCTGGTGTTGTGGAACGCTCTCATCGCGCAACTGCTGATATTACTCGCACTCTTTTGGTGCATGCGCACCGTCCACCTGATTTTTGGCGTTGGGCCATGGAAACGGCTGACTTCATCTCTGAGCGCATGCCAAACGCCTCTAACCCTGGTTACATGACGCCATATGAAATGCTACATGAAACTCTTCCCCGAGTCGATTTTCTTCGTGTTTGGGGCTGTCCTGCAGCAATTCTTACTGGCGACAAATGGCCTACCAAAGCTATAACAGGTATCTTCATTGGGTATCCCTCTGCCGGACCTGGTTATCGCATATTGCTTCAACGCGCCACTGGTCCCGTCATCCACACTTCGATTGACGTTGTTTTTGACGAAAATTTTGCTATGCGTAAGTCTCTGTCCTCTCAACCCCCTCCTCCTCCTCTTGTGGATTCTCGTTTTCCTGACTTATTTTATTATGACCCTCGTTTGTCTTCCGCCGTTGCTCCCTTGTCTCCTGTTTTTGATGCTCAGGAGCCGGCCTTATCGGGACTGGTCACCCCAGAAACAATAACACAACCGTCAACGGACAATACGAAACGTGCACCATTACGTCGAGCCAAACGGGGCCGACCGCGCAAAGTCGACCAAAGCGCATTACCTAACACTCAATCATCGAACTTTCATTCTGGCGTTTGTCCACAACGCAATGTGGATTCTGTTTCCTCCTGTCACAATGTCGATTCTGTTTCCTCTGTCGATTCTGTTTCCTCCTGTCACTCTTTGTATGTCTCTTATTCTAGCTTTCGTTTGTTAGTTCATTATGTCTTCCTTCCCCTTTGTCTAGCTCACACCCTTGTTGATCCCCATGCACATGTTCAGTACTCTGCTTCCGAAGAAGCCTCTCAGTATTCATACATTGACGACTCAGCCATTACTTCCACCCATTTACGCGAAGCTTTAGCTCAGACAAATCCTGAGCGTCCTGGCTGGTTGCAAGCCATCGCCAAGGAATATCATTCCCTCGGTCAGCTTGGTTGCTGGGATGTTGTTCGCGTTCCTTCGACTTTTTCTGGCAACATCTGTACCCTCAAGTGGATCCTCCGCAAGAAGTATGACTCTGGCCGCTTCAAGTCGTACAAGGCTCGCCTCGTTGTCCGCGGTTACACCCAGGTTCACGGCATTGATTATCACGACACCTACTCGCCGGTTGCTAACATCGTCACAATACGCTTCTTTCTAACTTTTGTTACTGTTCATGACTGGGATTTGCACAAGTTGGACGTCAGCTCCGCTTTTATCCAAGCTCCCATTGACGAAGACATCTATGTCTGGCCACCCGAAGGCTATGCTCCTCGCCAACCCACCGATGGTTCCAAGATCGTTTACAAGCTCCGTCGCTCTTGGTATGGTTGCAAACAAGCTTGTCGTAATTGGTGGCTTTATTTGGAACGCTTCCTTGTCAATGATTGTGGCTTCGTCCGCGGATCTGGCGGCACTTGCAATTACAAGCTCGTGCTTAATTCTACCGTTGTCCTACGTCTCGTTCTTGTCGTTGATGATCTTCTTGTGGCGCACCCTCGTCATTGCCTTGGCCATTACCAAGCCTTCTTCCTCCGTTTCCGAACCTTCACTGACGTCAACGAGCTTGATCTCACCACTTACGTTGGTCTTCGCATGACGCGTGATCGCCCTCGACGTACACTCACTCTTGACCAATCCCATGCTGTCCGTGAAATCCTTACCGAACATCGCTTTATCAACAGTAAACCCGAACTGACTCCCGCTCCCAAAGGTCTTCATCTTTCTGCGGCTGATTGTCCTGCTCCTGGCTCTCCAGATCACATCTCCATGGCGCGCACCCCTTTTCGTCGTATTGTTGGCTGTGTTCTATTTATCTCCGTCATGACTCGCCCTGATATCACATGGTCCGTCAATCAGTGTGCACGTTTTTCACACAATCCTGGTAAACCCCACTGGCACGCTTTATCCCACACTCTGCGTTATCTCAACGGTTCTCAGGATCTTGCCCTTATTCTTGGTCGCGATTCTACCCTTCGTCTCTGTGGTTATTCCGACTCCAGCTGGGCCGACGACCCTGATGACCGCCACTCCACTACTGGTTTTTGTTTTCTCCTTGCTGGCTCTATGATAGCCTACTGCTCCCGCTCGCAGTACCTCCTCGCCCGCTCTTCTTTTGAAGCTGAATTGCTCGCTCTTTACGCCGCTACTGCTGGGCTCTCTTGGCTTCTCAAACTTTTTGATGACTTTGATCTCCCTCGTCACACGGTCCCAATGTATGTCGATAATAGCACCACCGTCACCCAAGTCCGTCTCCAATGTCTCACGCGGCGCACCCGTCATATTGATATTCGCTTTTACAGCACCGCCGAATATCATCGCAACCACATCATTGATCTCCAACACATTACCCGCCTTGACAACCTTAGCGATATTTCACCCGCAGTACGGAAGCTCCTTCCTTCCTCCGGCTTCGTGCTCGTTACCTCACCTCGTGACTTCGCCCTGATCTCTCCTGTTTTCTCTGCCACAATGCCTCTC
>JAQMWT010000416.1:0-109270 GCA_029834535.1 Chrysophaeum taylorii
AAGCCTGTCGCTCTCACCTCCGCCCATCCAGTTTGCTTTGATCCTGGGCGCCGCCGCACCTTTGTGTCTACCCTAAAACCTCAGCAAGTTCACTTGGTCTCGCAAGTTCAGCCTGGGTCACGTCCACCTGCAGTCCCAATCTCAAACCCTGTGTCTCACTGGTCCTGGAGTTCACTCTATCAGGTGCGTAGATCGCTGGAGGCTTATCGGTATTGCAGCTGGCTTGCAAATGTGGTCGTCGACCTGCAGCCACTGACCTCTCGGGTTGTTATCTACGCAGGTTACCGTGCAGAGTTGACGTGGCAGAAGACGGTACGGCAGGCTCATCGCCAGTCTCTGTACCTGCTTCGCGTTGGCCCGTTTGATAATATCGCACCTTATATAATGAGGAGTTCGTATAATGACACGATTGATCATATCCAGTACCATTGCAGTAGTCGTGCGACGGGTCGAGGTTGCAAGACTGCTCGCGATTAAATGCATGCCGTTGGCTGTCAGGAGTTGAAAACTCGACTGTAAAGAGCGAGGCGTCGTCTTCCGACCCAACCTAGTCGGCCGAAAAGAACTCCGACGCCTCGTCTCCGGGAAAAAACGGCCGCGGTCACGCGCGCGTTGTCAGCATCGACAACATCGTTTCGACTTGGCGTGAGAATGGCGCGCTGGCTAAAAGAGCCGCCGCGGGTCGTGGAAATAGTCTGCGAGGTCGCTGTAGACGGCTTGGAGGATCACTGTCTGGCTCTCGTGCCTACCTGATCCTTACTCTCGCGCCTACCTGATCCTTACCCTAAATCGAGGGACAAACTCTCCCACATTGGCTCCCGCACGCGATCCACTGGCACCCGCAACACCCCTACCACCCCTCCCGCTGGCAACCGCCGCACCACTGCGTCTGGCAACCGCACTGCGAATGCCACAGCCAGCCGCCACACCCCTGCCGCTGGCACCCGGACCACCCCCACTACTAGCACCTCCTCCACCCCCGCCGCTGCCGCCGGCAACCGCCGCGCCCCTGCCCCTGCCACCAGCCACCGCAACACCCCTGTCACGGCTGCAGCCCCCACGAGCGCGTCTCCTGGCATTTCTCCCATTGGGCCTCGGTCACATTCGGCGCCACCGTCTGTTGCCCCCGCCCACCCTACGTCATCCGGGCCAGCCCCCTCCCTCCCGACACGCCGTCCACGTGACCTGAGCGATTTGCGCTCTGCGATCGACGAGGTCTCCATCAAAGACCTCATTATATCGCCGTGCTCTTGCATTCGCACCATTCCCGCCCAATTCCGCGAGGCATGGGCGAGCGCAATGGCCGAGGTGTGTTCATGGTTTGAAGACGCCACTTCCGATAACGCTCGTGACCGTGCCCTCCTTTGGTACATGAGCCTTCACAGCCTACTTCTTCGGCGAGCACCACGAGGCGGCGCCCGTCGGCCCGACGTGCTCACTGACCGCTTTACAGCCTTCGCCGCAGGGCGTTACGACCTCCTCATTGACGGCTACCTCCACGACGTGACTCGCGTGCGCTCCCATGTACGCTCACGGGCGGCCCCCGACGATGACGCGGACGCACTTCGTGCATTGCGACTCGCTGAATCTGGCGACCTCACTCGGGCGTGCCGTATTCTCACCAGCCTGGGCATCGCCGACCCATGCCACCCAGACGTCATGCGCCAACTCGTGTCCAAACATCCTGCTCGCAAGGAGGACCTTCACACTTTCCCCAACCACCCGCAAGGGCTCGCCACACTCTCGGTCGCCCTGCGTGAAACTTACCGCACGCTCCGGCCGAAGGCTGGTGTGGGCCCCGACCAGTGCCGCAATGAATTCCTCTCCGTTTTCGCCCAGCCCTTCCCGAGCAACGTCAAGGCACGCTCGGCGATGGACAAAATCGACAACCTTGAGACCTTGTTCGTTCGTGGAGCTCTTCCTGACTGGTATTACTTCATCACCACCACGGTAACCCTCATTCCGTTGGTAAAACGACGCGCCGCTGACGCTAACCAAGCACCTGACGTTCGACCTATCCACGTTCGACCTATCGGCATTGGCACCGTCCGCCGCCGTGCCACTGGACGGTGCCTTGTGCGTAGCCTCCACTCCGAGCTCTCTGAGGCACTGTACCCGATCAACGTTGCCGTCGGGGTCAAGGGCGGCCCCTCGCGCCTCGTCTTTGGCGTCCGCACCCACGCGGAGCAGTACCCCGACCAGGTCATCATCAAGCTGGACAAACGCAACGCCTTCAACGAGCTCAAGCGCCGAACCGTCGTGGACAAACTCGCAAACCACGCCAACGCTAAGCTGCGTGCCTTTGGCCACTTTATGTTCAAGCAATTGCGGCCGGCATCCTGGGTGGCCCTCCACGGCCCCACCGGCCTCGATCGTGCCCCCTTCGACTCTCAAGAAGGCGGCCAGCAAGGCGACCCCACCTATCCACCGGCGTACTGTCTGGCAACGCATGACGCCGCTCAGGCCCTTGACACCCGCTTACGTTCATGTGCCGGCTACGCCCGATTTGGCATGGACGACGGCGTCATCTCTGGTTCCCCTCGTGAGGTTGTCGACGCCCTCCTGCAGTACGCCCGCGACATCCAAGCTAGCGGCGAGGAGCTCCGCCTCGACAAGTGCGAGGCGTTCTGTCCGGCACTTGGCATGGGGCTTCTCGACCACCCCGATGTCCACGACCACGTCCAAGTTGCGCCTGACGGCACGCGCACTCTTGCTGGTATCCCCGTTGTCGCCGACGGCCTCGTAATCTACGGTGTGCCCATCGGCTCCCCCGGCCACGCCGGAGATGCCTATGTCGAAGCTACCTTGCAACGCGAGGTTGACGCTCAGGTGAGCTACATGAGCCGTATTCGCACCAAGCTCCAGAACGTCTCCCTCCACTGCATGTACTCGTTGGGCCGCTACTGCATCGCCCCGCGCATGGACTACATCGCGCAACACTGCTACCCCACCAATGCCTTGAGCGCGCTCCGCCGCTTCGACGTTGCCGCCCTCAGCTTCGTCGCCACAGCACTTGGCGCAGATCCGCGTCAGGTTTTTGACTCCAACGGCATCGTCCTCCAACGCCTCCGTCTTCCTGCTCGAAGTGGGGGTGGCGGCATTCGCTCCTGCGCCGACCTCAGCCCCGCCGCCTTTGTTGGCACGGCGGCCCAGGCCCTCCCACACCTCGTCGACCTTCGCGATCCTACGGGTGCCTTGGAGGTCCCTGGCTACCTCCCCGCCTCGCCTCGGTCCTGGGTGCCACTTCTTTTCGCACAGGTAACGATTTGCACCGTTGGCACCACCTCCTCGCATCCGGTTGCCGCCTGGGGCGGGCACTCGAGACTGCGTGGGACGGACTTCGGGCTGATCTCCGTACCACGCTGGCTTCCCACGGCGGCGCTGGTTCCGGCGACCCCGCCAACGTTCATCTCGTCGACGGTCCTCTCTCCCACGAATTCGTCTCCATGGGCGTCCTCGTCGACCCCACCATCTCGACACCCGTGCTCATACCCCAACTCCAGCGTGCTCTAACCTCCCAGCGCGAGACAGCTCGGGCCACTGCACTCCAGCGCCTTGCGGCCACCCTTCCCATCACCGAAGCACTTCGAGTAGCGGCGTCCTCATGGGATCGCTTCTCGACCACGTTCATCAGCTCGTGGCCCAGCTCTGGCCTTCAAATCCCCAACCGCTGCTGGGCTGAGATGTGTGCCCAGTACTTTGGCTACCCCTCTCCAGCTTGTTTGGGCCTCGTGGGCACTCGCATTCTGGGCACTGACGTCGTTCTCGACGCTCACGGCAAGGTGCTTCTCACGCAGGCCAACCTTGTCAACCGCGGAGGAGCGCGGACCACCTGGCATGACGGCCAGCTCGACTGCGTCCACGGCAGCGTCAAAGAGGCCGGCATCCCAGCCCTGTCCGAGGTTTTCGGCATCTTTGCTGACGTCGTCGCCCCTACCATTCGCACGCGCCTCTACGGCCGGTACCGAGGCAATCTCGCCCGACGTCAAGTCGTCCCAGACATCCTCACCACGCTCGACAACAAGGAGCAACTCTACGACATCAAAACCCTCGCTTGGGGTTCGTTGTACACCGCCCACGCCCTCCATCCCTCCCACCCGTCGCCTGTCGATCGGCGCGCAGCGCAAGTCCACTCCGAATACCTCGCTCACGCCCGCGGCATCGACGCCATCATCCCCCAGCCGGGTACAGCACCACCGCCTGGCTTCTTGGGCCCTGTCGAACAGCGGCTACGTAGCTACGGCACCGTCGCCGGCCTCGTCTTTGGTGCCTTCGGTGAGGCCAGCGCGGCGTGCCACGCTCTCGCCCAAACATGCGCAGAGCGCATCGCTGCGCGAACCTGGGTGACAAGCGGCTGCGCCAACTTCACAGAGGCAAAGGCGGCCCAAACTCGCCGCATCTACCGTGAGTGGGGGATCGCCAACGCATTAGGCCGGGCTCGCTGTGCCCTCACCGCCCTCACCCATGTCGCCGCCTCGGGGAACCCCGCCCAGGCCGCCCGATCCCAGCAGGACGTCACCCTTCGTCGCACATACGTCCGGCGGCAGCATGCGTACGACCTACGGGCGGGGCCCGTCCTCTCTTCGCCTGCCCCACGCCTCGGCGATGACCCCGACTAGGTCCCGCGTACTTATCTCCGCCCGTCAAGCACATCCTTCATACCCCACAAACCCACCCACATCCTTCATGCTCCCCACACACACCCCCCCCTCTTAGCAGTCGACATTTAAAGACAAACAAACAGACAAACAAACAAACAGACAAACATCTGTCGATTAGTAGTTAGGACAAGTGCAGGCCAGTAAGTTCGCCAGTAAGTTCACCTGGTCCCAATCTCTAACCCCAGTAAGTTCGGTGTAAGCCCACTCGTGCTCACATCCACTCACCCCACTCTCCTTCGAGCTCGTCGCTCTCACCTCCGCCAATCTAAGCTGCTTTGATCCGTACACGCCGCTCGCCTTTGCGTTCTCTCTAAAAACCCCTGTAAGTTCACTTGGTCTCAGTAAGTTCACCTGGTCACTAAGTTCACCTAGTCCCAATCTCAAACCCCAGTAAGTTCACCTGGTCCCAGTAAGTTCACCTACCGTGCGCGTGTAGACGCCGGGAGGGGGCTTATCGGTATTGCGCAGCACGTGTGGGGTAGGGTGGAGTCGTCGACTCAGAAGAGGATATCCTCGGGGTTGCCGATCGACAGAGAGCCACGTAGAGCTGGACGTGGCAGAAGACGGGCTTGGGCAAGAGGACGCCGACCTTGCGGGGCGTCTGCCTCTGGCTCTTGTTGATCGTTTGGCGTCGGTGGGGCTTGAGGGATACAGGTTGGAGGAGCCTCGGTGACACGACACTATCGATGATGTATCTGGTACCGTTGCAGTCGCCGTGCGACGGGTCGAGGTTGCGAAGACTTTAAGCTCGCGATCAAAGTCAGCATGCCGTTGGTTGTCAGGGAGTTGAAAACTCGACTGTAAAGAGCGAGGCGTCGGCTTCCGACCCAACCTAGTCGGCCGAAAAGAACTCCGACGCCTCGTCTCCGGGAAAAAAAGGCCGCGGTCATGCGCGCGTTGTCAGCATCGACAACATCGTTTCGACGGGGCGTGGGAATGGCGCGCTGAAAGAGCCGCCGCGGGTCGTGGAAATAGTCTGCGAGGTCGCCGTAGACGGCTTGGAGGATCACTGTCTGGCTCTCGCGCCTACCTGATCCTTATTCTCGCGCCTATCTGATCCTTACCCTAAATCGAGGGACAAACAAACAAACAGACAGACAAACATCTGTCGATTAGTAGTTAAGACCTGAGACAATCCACTTTTGAATGAGGGTTTCTCGTTTGGTGTTCGAAATGTAGGCTAGGGCCTAGTTTTGAGCTTTCTTATCCGACCCTAGTAACGGTCGAGTGAGTGCGAAGCCGACGCATTTGTGGGTGAAGATCCAGGGGATCACGGGAACCGCCGCGGGGTTCATTTTACGTGATTCGGATCGAACGGGGAGCGGAGTCACTACGACTCATTTAGGCAAACATCGTAAGACCTAACGAGGCAACGAAAGAGTAAGCCCTAACCTAGCTCGCGCGAGGCAGACCACCTCCCTGACGGCGAGCGACAGCACCGGGAAGGCCGTCCATAGTCTTCGCGCGCAAGGCAAAAACTTCCGTAAGTCCAGCGCACCGGTACAGCGCGCAGTCAGACGGCTACCGGCAATTGTCGTCTGACGAAAATGAATACAACAAGCGAGTTGTGAGCGTTCGGATTAATCCTATTTTCCGGGCAAAGCGCGGTCATGGCAGAGAGGCCAATGACAGAACGAGCGCAGTGGTTTCGGGACGCACAGGAGCGTCTGCAACGATTCAGTGCAGCGACTCCGTTCTCGTCTATTGGAAGAACACCGTTGAGTACGCCCTTTCCACGGCCGGAAGCCGAGGAAAGCGGCATCAGAAGAGAGGCAAGGTCATCGGACAGCCTCGACAACCCCCCAAGCGTGATCATCCTTCCGGATCCACGCGCTGGCGAAGGGGGAGCTACGGTTGCGCCAGACGCAACTTCAAGACCGGGTGAGCCGACGTTCCCGTACGCACGACCCTACGAACGTGCGATGAATACTACGGAGCCATATCGAGCAGAACCCGGACCGTTTACGGCGATGCGTGGACCAGAGGAGGGTGCACCTCCTAGGCCACCATCCGCGAATACGAGAGCGACAGATTTTCGCGTGGATGCAGACCCCGAGATTCTGCAGACCATCAACGGACGATTCGAGATGTACCAGTCGCAGATCGAGCAAGTCATACGTGAACTTGAGCGCACCAGCCGCGACGCGCAACAACAACGATCAGAAGTGGAGCGGCAGCGGATCGACAACGATCGACTTCGACGAATGGTGGAGGATTCCACGCGGGCGCATGCTCGAGAGGCACGGCCAACCTCTCCGGATGCTACGCGTGTTACGCCCGAAGAAGATGACGCTGTATCGGCACTGACCGACGATCAGCCACCGCGAAGTCGACCGGAGCCTACCCCGCAGCATCATACTGACCCCGATTCAGCACATCCTCGTAATGAAGAAGATATGCTTCGGGTCAAGAAGGGAGCTGCTGGTATGACTCGTATCACGTTTTCGAATCTTAGTGGGCAAATTACGAAGGACCGAGAGGTGGTGAATGCGTGGTGGATGCAATTGCGGCGTATGATGGAAGGCAGGATTGACAAACCCTCAATAGCGCATGGATGCTTGTCCTCAAGCCCGAGCCACCTTTGAGCTCAATTTTCCGAAGATTCCCTATTTTTGCATGAGTTAGGGAAATCTCATCGTCGTACATACGACTTGGTGTTGTCGTATTTACATTCAGATTTTTGGAAGCACTCTTATATTCACGCAAGTCCGCCGTGTATCTATGGGTCGACTGCCAATTTGCACTACAGGGACGCACGCAAGGGCGCTACTATTACTTCTTGGGTCCTGCGTCATTTCCGCAACGCACCTTATGTAATTGGACGGTGGACGCTCGAGCAGGAACCATAAGTGATCCCTTTTGTGCATCACCAATTTTATGTGCCGCGTATTGTCGATTTCTAAGTATCACACCAGAATTGCTGTGCTCGCGCACGCGCCTACTTGCTTGCAATGTTCGCTTGGAACTGCCGTTATTATCGCGTGTACCACCGAATTTACGGGACCGTTTTGGGCCAGCGTTGGGATTTACAGGTGGTCACCCGCTCATTATAGTGAACAGTTTCTCATCTACGCGCCCGGATATCGGCCCTGCCTTCACAGTGACGCGCAATAAGCTCCACCTAGGACCTCATTTCTCGAACACCCGTCCACTCACGTTGCAGATGCACCAGGAAATTATGACCGTTCCTGCTACGTGGCAATGGGGTGAGAAAGTTTCAGAGACAGCAGCTATAAAGATGCTTGGCAGTATGGTGCCACCCGCGACTATGACGCGGATCGCGCTAGAAGTGCACAATTCGTTTGACCCTTCACTTCGAAATGTGGGTAAGTTGCGGAATATTGCGACGGCCACGATAACCCAACCCGATCACCATATTCTACTGTTTTCACCTTTTGCTGTAGAGTCGCGCATTCCAACGCTCGACCCTGCCACTCGAAGTGTGTCATGGATTTCGCCCGATGAACTCTATTCTCCTGCGAGTCCTGCACCATCAGCTGCTGCCCCCACCACCCCGCCACCACCTTCGGTTACATCGCCTGGGACGGCTCCATCTTTTGCAGGGGGCACCGTCGCCACTGCTGTTATGCAGAGCAACCAAGCCGACAACCAGCCCTCCGCAGCTGCTTAAGAAGAAGGCACCGCGAAAGAACGACCAGCGTATTCAATACGTACGACGTTCCGTGGGCGGACGCGCCTCACGACGAACGTGGTCAACCTTTACCGGTGATGCCTCCTCATTTAGCGGATCAAGAGAGCATGCAGGTCATCCCTCCGACCGTCGCGCAGGTCGAAGAGGTGATGACTGAATTGGGTATTACCGAGCATCCTGCTTTAGATGATGACGAGAAGCTGAGGATGAAGCATTTAATCTCGTATTCGTGGGCATTTTTCGATGATGTGATGAGACCTGTTGATTCACCTGAAGTGACGCTCCGGTTCAAAGAAGAGAACCCAACTCCCGTCAAACTCTCGCCATATCGGTTGTCGAAAGAAAAGATTGAATGTTTGCGGATGCAGATTGAAGCATGGACCCGAGACGGAGTTATTCGTCCTGCGAATTCTCCATGGGTTTTCCCTATTTTGATGTTGCCTAAGAAAGGTGCCGAGCCTGGCACTTCCAATGCTTACAGAGCAGCTGTCGACCTACGGCGCCTCAATGCATTGCTCAAGGATGATAGCTGGCCGAGTGTGAGCATGGCTGACGCGTTGATGTTTCTCATTGACAAGTTTTGTCGTTCCAGTTTAGTTATTCGTTGGGGCTATCACAATTTACGATTGTCGCTAGATGCACAAGATGTGGTCACCTTCACTAGTCCTCTGGGAGCGTACAGCTTCATGCGTCTACCTTTGGGAGTCAAACCAGCCGGAAGTTTGTTTTGCAAGCAGCTGAACACTGACTTGTCGAAATGGCTATATCGTGATCTCGTGGCATATATCGACGATATTCTCGCCGGTCACGCAGATACAAAGAATCACTTGCAGTGCCTTGTGCAAGTTAAGCCCCATCTCGCCTTGAAAGGGTACAGCGCCAAGATCAAGAAGATTCATTTTATGCAAGAAGTCATTGAGTTTTCGGGTCATTTATCTACCCCGAACGGACTGCTTCCATCACCAAGGTCTTTAGAAGCCATCAGACACATGCCAATTCCTGGCACTTTGTCGGATGCTGACCCTAAGAAGCAAGTGCGATCTTTCCTTGGAATGGGGAGTTTTTGCCGGCGTTATGTAAGGAATTTTGCGAAAGTTGCAGAGCCATTAAGACAACTGACGTTGCCGGACATGAAACTCAAGTGGACGAACGAGTGTCAGGAAGCTTGGGATGCCATCATCGAGGCTATTGTCACTTCGAAGGGCGTCTATCATCCTGATTACTCGTTACCTTTTTACATTCGAACTGATGCTTCCGCGCATGGGTTGGGTGCTTACCTATTTCAAAAAGTACCAGTCGTTGACGACGATGGAAGAGAAAGAATCGAAGAGAGAGTTATCGAGTACTGGAGTCGAACCGTGCCTAAGTCGATGAGGAAGTACGATCCTCGGCGCTTGGAACTCCTCGCAGTACTCTCTGCTCTCGAAAATTCCCGATTTTATATCGAAGGTCATCAGACGAAGTTAGAGACGGATCATCGTAATTTAACGTTTCTGCGGGATTCGAATCATACGTCTGGACAGTTAGCACGATGGGCTATGCGGCTTGCTGCGTTCGACCGGGAGCTCGGATACAAACCTGGAAGCTCCCCTGGCATGCGTATTCCGGATTGTCTGTCGCGCAACCCTATCGACAAATTGATCGAGAAAGATGAAGACGGGGAACCGATCAATGAAGCTTTTTTGATTTTCCAAGAAATCCCCACCGATGTCCCTGGCACAGCTTGCTTCACCTTCTCTTCGGTGACGATGCCTATGCCGACGGACAGCGGACCCACCGCAGCTATGGTAGCAGTTAGTACGCGACAGAACGTACAACCGCCTCAATTCTCGTACGAATCTGAGCCAGTTGACTCCGTCGAACGTATCCCTTTTGCGGATCAAGCGGAGGATGAGATCATTCTCGATGAGATAGCGAAAGAACAAGCCGAGGATGAAACAGGCAAGCGCATCAGACGAAATCTCGACCGTGAACAGAAAGATCAAGACGAGCAGTCATCCGTACCATATGAGATTGATGACAACGTGTTGTATAAGGTCGATGATTCAGATTCTCAACGTCATATTGTGGTCCCTCAGTCTATGCAGAAGCGTGTAATCGCCATGCATCACCGAGGATTGTTCGGAGGCCATGTAGGACGAGACTCCACAGCGAATCAAATCTTAGAACGGTACTGGTGGCCAAACGTCTCATTGTCAGTTAATGAGCTCGTCAATGCCTGCGTTATTTGCCAGAAGATTCGATCCACCATGCCTAGGCGTCATGGCTTGCTCTGTCAACCGAATCGCGTCGGAGATTGCTATGTCCTAGGTATGGATTTGATTGGACCTCTGCGAGGCGCTGATCTGTACACGTACATACTCGCAATGTACGGTGCAGCGTCGCATTTCTTGAAATAAGCTCTGATCAACACAAAACATGACTATTCGATTTTGAACGCGTTTGTAAACAAGATTTTACTTGAGGGATGTCTCCCACGGTGCATAGTCACGGATAATGGAAATGAGTTCGCGATCAGGTTATTTCGCACGTTTGTTCGTCAATTCAACGTACGTTATCGTACTACCCTTCCGTATCACCCTCAGAGTAATCATACTGAGCGTGTCAATCGATTCATCAAAGCCTTCTTGCGAGCTGCGATCGATGAACAGCGTCAGCCAGATTGGTCGAATTTCCTCCTATATGTGGCATTCATGTACAATAGGATGTACATTCCGGGAACGAAGATTTCACCTTTCATGATGCGTACTGGCAAGCAACCCCTGTTACCACCCGATTACAATCTTTTGAATGAACAGCGTGATCTACCGCAATCACGTCATCCGATTTTGGTGGACTTTAAGAACAAGTTTGAATTTTATAGTCGACTCGTTACACGAGCTCACCAGAAAGCACAGAAGAGTCAAAAACTCAACTATGATGCCCACCAAATTGACATCCAGTTTTCCCCAGGTGATTATGTTCTGCGTCCTAACCCTGAGATCGCTAACCGTTGGTTGCGATGGAGGACGGCGCCTAACACGCTTGCTCCCTGCGGCGGCCCCGGC
Organism: Chrysophaeum taylorii; assembly: GCA_029834535.1. Taxonomy (NCBI): domain Eukaryota; class Pelagophyceae; order Pelagomonadales; family Pelagomonadaceae; genus Chrysophaeum; species Chrysophaeum taylorii. Next base: position 11,361 of record JAQMWT010000416.1, read on the forward strand.
CGTCCCGGAGTGAGACGGTGCCTGCTCGCCTCCCGGGCTGGCCGGTTAGCACCCGTAAAGTCCGCGCTGGGATGGGGTTCGCTCGGTTGGGCAGAACGCGACGGACAGGTCGATTGTTCGTGGACCAACACGTCTGCGGCCTGCGACGCTTTTGCACGACCTCGCACAAGACCGCGCGCAGTGGCGGTCCACCATCAACAAGCCCGTCCTCGTCCGTCGCCCTGCCCCAACTGCGTGATTTTCCTCTGTGATTCCGTACCGGCTACTGCCGGTCCGGCCTGGCTCCCATGCTCGGGAGAGGTCTGAAGTTAGTTAGTTAGATTATGTTCTGCGTTTCGTGCCTAAGACGCGCCACAAGCTACGGCCCATTTGGCGCGGACCTTACATAGTTACCAGAAAGATCTCTCCCGTCGTTTACGAAATTCAAGACGTCAACGACGATGATGCTGATTCGGTGGAAGAAGCGTATATATGTTGCCGAAGTCTACGAAGAATATGACCACGACAATGATACAGTTGAGCTTCACTACTATACCGATTTGGGACCGCGCGACGATCCTCGTGTTTTTGATCCTACTCAGCCTCTGGCTGATCGACTATTAAGACCCGAATACAAAGACCCGGACGGAGGTAGCTTCACACGCTTACGACCAAACATGGATGGCTGTGAACCCTGTGTGACTGATTTTCGCCCGGATGAAATCGATGTCCTCGTCACTAACTTCGGCCTCCACAGCAACAAAGTTCCTGCTGATGTAGCTGACCGAGCTTATCGTACCATTCGTGAGCGTGACCTTCGTCACCCTTGAAGTCGAGGACGACTTCATCTCAAGTAGGGGGCTCCTGTGGCAGTAACGCCCATCCCCCCACTTGCCTGCCTGCCACCTGACTTACCCTGATTGTTGCTCTGGTACTGACCTTGCAATTATGGGGGGGGAGTGTCATCTTGACACCCTCACCTGCGCTTCCACTGAACCCAATGTACCAGGCATTTGTATTGCTTTCTTGCTGTCTTCTTGCTATTACCCTCATTTGATTGTCCGATTTCGTGATGGCGTGAGGTATTACGCTGAGATCGGGCGTGTGGTGGTTTCACCCGCGGTTCGGGTTGGGAAAAAGGGTTGTTGAGGCCCCTGGTCCGGCCAAGAGGGGCGGGTGTCTGAGAGAAAACCACTACAGAGGTCGGGACGTCGAAATAGCGATTGTCTCCGAGTAACGCGAGATTAAAGAACTCCGCGACTGTGAAAACGGCCCAAACCTGGAGACAGAAAATTTGATGTCACCTGGGCGGAGTCATTGTCGCAGTGGTAGGAGTGCTTGTCCTCTGTGCGCCCTGTCTCCTTCGACGAAGGGACAGCACTTGACAGTATCAGGTGACGGGCTTCTTGAGCGTGTACGTAGTGTGTTAGCGATATAGAGAGGGGGGGGGGGGGTCTTGGCGAAAATGAAATTTTCTACCTCTACCTTGACACCTGTCTGCTGATGAACCTGTTGTGCCACTTTATGTGGCCTCTGAAGTGCACTTCTTGTTTATCTTGATCTCGTCCTCCATCACATTCCTCAAGAGATGTCATGTTCCTCTGCCACAAGACATCTCGACAGGGTGCAGAGAAATCTGCTAACTCCTACCCTTATTCCGTCCGTTGAGAACGCGATCTCTTCCTTACCCTTCTTCTTCCCTTTTACACAATCAATTAGTCCTCTGATTTGTGCTCGAGCTCATCATCATGGTCTAGCGCGCCCCGCAGGTACGTAGTAATTACATGTTTAGAGAACAGTGAAAATCACTGTGCCTCTGGTAGAGAATGGTGGCAGTGGTAGTGCTGCCTTTCGTCCTGTCCTCTAACGACACAAAGAGCTGCACGGTGTTCGACACCGCGATTTGGGGTTGTTTAGTGTGAGTGTGAGGTAAGGGGGTCCTAACTGTGGCGTAAGGAGAATCTAGGCCTACCTGGCGTGCCTTCGAATCCCGGCTCGCCGCTCGCGTCCGCGCCCTTGATGGAGTCACTGGACGAGGATGGCCGTTCTCTCGCCACACAACCACAAACACCTTCCGTGCCTGGTCCTCATAACTTGAGGATCGGCTGTTGCTTTATGATTAAGATATTATCGAAACACTGAAAACAAGGTGACACATGTCGCGGAAAAGGAAGATGATGTCATAAAGAAAACTGACATCATCATGACGGAGTAGGGTGCCCCTGATAAGGGGACCCTAGAAGAGGGGTAAGCCTTAGGAGGCGGGAGTTGCCGCCACACTAACCCTAAATGGAATTTTCTATCTGTACGCCCTCGCAGATTGAACTCGGTGATGAGCGAAATCTGGGACAAACAAAAGAAATGTCTGGCCAAAGACAAATAGATGTTGAGTTGTGAGGAGGCGTGGAAGGAAAGTGTGCGAAGTGCATGAAAGAGATAGAGGAGAGGGTGAGAGCAGGTGAGTGTGAGTGAGAAAGGAGAAAGAGCGCGAAGTTGAGTGTCGAATAGGTTGAGAGGGGAAGCAAAAGGAAGCGGATATAGCAAGAAGAGGTGGATGGATGATCAAGGAAAAGAAAAAGCATCGATCGTAAGGAAGAAGAAAAGTGGAGGAAGATGCTAAGAGGATACGTGGAGGAAAATGCTAGGTAGGCTAATGATGAAGTATGGCGAATACTGTTCGAGAGCTCAGATTATCATCTTGTTCAGTGACTGATGAGATAGGGGACGGTGCGTGCCGGTGGATAAATCCCAAGTGGCTGGGGGATCATCGAAGTAGACCGGGTGGTCTAACGAATAACAACTGGAGGGATCATGGGTCAGGCAGTCGGGAATTGTGCAGCAGACCAATGGTTGATCGAAAGGCGAATAGTAAGAGTGGCCGTAGGGATGAGGTTCTGTTGTGACTAAAGTTTTGCGAGTAAAAGTTTGACGATGTGACGGAGCGCCAGCGTGATCCCATGAAGAGATATGACCATTTAACCAAATCGGTTTCGACATGGTAAGGTAATCCTCGTAATGAGCGAGTAAGGCGGAGCTGTTCCTGGAAGATGAGAGAACCAGAATTGCCTGTCACATACGTGTCGAAGCTGTCGTCCTGAGTGTAGCGTGGGACAGCTGAAGCTAGGCTACGAGCGTGTAAAGTAATATGCGGATAATCGTAGTGCGATGACGATCTCGTGACGAAGTTGTCTGGGGTTGGCCATAAATTTGAAAACTCTAAATTTGTTGTAGACTTGGGTTCGTAGTCTCGTGTAAGTCGCCAGTGGCTATCATCGAAAGATGATTGGGCGGAGACTGAGGTTTGCGAGTGTATCGCGTATGATGGTGGATACAGGCGTTTGTCCTGTGCTGACGAGTCGGTGCCCTGTGCAGAAAATGCAGAAGAGTTGGGCAACAGAAGAAAATGCCTGAAGGCGGTGGACTGCTTGAAGATAGTGTCCGTGCCAGGGGGAGAGTTGACTTCGAAGGTATGGTCAAAGTCGCATCTTTCGTGTTCTGTTCGATAAAGTAATCCTGAACTGTGACAATCGACGGACCTATTCATTTCATGTCCGGAGTCGTTTTCATCAGAATCAAACGAATAGTTTTCACCAGAATCAAACTTCCCTTGACGTACAAACGCGAGAGAGCGTGGTGCATCCATGGTGAATCGTGCTGTGACTGAAAGGTGAGCATTCGACAGGAGGCTGTTGTCGATATGTGAGAGCCGTACAGTATACCACGTGTAGGGAGCGTATGTTTCAAAAGAGGATTAGTCTGTGGACGGGGGAAGTCCGAAGAATTAACATGATGTGAGGTCCTGTCCACAATGCGAGAACTGTCCGATAATGAGTCATGCGATACTGTGACTAGCAGCGAGTGTGTGGGAATGAAGAAGTAGATAGGCATGGCAGTTAACTTCCCTTGATTCGTAACACAACTGGGTGGGGCTAGCGGTGTGCGGCAGTGAGATTCGGTGGAATGCTGAGAGCAGAGCGCGTGTCCAACCTGTGGAGATTAGGGGTTATCCTCGCGAGTGCTACGGAAAGCGTCGACTGGGTGCGAACCGCAATGGCAGCTGTTGGGCTCCGAGTTCTGCAAGATGGAACCTGCAGTGCGAACGGAGAGGAGCGAACCGAGTGCGTCATAAGAGCGTAATACGCTCGTGCAATCTGAGCTATGTCCGAAGCATGATTCTGATAGCAATGTCGACAGATGCGAGATATGATCAGAACTGGACGAGGATTTCGCGTGAAGTTGTGTTGTAACCGAACCATAGTGGTGCAGAGCTTCAACGTCAAGCATGGTGCTGGGAGGGACGCGAGAAGGGGTGAGCAAAGGACTCCGCGTGCGGCTATCATTTGGTGGCGGGCATTTATTGCGCGAGACTGGCGATAACTGCGACGTGTGGCTGTCGCGTGACAGAACTTCGTTTGCATATGACACCATGCAGGATAAAATCGAGTGAGCTGAAACGTGATAGGTGTGACCTGCAAGAGACTGACGGATGAGTGTGGGAGGCTCTGAATTGCATTGACGACGGAGCTTAGTGTCATCACAAATCGTCGGGGATTTGGTCGTCGGGAGTCGCGTTGAAGCGGGAGGAACGACGAATGCTCATCAGGTCTTGGCGTGTGACAGAGGTCCTTAGAAAGAGGGACTTCGGTACGTGCCTTGAATTGAGTTCCGATGTAGCCAGAGTAGCCATAGGAGGCATGACTGTTACGAATCGAAATGAATCTTGTCGTCGGTGGAATACTAATACGCCCTCGTAATTCGAGCTGGGTGAAATCTTCGAATTGCCGGTGAGACGGAGAGACCATGATTGCGAAACGAGCGCAGAGCCGGGTGGCGGTCGGAGGAGGCGCTTCAGCGGTGGCTGAGACGACAGTGTTCTGCGTATCATGAATCGAAAGGTGTTTGGGCATCGTACTGTGCGACAAGCGAGCGTGCGTCTCAGTTGACTGTGAGTGTACCATGGGTATGGCGCAATGTTTGTAGTCTAAACCGAGAGGGGCGGTGAGCGTGCCGTCGCGACTGCATTGTAGCCTGTGCGGTGTCTGGGCTTTAATCGGAATATGACATATGACGTCATACAAAGCGATGGGAGCTGAATCAGATGTGGTGGGACTGGCTAGTAGTGCCGGGAGCAGCATGTCGGGGGTGGCGCTCAGAGATGAGGGTGGAACGCAGTCCATTTCTATCTTGGTTGCCGTGTGTCGCGGTACTATGGGCGTAAACGAATCACATGAAGTAAATGCTTGTGTCCCAAACGAGAATGCGGTTATAGTCGCATGGGAAGGTTGCATTTTGTCTCTACTGCAGCAAAAAGCTTTGGAGGAAACCAATGGAGAAACCACGAGCACATGGGTGGCGTCTGGTGGCCAAAGTTCCTGTGGGAGTGGTTGAGGTGACTCCAAAGTAGGATTCCTTCTTGGGTATGACTCAAGCGTTGCGATGAGTTCATGCTCGAGATCATAGTCGTCCAATAGATGACTTGAGGTGATCGCGAATGAGCGATGCGTCGACCTGGTGTCAGGGGAGACCGAGGTGGTGCAGTGACCTGACTGGCTGAGGTAGCCGCGCTGGTAAGAATTCAGCGGGTGCGCATAACTCTGCAGAGTGCTGACAATGGCTTGTGCATGATCTGCTGTGTCCTGTGGTGGTGCTTCTGCGAGCGGGACATATCTTAAGGATTGGTCCATCGGATGGGGTGCATCAGCTATGAATGGGACAGGAGCCAGTAGCAGTGCAAGGTCAGGTGACAGAACGTGTGCGTGGTCGAGTAATTGAGCGTTGGACCTGAGCATCGTCTGCATAGTCTGGAACCGTGCTGTGCAGTTGGTTTGCTTTGTCTCGTCTGCTACATCAATGAGCTGGCTGGTGTAGCTGGCCGTTGTGGTCTTATCTTTCGTCTTGTCGTCCAATAGAGACTGCGAGATAGTACTCGTTGCTATGTGCGAGACTATAAGTAGCTGTTGAGCAGCTGTTGAGAGCCGAGTGCGCTCTTGTCTGGCAGTTTCTGTGGCTTTGAAGTTCCAGAGACATGAATGCGCAGCTTCAGACGTCTTGGCATTGGGGATTGCCATAAAGTAACTCGTAAGTTCAAAGTCGGACGTCGGAAAATGCATCGAAAGACCTGTGAGGTCACCAATTGAAATGCGCCCTCGTAAGGCGTGCGCGACGTGGTGCGGGCGCGAGCGACTTATGTTGGTGATCTGAAGGTCGTGAGATACGTTGCGGCGCGGAGTGTCGGTGGAAATGACGAGTGTCGTGGTGTTAGAGGCGGTGACGCGGAGAGCATCGAAAAGCGTGTCATGCTCCAAGAGCGAAAGCGCGTGATGCGGGTGGTCCGAAGTCAGTGCAGAAAGGGGTGTGGCTCGCGGCTGACCTGTCTGCAAGGTAGGGCAGATGGGCGCGTGAGCTGAGATCCCGTGGTGGAGAGTATCCTGCCTGGAATGCTTGGGGTCCAGTGCGGGAATTCGAAAAGAGGGATCGCCGAAGGAGAGTGCACGAGAGCCTAGGGCGATGTAAGGGTCAGTCCTGCTGGGTGCATCCTCAATAGCGGAGATGCTGGGACCAGAGCAGTGAGTGCCGTAGTGACCAGGGTTGCCCTTAGGCGTGTAGAGCATTCGAAGGTGCGGGCATGTGACATGCGTCCTCAAATGAGGAGTGACGTGCTGAGCGATAAGACGCTTTTGAGGGAGGCAACGTACGTGACTTGGGTGCATGTTTGTGGTGGAGCCGGCAGCTGACTTGGAACGTTTGTCGTACTTTCCAGTGATGCGAAAATGCTTACAGAAGTGGTTCAGTTGGAGCGAGTCTGTGCATAGTGCGCGGAGAATGTTTCCTGAGAGCGCAACGTCGATTTTCCAGAGGCAGCGCAAGCGTGTGGCGTCCAGAAGAGAGCTATGCAAGGGGACATACAGGACCGAAGTTGTCGCAATGGAATCGTGCATAGTTTGCGGCTGATCGGGTCGTTCAGAACGCTCGAAATCTGTGTCTGTTACTGCAGCCATGGGGAAAGCTTTCCAGGGGCTTGGTCGCGGTGAGACATAAGGATCGGCAGTCAAAAGGAGTGCATCCTCCGACCGAAAGTTAGGGAGCGGGTGATCAGGTGCTGCGACTGGTGCTCGTGCGAAGACATCCATCGAATCGTGACATGGTGGTCGCAGATGGGTCCATGCAACCTGCTGAGCAGTGTCATCCAGTGCATCCGGCCGAGAAGGTGGATGGTGGGTGCAGCAGCGAGCGTCGGTGAGCGGCAGTGCGCGCCTGTCTTCGGGGGAGAAGGCGGCGAGGTGGAACGAGCTTCGAAGTGATCGGGAGCTGCTGATCGAGAGATGTCGAACAAGGCGGGAGTGCCTGGTGAATCTGGGCTGATACCTGCAGGTGCGGTGAGTGCGTGCCTGCGAGTATGGTGACCGTGGGACCGTTGACAGCGCGTCTTGTCCATGTGGATACGGCATTGCGGGATCATTGATGGTGCTTGGATTAGGCGGCTGATCTGGAATGGTCGAGGAGACCATCTTCGAGACTAGTGAAGTGGGTCTTGCTTCTTCGCTGTACGCATCACACCAGGGGGCTGAATCCGAGGGGATGTTGTCAGTGGCCTGCGACTCTTGTGCCTGGGGCATAGAATACGGCGGAGCCTTAGGTTCTTGGGTGTGATTGCCATAGTCGATGTAGGCATAATACTCGGGAACATCTCGAGGTGTCTTGTTCTTTGACTTGTCGAAAGTGGGAACGAGGTGGCTTGGTGTTCCTTCGACAAGGCCGCTTCCTGGGCCGTTGTGCCCGAAAAGAGAAGACGCCCTTATGCATGTTTTGGCAGCATGATGGTGAGCATGACCATCAGGCAAAGAGCTGTCTTTTGATAGTTCGGAACTTGTCGACTCTTGATGTTGGTGGTCTTGTTTCTTGGTGGGTCTTTGCACGTGGTGATCGTCGCTGGTGGTAGGGATACGGTCGCCGGTGTTGGATGTTCGCCCTCGCAACTCGGACGCGGGTATGTGGTCGAGTTGGAATGAACCAGGTGGCTGATAAGGCGAGCGGGTGCAAAGGGGTTCAGGGGGTGCCAGAGAGGCGAAGAGTGATTTGGCTGAGGAGGAGGGGCCAGAGATGGCGGGGAGTTGAGAACAGAGAGACGGAGTGGGTGTTGAACCAGGAGAACCAGGTCCGGGGCATCCGTGGAGGTGGTGATGATACTCGGGGAGAATCGGGGGAGAGGCATTGGAGGTTGTTTCGGAAGGGGATGAGGGTTGGTTGTGGATGGGGAAAGGAGGTAAAAGATGCGATGCAGCATCTTGGGTGGGGTGGGTGGCATCCAAGGAGGTAAGAATGGTGTGGAGGACGGCGTTGGTTTCAAAGTGGGAGTTGCGGATGTCAGCGTGGGCAGTTTCGAGTGCCTTGAACTGGGTGTGGGTGAGATGGAGTTCAGCGTGGGTGGAGACCAGTTCGTCGGCTTGGATGGCGAGCTGGGCAGTGGCGAAAGCCAGGGCGACGTCGGTGATGGTGAGTTTGTTCGCTGTGGAGGACAAAGCATTGTCCTTGCGAATGAGCGTGGCCTTGGTTGCGGCCAAGTCAGCGGTTTGGGAGCGTAATGCAGCCTTAGTGGTGGCCAACTCGCGTTGGAGCGCAGACGGAGGTGCATTGGAACTTTGAGAAAGGAGGTGGGTGTTTGCTTGGGTGGAGACGGAGGAATGGTCGTAGTCGTGGAATGCGTAGTCACGCGGGTGGAGGTGCAAATCGGGGGAACAGCGACTTTCGAAAGGTGATGAAGGTCTGTCAGGAGGGTCCGACGGTTGGGCGGCAGGAGCTTGAGCCGCGGAAGGAGCTGGGGTAGGAATGGAAGTGCCGGGGCCGTCGTGGCCGTAGGTGGCATGGTCTTTTGGATGGAGAGGAAAGTCCTGAGGAGACACTACTTGCGGAAGATGATGGATATCGGACAAGAGAATCCGACAGTGGGGCGGCAGGAGCTTGAGCCGCGGTGGGGGCTTGGTCAGGGATGAAGGTGCCAGGGCCGTCATGGCCGTAGGTGGCATGATCATCAAGGAGATGAGTGGTGCGGCGAGGGGGTTGACGAGGATGTTGGGGAACTTGAATAGATGGTGTAGCGGGAGTCGCCGATAGCGGGGAGTTAGGCTCCAGTGAAGGAGGTGGAGGCTCCGGTGGGGTTGGTGGAGTGAAGGGAGTAATGTTTAGTGGCGGTGGTGGTCGAGTGTTCAACATTGCTGGTGCGATATTCGAACAAGGTGGAGTGCCCTCGTGAATGTGGGGTGTGCCAGGATGTGGAGTAACCTTGACTATGCCTGGGTCCGGAGGGAAGGCAGTGGGGTCTGAAACTTTACCGTGGGGTGTTTGATATCCGGTGGGGTTGTCGGCATGAGGGGGAGTGACCATCGAGATGATCGGGTCTTGGGTCGCGACTTCGTGAGAAGTTCGCTTTTGCTTGAGGGGAGTTGCCGTATGAACAGCTGGTTGGGGAGCTTGTTCAAGTTGCTCGTCTTGATCGAGTTGCACGTCTTGATCAAGTTGCTCGTCTCGAGCTTCGATTGCGGCAATAATTTTTGCTAATTTTTGCTCTTAGAACAGCGTACTCAGCGGCGATTTCAGCGGCGATTTTGACTTTGATAATAGCTTGATCAGCGGCGACTTGATCAAAGAAATTAGCTTTGAGCTGTTGCATGAGAGCTTGTTGTGCAGTGAATTGCGTCGCTACTTCCAGACTCGGGACTTGCGGGTCGTGAGTCACCACAATCGTTTTCGGGGTTGCGTTTTGCGCGTTGTTGCTTGCCTTTCACACTTTGTTCACACTTGTTCGCCAGTAGCAAGCGACGAGACTTGACTACGGTCTTAATTAAAACTTTCAGGAACCTCGGGAGATTGCTCTAGCCTGGAAATCCTGAGTCTTCGTCCGAGACGTCGATCGAGATCGATGTCTCTAGGAGGACGTTTCTCTACCAGTACCGGACTGGGTCCAAACCTAGAGAACAGTAAAAATACAGTAAAAATCACTGTGCCTCTGGTAGAGAATGGTGGCAGTGGTAGTGCTGCCTTTCGTCCTGTCCTCTAACGACACAAAGAGCAGCACGGTGTTCGACACCGCGATTTGGGGTTGTTTCGTGTGAGTGTGAGGTAGGGGGGGGGGGTCCTAACCCGAAATGGAATTTTCTATCTCTAATGTTACACTGACGTGTTGCTATGTGTCGTCTGTCGTGTGCCGAGGCTAGGGGGGCCCTGCCTTTTAGTTCCCTGAAACCTACTTATCCTTGCCAGACTCACGCGGTGAGACGGGATGGTGTCTCCGTGATCTAACCACTGCCTAGCGGAATTCTCAGCAAGCGGAAATAAAAGTCGAAGTAAGCCACATGACCTACTTTCGAGAAATCGACCAAAAGCCGCCGACATAACAACGGAACAGAGAGTAAGATGGCGCGCCGACAACGTGAGCGCGTCTTCGACAGCATTGGCCCCAAAAACCATCCGCCTCTCCGGCTCATGCGGTTCTCTCGCGTCGCCCGCGAGTACAAACTCGTCTACCGCTCCGAGGCGAGGTTTTAATAGGTACTCGAGGTTTTGAATTAGCGCGTCAGTCATGACGGGCTAGGCTAGGCGCATCTTCTTGCGTTTGGAGCTATAGGGTAACTAACTAGCTAACTTCAGACCTCTCCCGAGCATGGGAGCCAGGCCGGACCGACAGGAGCCAGTCCGGAATTACGGGCCTGTAGACGAGGAGCGCCGAAAGGTCGGTCGGCGGAGAGTGACCATCGAGTTTGTCGCCATGCGACGAGGAGACCGCGATGTGACTGACAACCAACTCGTCGATAACCTTCCGTCTTCGCCCCCCGGCCATACCCCGTCCCACTGCGAACGTTCCGGCTGCCAACCGGCCCGCCCGGGAGGCGAATAGGTGCCAACCTACGCCGGGAGGGCGGATGCCCTCGCAAGGCTCAGGATTCATGAGGCACCGTCCTCCATCGCAACCGCAGTCGGCGATCAGGGTAACCGCTCCGAGGCGAGGTTTTAATAGGTACTCGAGGTTTTGAATTAGCGCGTCAGTCATGACGGGCTAGGCTAGGCGCATCTTCTTTCGTTTGGAGCTATAGGGTATAGCATCCTAACCCTGCGGTCGCTAACCGTTGGTTACGATGGAGGACGGCACCTAACACGCTTGCTCCCTGCGGCGGCCCCGACCGTCCCGGAGTGAGAGGGTGTCTGCTCGCTTCCCGGGCTGGCCGGTTAGCACCCGGAAAGTCCGCGCTGGGATGGGGTTCGCTCGGTTGGGCAGAACGCGACGGACAGGTCGATTGTTCGTGGACCAACACGTCCGCGGCCTGCGACGCTTTTGCACGACCTCGCACAAGACCGCGCGCAGTGGCGGTCCACCATCAACAAGTCCGTCCTCGTCCCTCGTCTCTGCCCCAACTGCGTGATTATCCTCTGTGATTCCGTACCGGCTGCTGCCGGTCCGGCCTGGCTCCCATGCTCGGGAGAGGTCTGAAGTTAGTTAGTTAGTTAGTCAGTTAGTTACCGCTCCGAGGACGTGGGCACCGCCGAGTTCGAACACGCCGAAATCGAACGACAAAGAGAGGCTGCGCGTCTCGAGCGCAAACACTCATCCCATCGCGCGATCGACGCGTCAATTCTATCCACGTTGACTCAGGAGGAGGATAACGTCGCTGCCTAGCTATATGCATGACTCTGATGATGACCTCGGCACACGAAAAGCGTGGCGAGAGGACAAGGAACTGTCCCCTCGCGTATCGGAGCCGCTCTACGGACCGACTTGAGTCGCTTCCGATCGCTAGCGGCACATAGGGCGCCAAAATTGGACTCGTAAAACGGTCGCCAACTCCAGGCATAGTGTATATAAGTCAGACGGGCTCGCCCGGAGTCACTTGTACCTTAACGGACAGCCCGAGAGGACCTCCTCGGAGGCCCGAACGAAACTCCGGTCCAAATATACCGATTTCCCCCTCAAAAAAACCGCAGACCCGGTTGGGTTTATGGTCGAATAAGCTTGTAAAGTATAAGCTTGAGTGGTTGATGTTGGTTTAAAGCCTTCAACGGTGGATGGTGGTTGTCCGGTTTGGATAGTGTTAACGATAGCCTCTAATACTTGACGTCTGTGGTATTGCGGAGCGGAGCTGAGCTGAGCTCGGTTTGGGTGGCCTGCAGCCTGGCTTGAGAGCTCCGAGAAGCCGCTACGATAACAGCCAGGTCGTCGCGCATTTGCTGATGCGCATTTGCTGATGCGCATTTGCTGGTGCGCATTTGCTGATGCGCATTTGCTGGTGCGCATTTGCTGATGCGCATTTGCTGGTGCGCATTTGCTGATGCCCTTCAATCGAGTGACTAGTTTCTGCAGCATCTTCTTGGTGCTACGAGTTGATCTTCGGTGACTGCGACATGTTTGCAACGGAATCTTGAGCTCGGGGGTTTACCGGTATCAAGAGTCTGAGGCGCTTGATGGACCAGGTCGTTTTAAGCCGTCAAACTTGTAGAAAGGTCATCGGGACGCAAGGGTGACTTTGCCGTTACTGTTCCTGCGCTCAATCCTGGAGACAGTCAACATTAACAACTCTAAACAAAGACTGCATCGGTCCCTTCTACAGTGGCAGTAGGCTGTCTGGTGTTCGACTTGTGTCCAACAACAACGAGAAAGCGACAACTGTAATAGTCTGTATGTCAACCGTCGTGATTACCACGCCGGGGTGGGAGCGCCAGGTCTCGGGCGGGAGCGCAAACGCTGTAGTTAAGTGCCGACGCCTCGGGCGGGACATAGTCGCAGGGAAAGAGCATCTCGAACGGTCTTCAGAATGGCCACGCCCCCAGCGGAAGCAGTCAGCAGAGTAGCACAGGGCAGGCTGGAAACCAACTAACGCTTCTAGAGAACTGCTCCTGTCACTGAGTCTCAATCTGAAATAGCTGAGTAGAAGTAGTGAAGCACTTGGTCACCTGAGGCATACATCCATGTGAGCCTGGCCAGCTTGCCAGTACGAACAAGCATTCCGTAGTCGTGGCAGCTGTAGCTGGCGTACTCCTAAACCAAACGAGACTCTCATGTGTGTTGGCTTGAAACCTGCACATAGTTCACCTCGGGTTATAACGAAAGCCAAGAGGGGTCCAAGTCCACCATCATTCGTGGACCTTCCATGCGAAGTTCATCCACACCACTTACAAGATCCCCAAATCCCTTCCTGGTGCGTCTTATTTCATACCTGGTTCTCACAAAAAGCTTGCAACATGCAAAAATACTTAACTCGGTATTTCCGGTCAAGGTAAGCTCGAGCTCGCCTTAATCGCCTGTAGAGTCTGTACAATGCCGACCGGCACTAGTTCGAGCAAAGTGATGCCAGCGAACACGAGAGGGGTATTCAATTTGCCAGTGGACGTAATTCAGTCTGATAGTTTTCAATTCGGAACGATGATCACAACTTGCATATACTTGTTAAGCTCTCCCCGAAGTCCATCACGCGCGAGCCGATCCAGGCTTCGAGCTAAAGGATGGAAGCGACATTGTCCGATTATGAGAATCAATAAGCTTCGCTACGTGCGTCGCGAAAAGGTCACAGCGAATGGGCATTTCAAGCTCATAAAATGGATTTTTGAGAACATAGTCTGCAAACAACTCGTATATTTGCATAAGCACAATATCCAGCATTGGTTTGACTTGACTTGATGCAGCTGTCACCACGAACGTAAAACCTGTCAGTGTCTTTAAGCACTGAAGCTTAATCGATTCAGTTTCGAGTTGTTTGATGCCTGCCGAGGCATCAGGTGCTACTTGCGCCAAAATTGCGTTCAACCTGCACTCGACCTCTCCATGTAAGCAATCACATGCGATGGTTACGAGTGAAACGTCGAGCCAATGCGCCTGTGGTCGTAGGTTTCGACCCTATGTATCGCTACACCTACAGCCAATCGTTGCTGCTGAGATACGGCGCAGATCGTGACAAGTTCTGGTTGTAGATGAGCCCGCCGGACCTACAGAAAATATTAACCAGGTGCTGCATTGAGTTCTCACTTGTTGATTATGAGAAGTTGCAGAAATGCCATTACGGGTTCATTAAATTTTGTAGTCTCAAAACCTCTTGGGGCAACCAGCCTATTTGGGGACTTTTACTAAATGAATTATTCGGTTATACAAGTGCAGGACAGTAAGTTCACCTAGTCCCAATCTCTAACCCCAGCAAGTTCACCTGTTTCTGTTAAGTTCACCTAGTCCCAATCTCTAACCCCAGCAAATTCGGTGTAAACCCAATCTCTAACCCCAGTAAGTTCGGCGTAAACCCACAGTGGGCCACACCCACTCTCCTTTGAGCTCGTCGCTCTCACCCCCGCCGATCTAAGCTGCTTTGATCCGCACACGCCGCTAAGCTTTGAGTTTACTCTAAAAGCCCCAGTAAGTTCACACTTGGTCTCAGTAAGTTCACCTGGTCACTAAGTTCACTTAGTCCCAACCTCTAACCCCAGTAAGTTCCCTGGTTCCAGTAAGTTCACCTGGTCCCAGTAAGCTAACCTATAGTGCGCGTGTAGACGCCGGGAGGGGGCTTATCGGTATTGCGCAGCACGTGTGGGGTAGGGTGGAGTCGTCGACCCAGAAGAGGATATCCTCGGGGTTGCCGATCGACAGAGAGCCACGTAGAGCTGGACGTAGCGGAAGACGGGCTTCGTCAAGAGGACGCCGACCTCGCGGGGCGTCTGGCCCTGGATCTTGGTGATCGTTTGGCGTCGGCGGGCCTTAAGGGATACAGGTTGGAGGAGCCTCGGTGACAACGACACGATCGATCATGTATCTGGTACCGTTGCAGTGGCCGTGCGACGGGTCGAGGTTGCGAAGACTTTAAGCTCGCGATCAAAGTCAGCATGCCGTTGGTTGTCAGGGAGTTCAAAACTCGACTCTTGAGAGCGAGGCGTCGTCTTCCGACCCAACCTAGTCGGCCGAAAAGAACTCCGACGCCTCGTCTCCGGGAAAAAAAGGCCGCGGTCATGCGCGCGTTGTCAGCATCGACAACATCGTTTCGACGGGGCGTGAGAATGGCGCGCTGAAAGAGCCGCCGCGGGTCGTGGAAACAGTCTGCGAGGTCGCCGTAGACGGCTTGGAGGATCAATGCCTGCCTGGCTCGCGGGCCTACCTGATCCTTACCCTAAATCGAGGGACAAACATCGCTGCGCGAACCTGGGTGGCAAGCGGCTGCGCCAACTTCACAGAGGCAAAGGCGGCCCAAACTCGCCGCATCTACCGTGAGTGGGGGATCGCCAACGCATTAGGCCGGGCTCGCTGTGCCCTCACCGCCCTCACCCATGTCGCCGCCTCGGGGAACCCCGCCCAGGCCGCCCGATCCCAGCAGGACGTCACCCTTCGTCTCACATACGTCCGGCTGCAGCATGCGTACGACCTACGGGCGGGGCCCGTCCTCTCGCCTGCCCCACGCCTCGGCGATGACCCCGACTAGGTCCCGCGTACTTATCTCCGCCCGTCAGGCACATCCCTCATACCCCACAAACTCACCCACATCCTTCATGCTCCCCACACACACCCCCCTCTTAGCGGTCGACATTTAAGGACAAACAGATAGACAGAGAGAGAGAGAGAGAGAGAGAGAGAGAGAGAGAGAGAGAGAGAGAGAGAGAGAGAGAGAGAGAGAGAGAGAGAGAGAGAGAGAGAGAGAGAGAGAGAGAGAGAGAGAGAGAGAGAGAGAGAGAGAGAGAGAGAGAGAGAGAGAGAGAGAGAGAGAGAGAGAGAGAGAGAGAGAGAGAGAGAGAGAGAGAGAGAGAGAGAGAGAGAGAGAGAGAGAGAGAGAGAGAGAGAGAGAGAGAGAGAGAGAGAGAGAGAGAGAGAGAGAGAGAGAGAGAGAGAGAGAGAGAGAGAGAGAGAGAGAGAGACAGAGAGAGAGAGAGACAGACAGACAGACAGACAGACAGACAGACAGACAGACAGACAGACAGACAGACAGACAGACAGACAGACAGACAGACTGTCGATTAGTAGTTAGGATGTACCGTAGGCCGTTTGGCGAATAGTAATTCTGGTTCCGCAGTACCCTACGTGTCCGTTGGGTAAGTACATAGTCGGTTTGCGGGAGTCGATACCCTTACGTGCGCTTTCGTTGGCGAACTATTTTGTTGTTTTGCGGGCGTCAGTACTTCAGGTGCGTGTCCGTTGGCGAAGTATATAGTCGGTTGGCGGGAGTCGATACCCTTATGTGCGTGTTCGTTGGCGAAGTATATAGTCGGTTTGCGGGCGTCAGTACTTTAGGTGCGTGCCCGTTGGCGAAGTATATAGTTGTTTTGTGGGAGCCAGCACTTTAGGTGCGTGTTCGTCGGCGAAGTATATAGTTCTTTTGTGGGAGTTACGTAATAGTTTATCGGGGGTGGTGCTGTAATAGTTACTTTTTCGAAAGTCGTAATAGTTGATCGGGAGTCAAATAGATTTGTCGGAGAGAACAAATCGGATGCTGTCCGTTAAGCTGACGCAGCCGTCCGTTAACGGATCAACTAGGTTTAAGCGTCGGAGTACAGGCCACTCGACACCACGTCAATTTTTCTTTACGTCAACTTGCATCGAACGGCCCGAAAGCCACGATGACGTGTGAGGAAGAGTGCAGAGTGCGAGCGGGCCAGCTGGCAGGGCGGTGATGAGGCCCGGCAACATGGCGCTGATGGTGATGCTGAGATTGTTACGTCTTGGTGCGTGCGCCGCGACACAGTCCATTTTCTTGTTTTTCGGCGCCAGTTGGTTTTAGCACTTGGTCACGGTGGAAAATGTTGGGAAGATGTTCTGCAAGCGTAAGGCAGACGTCGAGACGGGCGCCGGAAGCGTGAGGTAGATGTCGAGACGGGCGACCCGGAGCCATACGCTCTGGAGGCGAATTTGGTGGCTTCGCCGGTTGCGAGGCAGCGGGTGAGACGAGGTCTACGGCCAGAAGACTTAAAACCTTTCTCGAAAGAAGCCCGCATGGCCCTCCGAAACAGCACACCCCACGGCGCCCCCTCACCACTGAGCTCCAACCGAGCGCGTCCACGACCAAGATGAGAATGCCAATTGCGCCGACTGGGACTCCAACATCCCCAACGCCAACATCCCTGACTCCACCTCCGATAACTCCGGCTTCGCGATCTGACCCGAATGCGGAGGGCCCTGTTGCTCTTCGGCACATTGCCGCGAACGTGCTGCCTTCGGCCGACCACCCCGCGACACCCCGCGCTGTTTCCCGTAGCGGCAAACTTTTGTGCCGTAAAGTAAGCTAGCTCGAGGTTATTCACGCCGGTGACTGTGGATGCTTCCGAATGTGCGAACCGCGATGATCATCACCCGTTCAAGATTTTTTACCCTGCCGCGAGGGCGAGGGCGGCGGCTGCTAATAAAACATATGGGTTTCCGTTGGTGGGCTCGGGGCTGTAGCCTTTTATTTGATTCGAAGCCCAATTCATAAAGTCAGGAGACCGGATGGGGCAGTGAGCCCTCGCGTGTTGTTCTCACCTGGATGGCTTGGTCCGTTGGTCCGCTAGCCGCGGGGAGCACGGTGGTTTGAGCGTCGTGTCGCCCCGAACAATGGGACGTTGTGGCAGTAACGCCCATTTCCCCAACTTGCCTGCCTGCCACCTGACTTACCCTGATTGTTGCCCTGGTATTGACCTTGCATTTATGGGGGGGGTGTCATCTCGACACCTTCACCTGCGCTTCCACTGGACCCAATGAACCGGGCATTTGTATTGCTTTCTTGCTGTCTTCTTGATATTGCCCTCATTTGATTGTCCGATTTCGTGATGGCGTGAGGTATTACGCTGAGATCGGGCGTGTGGTGGTTTCACCCGCGGTTCGGGTTGGGAGGAAGGGTTGTTGAGGCCCCTGGTCTGGCCAGGAGGGGCGGGTATCTGAGAAAACCACTACAGTGGTCTCAGAAACGGGAATCGATAGTCCAACTCCCGCACTATCGATCTCCTGTTTTTCGGCGGCGAGTCGGTTCGTAACGGTCGAGTGAGTGCGAAGCCGACGCATTTGTGGGTGAAGATCCAGAGGATCACGGGTACCGCCGCGGGGTTCATTTTACGTGATTCGGATCGAACGGGGAGCGGAGTCACTACGACTCATTTAGGCAAACATCGTAAGACCTACGAGGCAAGAAAGAGTAAGCCCTAACCTAGCTCGCGCGAGGCAGACCACCTCCCTGACGGCGAGCGACAGCACCGGCGGAGTCACTACGACTCATTCAGGCAAAGCATCGTAAGACCTAACCAGGCAAAGACAGAGTAAGTCCTAACCTAGCTCGCGCGAGGCAGACCACCTCCCTAACGGCGAGCGACAACACCGGGAAGGCCATCCATAGTCTTCACGCGCAAGGCAAGTGCTTCCGTAAGACCAGCGCACCGGTACAGCGCGCAGTAGTCAGACGGCTGCCGGCAATTGTCGTCTGACGAAAAGAATACAACAAGTGAGTTGTGAACGTCCGGAACAAACCTATTATCCGGGCAAATCGCGATCATGGTAGAGAGGCCAATGACAGAACGATCGCAGTGGTTTCGGGACGCACAGGAGCGTCTGCAACGACTCAGTGCAGGGACTCCATTTGCGTCTATTGGAAGAACACCGTTCAGTACGCCCTTTCAACGGCCGGAAGCCGAGGAAAGTGGCATCGGAAGAGAGGCAAGATCATCTGATAGCCTCGACAGTCCCCCAAGCGTGGTCATCCTTCCGGATCCACGCGGCGGCGAAGGGGGAGCTACGGTTGCGCCAGACGCAACTTCAAGACAAGGTGAGCCGACGTTCCCGTACGCACGACCCTACGAACGTGCGATGAATGCTACGGAGTCATCTCGAGCGGAACCCGGACCGTTTACGGCGATGCGTGGACCAGAGGAGAGTGCACCTCCTAGGCCACCATCTGCGAATACGAGAGCGACAGATTTTCGCGTGGATGTCGACCCCGAGGTTCTGCAGACCATCAACGAACGATTCGAGATGTACCAGTCGCAGATGGAGCAAGTCATACGTGAACTTGAGAACACCCGCCGCGACGCTCAAAAACAACGCTCAGAAGTGGAGCGACCGCGAATCGACAACGATCGACTTCGGCGAATGATGGAGGAATCCATGCGGGCGCATGCTCGAGAGGCACGACCAACCTCTCCGAATGCTACGCGTGTTAAGCCCGACGACGATGATGACGCTGTATCGGCATTGACCGACGATCAGCCACCGCGAAGTCGACCGGAGCCTACCCCGCACCATCATACTGACCCCGGTTCGGCGCGTCCTCTTGACGAAGAAGAGATACTTCGTGTCAAGCAGGGAGCTGCTGGAATGACACGTATCACATTTTCGAATCTCACGGGGTAAATTACCAAGGACCGTGATGAGGTGGACGCGTAGTGGATGCAATTGCGGCGTATGATGGAAGGCAAGATTGATAAACCCTCAATAGCGATGAATGTGATTGGAGGCGAGTATCAACTCGCCCCTATGGAAGCTTATCGCAAGTGGGAAGTTGAACGGCCGCAGATGTGGAAACAATACAAGGATGGGACCATCACAATGAAAGAGTTGCGCCAGCATGATGAGGACTGTCTGGATGCTATGCAAGAGGCGACGAAGCTTCCTTGTCCACCTCGGGCTACGGTTGCGGAGCTAGAACGTGAATGGTTCAATTTACGGCAGGGGAATTTGTCATTGAATAAGTATATCGCGCGATGGGTGCAGAAATTCGGCCAGTGGAGAGCAATGTCAGGTCGCGATACTGATCTGGCTGCGTTCCGTTCGCACTTCATTGCTGGTCTCAATTCTGAGCGCTTGCGGACGAGCGTCGAACTTGCTCAGGCCTCACCGCATATGAAAGCATCTACTCTCACCCTCAACGATGTCATTCAATTGACCATCCAAATTTCCAAGATTCTGGAAGCCAACCCTACTGCCAACATCGAAGAGGCGATTAAGAAGGAGAAAGGAAAGGAGCACGCACCACGGATGAGGAGAGAGCAGCAGCAGCAGAGGCAGCAGTTGCAGCCAGTCCAACGGGTTGGTTATGTTACTGACTCGGGAGTTGGAACCTGGCTAACACAGGGGATAGATAACCATACGCGTCAAGCAAGAGGGCATCCGCCCTCCCGGCGTAGGTTGGCACCTATTCGCCTCCCGGGCGGGCCGGTTGGCAGCCGGAACGTTCGCAGTGGGACGGGGTATGGCCGGGGGGCGCAGACGGAAGGTTATCGACGAGTTGGTTGTCAGTCACATCGCGGTCTCCTCGTCGCATGGCGACAAGCTTGATGGTCACTCTCCGCCGACCGACCTTTCGGCGCTCCTTGTCTACAGGCCCGTGATTCCGGACTGGCTCCTGTCGGTCCGGCCTGGCTCCCATGCTCGGGAGAGGTCTGAAGTTAGTTAGTTAGTTACGCGTCAAGCAATTACGACGTGCCTCAGTTGCGGCCGGCATCCTTACTACTAATCGACAGATGTTTGTCTGTCTGTCTGTCTGTCTGTTTGTCTGTCTTTAAATGTCGACTGCTAAGAGGGGGGTGTGTGTGGGGAGCATGAAGGATGTGGGTGGGTTTGTGGGGTATGAGGGATGTGCCTGACGGGCGGAGATAAGTACGCGGGACCTAGTCGGGGTCATCGCCGAGGCGTGGGGCAGGCGAAGAGAGGACGGGCCCCGCCCGTAGGTCGTACGCATGCTGCCGCCGGACGTATGTGCGACGAAGGGTGACGTCCTGCTGGGATCGGGCGGCCTGGGTGGGGTTCCCCGAGGCGGCGACATGGGTGAGGGCGGTGAGGGCACAGCGAGCCCGGCCTAATGCGTTGGCGATCCCCCACTCACGGTAGATGCGGCGAGTTTGGGCCGCCTTTGCCTCTGTGAAGTTGGCGCAGCCGCTTGCCACCCAGGTTCGCGCAGCGATGCGCTCTGCGCATGTTTGGGCGAGAGCGTGGCACGCCGCGCTGGCCTCACCGAAGGCACCAAAGACGAGGCCGGCGACGGTGCCGTACGACATCCCTGTCCTCGCACCTTCCCCTTCCCCGCGATCTCCCCGTCCTCGCACTCTCCTCGTCCCCGCATCTTCCCCAACCTCGCACCTTCCTCTTCCCCGCGATATCCCCGCCCCCCGCACATTCCTCTTCCTCGCGACCTCCCCGTCCTCGCACTCTCCTCGTCCCCGCACCTGCCCCATCCCCGCACCTTCCTCTTACTCCGCGGCTTCCCCGCTTTCCGAGGATCCTCTTTCCTCGCGAAGCCACACCCTCTCTCAGGGTGGTTTACGAGTAACCCCGGGGGGGGGGGGGGTCCGCGGGAGTTCCTCTCGCCCAAGGACTCCTTAACCCGGCACCACCGCGTACTCTGATCCCCCCTACCCCCCCAAGCTTTCTCTCTCGTGCGCCCCGCCGGTTCAGTCCTGTAAACGTGCAGCTCTAAAAGGACAAGTACCTTAAGAGGCATAAGGGGAACGGGGAAAGTCGCGGGGACGGGGAAGAGAAGGTGCGGGGAGCGAGGAAGGTGCGGGGAAGGGAAGGTGCGGGGACGGGGAAGGTGCGGGGACGGGGAAGGCGCGGGGAGCGGGGAAGGTGCGGGGAGGGAAGGCGCGGGGACGGGGAAAGTGCGGGGACGGGGAAGGTGCGGGGACGGGGAAAGTGCGGGGACGGGGAAAGTACGGGGACGGGGATGTGGCGGGGAGCGGGGAAGGTGCGGAGACGGGGAAGGTGCGGGGACGGGGTGGTCGCGGGCAAAAAGGAAGGTGTAGCGGATACCCGTTTCTCCCGCCCCTCTACTAGTAGTAGAGCCTCTAGGCCGGACCGGCTGTCACAACGCGGCCTTTCAAATAAACCTGCGGTTTTTCGAAGGGGTAAATCGGTCGATGAGTTTCGATGAGTTTCGTTCGGGTCTCTGAGGGGGTCCTCTAGGGCTGTGCTTAAAAGTACACGTGACTCCGGGGGAGCCCGTATGGCTTATGCACACTATGCCTGAAGTTGGCGACAGTGTATCGAGTCCAACTTCGGCGCCCTACGTCCCGCCAGCGGTCGGAAGCGACTCAAGTCGGACCGCATAGCGGCCCCGAAACGCGAGGGGACTGTTCCTTTTCCTCTCGCCACGCTTTTCGTATGCCGAGGTCACCACCAGGGTCATACATATAGCTAGCCAGCGACGTTATCTTGCAGAGTCACCGTGGATAGAACTGGCACGTCGATCGCGCGATGGGAGGAGTGTTTGCGCTTGAGACGCGCGGCCTCTCTTTGTCGCTCGATTTTGGCGTGTTCGAACTGGGCGGTGCCACCGTCCTCGGAGCGGCACACGAGTTTATACTCGCGGGCGACGCGAGCGCCGCACGAGCCGGAAGAGGCGGAAGGTTTTCGGGGAAAATGATGTCGAAGACGCGCCCACGTTGTCGCCGCGCCATCTCACTTTCTGTTCCGGTGTTATGTTGGCGGTAGTGCTGCTTTGACTGGCCCCAGCCGTACTCAACGCCAACTCCGGCGAGCTCTTGGTGGCATTCGGTGACGAGAGTAGGATGTGGCAAGGGTCAAGGGCGAGCTGCTAATACGACAGCCGCTTCTAGGGAATCAAACCAACCGCGCTCGAAGATCGCTTTGTGAATTCCTTCGCTTTGCCGACGTAGGCCTCGGGCTTCCAGTCGGGGTGGGTGGGTCACCCGGCTGGAAGTTCATGTGCTGGTCTTGGCCAGGCTCGAGCTTGACGTTCCACTAATCGACCACCTTCTGCCGCTCGCCCTTTGCGCTGCGCTCCGACCTTGAGTTCGAAGATGGCCGAATGAGCTTCGATGCAGCCCGCATCGAGTTTCGTCGAGGTTTGGAGGAGGTGCTGCGTCTTGGCGCCAACGCCGGCGGACATGTTGTCGACGTTGAAGCTGTCGGGTTTGAACTTGTCGTGTTCCGACGGTCAACCTCAATTAGGATCTGGTGATGAGGGAACCAAATCTCCATGACATCGAGGACGTCCTCGACCTGAAAACGAAAATTGTCCGAGTCCCAGAAGCCTTGGTGCTGAATGCCAATCTTGATCGTCTGGAAAGCCGGAGACTGGAACCACTTGAAGCCGTCGCCGCTATCAAAGAGGAAGACCTTTTCAAAGGGATGCTTGAGTGTCGGATCGATCGTGAGGTCGACATCGTTTTCGCCGTCGTCGTCGTATTCGTCGTAAACCCTCTTGCACGTTGGTCGCTACTTGGCGAAGCTTGTCACCTGAGTTGTAAAACCCGTGGAGCCACGCGTTTCGTTCGTGGAGGCCATCAACAGTTGCAGGAGCGTCCAGCACCACTTCCAGTACATACGCTGCCGGCCTAGTATCGCGCTCTTCGGCTGGTCAGCAGCAGCACGCAAAAGACACACATGAAGCACCACAAACCCTTACCCATCGATTATACTCCCTAACCCTGTGGCTTTCTCCCTTACCACCTTTGCTTTCTCCCTTACCACCTTTCTTTTTACCTTACCACCTTAATTTCCCCCTTACCCTTAAATTACACTTCATACCACTCCTAAACCCTACGATCGCTAACCGTATGGTTGCGATGGAGGACGGCGCCTAACACGCTTGCTCCCTGCGGCGGCCCCGGCCGTCCCGGAGTGAGACGGTGCCTGCTTACTTCCCGGGCTGGCCGGTTAGCACCCGGAAAGTCCGCGCTGGGATGGGGTTTGCTCGGTTGGGCAGAACGCGACGGACAGGTCGATTGTTCGTGGATCAACACGTCCGCGGCCTGCGACGCTTTTGCAAGACCTCGCACAAGACCGCGCGCAGTGGCGGTCCGCCATCAACGCCTTTTCATCCCTCGCCTCTACCCCAACTGTGTGATTTTGCTCTGTGATCCTGGACCGGCTCCTGCCGGCCCAGCCTGGCTCCCATGCCCGGGAGAGGTCCGAAGTTAGTTAGTTAGTTAGTTCATGAACGCCCTGCGTGCTCACCAACTCACCCTAGATCTTGGCACATTTTTGGGAGGTTTTGGGGTTCAAATTGATACTGGATCGAGGGCGCGTCGATCGGCGTCCAAGCCTGCGGCAGTAGCGACACTGAGCAGATTTTACAGATGGAAGTAGTTATTAGTCCCAGTCTAGATGCGTGCTATCGACGCATGCAGCTAAGGCTGAGTCGCCGATCGAAGCGACTTAAACCCTCCTGGATGTCCGAACAACGAACTTGACACAAAACCCTAAAAAAATGCGCTGTATGTGCTGTTTATGGTCGAATGAGCTTGTGCGAGAAGTAGATAGATTGCTAGATCCGGTACATCTAGGAAGGACAGCGTCGACTTGGGGTATTAACCAACACCCAGCTGAGCCGACAACAGCTGCCTCGGTTTCTCGTTTTCGAAACGCGTTCGCTCGCGCCGCGAGCGGGTTCGAATTAATAGCTGACTCACCCCGAACCAGGCCCCGCGCCACGCACTCTCCCCCCCTGCGTCGCGTCGCGAGCCAGGGCGAGCCATGTACGTGTTTGAAAGGGATGTACGTAAGACAGTCTCATAAACATTGGTGATGCTGTCTCTGCGATGTCCTCGTCCCCGCGCCTTCCTCGCTCCCCGCACCTTCCCCGCCCCCGCGCCTTCCCCGTCCCCGCACCTTCCCCGTCCCCGCACCTTCCTCGTCCCCGCACCTTCCTCGTCCCCGCACCTTCCCCGTCCCCGCGCCTTCCTCGCTCCCCGCACCTTCCCCGCTCCCCGCCATATCCCCGCTCCCCGCCATATCCCCGTCCCCGCACCTTCCCCGTCCCCGCACCTTCCTCGTCCCCGCACCTTCCCCGTCCCCGCACCTTCCCTCCCCGCACCTTCCCCGCTCCCCGCGCCTTCCCCGTCCCCGCACCTTCCCCGTCCCCGCACCTTCCCCGCCCCCGCACCTTCCTCGTCCCCGCACCTTCCTCGTCCCCGCACCTTCCCCGTCCCCGCACCTTCCCTCCCCGCACCTTCCCCGTCCCCGCACCTTCCCCGTCCCCGCACCTTCCCTTCCCCGCACCTTCTCTTCCCCGTCCCCGCGACTTTCCCCGTTCCCCTTGAGACACACGGCCTCCAAGCCGTCTACGGCGACCTCGCAGATTGTTTCCACGACCCGCGGCGGCTCTTTCAGCGCGCCATTCTCACGCCCCGTCGAAACGATGTTGTCGATGCTGACAACGCGCGCATGACCGCGGCCTTTTTTTCCCGAAGACGAGGCGTCGGAGTTCTTTTCGGCCGACTAGGTTGGGTCGGAAGCCGACGCCTCGCTCTTTACAGTCGAGTTTTCAACTCCCTGACAACCAACGGCATGCTGACTTTGATCGCGAGCTTAAAGTCTTCGCAACCTCGACCCGTCGCACGGCCACTGCAACGGTACCAGACACATGATCGATCATGTCGTGTCACCGAGGCTCCTCCAACCTGTATCCCTCAAGCCCCACCGACGCCAAACGACCAACAAGAGCCAGAGGCAGACGCCCCGCAAGGTCGGCGTCCTCTTGCCCAAGCCCGTCTTCTGCCACGTCCAGCTCTACGTGGCTCTCTGTCGATCGGCAACCCCGAGGATATGCTCTTCTGAGTCGACGACTCCACCCTACCCCACACGTGCTGCGCAATACCTATAAGCCCCCTCCCGGCGTCTACACGCGCACTGTAGGTGAGCTTACTGGGCCAGGTGAACTTACGGGGGTTTGAGATTGGGACTAGGTGAACTGAGTGACCAGGTGAACTTACTGGGACCAGGTGAACTTACTGGGGGTTTTAGAGTAAACTCAAAGGTTAGCGGCGTGTGCGGATCGAAGCACCTTAGATTGGCGGAGGCGAGAGCGACGAGCTCGAAGGAGTTGGTGTGAGCTAGGTGAACTTACTGACCAGGTGAACTTATATGAAGCTTACTGGACCAGGTGAACTTACTGGGGTTAGAGATTTGGACTAGGTGAACTTACTGACCAGGTGAACTTATATGAAACTTACTGGGATTAGGTGAACTTACTGGGGTTAGAGATTGGGACTAGGTGAACTTACTGGCCTGCACTTGTGGTAGTTTTAACCACGAAAACGGTGTGTGTCCTGTGCCGGATAATCCCTCGAGGAAGAGGCGTGCTGCTCAGACGTTGACGACTGCGGGTTTTCCAGCAACGCCAGAGGGACAGGAGCAATACCGACGGACGCTTTTAGCTGCAGCAGGACAGGCTTCAATGACTCAGCTGGCGCCGCGCGTTGTGCAACAGCCGCAGGTGGTTTACACAGCAGCACAGGTGCCAGGTGCAGGTCAACAGCAGCTGGTTGCAGGCACTCAGCAGCGTTTGGTTGCAGGCTCTCAACAACCGGTGGTCCGAAGGCAGCCCGCAGTGCAGCGGACCGCTCAGACCTCGGTGCGCCTGGAGGATCTGACTACGGCTCTCAACACGATGAACTTGATTCGTCAGGCACAGCAGACGGCTCCGCCGGATAGAGGGCGACAATCTCAGAGAGCGAACCCTAGCCAGCACAATGATGGTGTCGCCGCTCAGTGGCTTGAAGTGCTTGGCGAAGATCAGGATGACACTAAGCGAGCGGACTACTGCACTGTGCAGTATTCTGAGCTCATGGAGGGCAACGTGTATGACGATGATGAGGTTGGGGGCGATGATGATAGCTTCTCTGCAGAAGGCTATTCCCCTGGTGACCCCATGGAACCTCCTTACTTTTTGGTCGTCACTGAAGATGCATGGGTGGAGGAGCAGGAGCAAAGTACCGAAGTGACTGGAGTTGCATCTAGAGTTCTCTCGGAAGACGAAGATAATCGTGACGAATTGGGGTATACGATTGTTCGTGTGGGACAAGATACCTAGGTTGCCATGGATATAGTGCCACCGAGGGACGACTGTGCCGAGCGTTATGTTGCTCACCCTTCCATCTCTTCGGATTTCGATAATTTCTGCCCAGACTGCGTTGAATATCACTCAGGATCCCGACCACCGTGAAAATAAAGCCGTAAGGTACGATGGCACGAGATCCGCCTCTTTGACGTATGTGCCTGTGGCTATCTCTTCGCAAGATGGTTCGAAATATTCCATCATCGCTGCCGGTTTGGATGGCACGGCTGATTCCCCCTACATCGATCACCGCTTGTATCGCAAACTTGATCGTGACGGCAAAATCATCTATCGTCAGCCACTCCCTACTATTCGTACTCTAAACGGATCAGGAGGTTCGGGAGCTGCTATTCGAGAATGGGTCATTCTCTGGATCTCCTTGGTGCCGACGACATCCATGCTGCTCATGTTCTTCGTTGGTCAAACGAATGGGCAGTTACTATTAGGAGCACGAGAATTACGACTCTTGGGTACGATTTTGGATTATGCGACTGAGAGAGCTATTTTTCGGCGATCTGAAGTGACCATTGGAGTTCTCAAGAATCGGACTTCCGCCTCGCCACAAGACCAGCATGGAATTGTCCTTTACAATGATGCATTCGATGCGATCCCGCAGGTAGTGCAGATGTTCCCGACAGCTAAGCTTGCTGTGCAATACAGAAATATCCAAACTTGGACGCCAATTGGCAAACCGTGGAGTTATGACAGTCTATTGCGGTCTATTCGTATCAGAGCGAGTCACCATCACGTTTCTCCCGGCGATCAGACTACTGAAACAGCGGAAGACCAACTTGAATGCCCTGCAGGCGAGGAAGATATCACCCCTCATTTCGCGTACGTGACGAGTACTCGATTTCTTCTTCCAAGCCAACCGTACTTCTTGGAGATGGAGTGCGATGTGCCGCTGGAAAGGGTCACGTATTCCGACCTTATCGATCACTCCTCCAAGATCTCCGCCTTGTACCTGGCTCCTATTCATCGTATTGCGCTGATGAGCCCAACGAAGTTCATGTGGCTGTGGAGCACATTGGTGACGAACCCATTGGTATCGACCCCGAAGTCCCGGTGGTCGAAGGCGAGATCATGCCGCATGAAGGATGTGTCAACATGGAGCTAGAAGCCACTGATGACGTGTGTCATGCCACTCTTACGGCTGCTGTTGACGACGACGAAGTCGAGGAGGATGTCTTGAGTGACAGACCTCCTCCTCAGCCACCTCCAGATGAAGAAGTGAAAAAAACACCGGAAATGGAGATGAAGGCGACTGCTAAGGAGCTGCTATCTAAGCTCGCCTCCTTGGTTTGGATACCCATCACCTACACCTTTGTCGTCGTCTACTTTGCTGGCGCTGGAGGATCAACGTTGGGTATCCGGCGATGCAACGAGCTATATGGCAGTTCACTTCGCATTGTCCTGGCTTTGGATGCTCGTCCTCGAGCCCGAGCCACCTTTGAAATCATTTTTCCGAAGATTCCCTGTGTTTTGCATGAGTTGGGGAAATCTCATCGTCGTACATACGACCTGGTGTTGTCGTATTTACACTCAGATTTTTGGAAGCATTCTTATTTTCACACCAGTCCGCCGTGTATCTATGGATCGACTGCCAATTTGCACTACAGGGACGCACGCAAAGGCGCTACTATTACTTCTTGGGTCCTGCGTCACTTCCGCAACGCACCTTATGTGATTGGACGATGGACGCTCGAGCAGGAACCATCAGTGATCCCTTTGTGCATCACCAATTTTATGTGCCGCGTATTGTTGATTTCTATAGTATCACGCCAGAGTTGCTGTGCTCGCGCACACGCCTACTTGCGTGCAATGTTCGCTTGAACCTGCCTTTATTATCGCGTGTACCACCGAATTTAAGGGACCGTTTTAGGCCAGCGTTGGGATTTACAGGTGGTCACCCGCTCATTATGGTGAACAGTTTCTCCTCTACGCGCCCGGCTATCGGCCCTGCCTTCACAGTGACGCGCAATAAGCTCCACCTAGGACCTCATTTCTCGAACACCCGTCCACTCACGTTGCAGATGCACCAGGAAATTATGACCGTTCCTGCTACGTGGCAATGGGGTGCGACAGTTTCAGAGACAGCAGCTATGAAGATGCTTGGCAGTATAGTGCCACCCGCGACTATGACGCGGATTGCGCTAGCAGTGCACAATTCGTTTGACCCTTCACCTCGAAATTTGGGTAAGTTGCGGAATATTGCGACGACTACGCTAGCCCAACCTGATCACTATATTCTACGGTTTTCACCTTTTGCTGTAGAGTCGCGCATTCCAACGCTCGACCCTGCCACTCGAAGTGTATCATGGATTGCGCCCGATGAACTCTATTCTCCTGCGCGTCCTGCACCATCAGCTGCTGCCCCCACCACCCCGCCACCACCTTCAGTTACATCGCCTGGGACGGCTTCATCTTTTGCAGGGGGCACCGTCGCCACTGCTGTTATGCAGAGCAACCAAGTTGATAACCAGCCCTCCGCGACTGATGAAGAAGAAGGCACCGCGAAAGAGCGACCAGCGTATTTCAATACGTACGACGTTCCGTGGGCGGACGCGCCTCACGACGAACATGGTCAACCTTCACCGGTGATGCCTCCTCATTTAGCGGATCAGGAGAGCATGCAGGTCATCCCTCCGACCGCCGCGCAGGTCGAAGAGGTGATGACTGAATTGGGTATTACCGAGCATCCTGCTTTAGATGATGACGAGAAAATGATGATGAAGCATTTAATCTCGTATTCGTGGGCATTTTTCGATGATGTGATGAGACCTGTTGATTCACCTGAAGTGAAGATCCGGTTCAAAGAAGAGAACCCAACTCCCGTCAAACTCTCGCCATATCGGTTGTCGAAAGAAAAGATTGAATGTTTGCGGATGCAGATTGAAGCATGGACCCGAGACGGAGTTATTCGTCCTGCGAATTCTCCATGGGTTTTCCCTATTTTGATGTTGCATAAGAAAGGTGCCGAGCCTGGCACTTCCAATGCTTACAGAGCAGCTGTCGACCTACGGCGCCTCAATGCATTGCTCAAGGATGATAGCTGGCCGAGTGTGAGCATGGCTGACGCGTTGATGTTTCTCATTGACAAGTTTTGTCGTTCCAGTTTAGTTATTCGTTGGGGCTATCACAATTTACGATTGTCGCTAGATGCACAAGATGTGGTCACCTTCACTAGTCCTCTGGGAGCGTACAGCTACATGCGTCTACCTTTGGGAGCCAAACCAGCCGGAAGTTTGTTTTGCAAGCAGCTGAACACTGACTTGTCGCAATGGCTATATCGTGATCTCGTGGCATATATCGACGATATTCTCGCCGGTCGCGCAGATACAAAGAATCACTTGCAGTGCCTTGTGCAAGTTATTCCCCATCTCGCCTTGAGGGGGTACAGCGCCAAGATCAAGAAGATTCATTTTATGCAAGAAGTCATTGAGTTTTTGGGTCATTTATCTACTCCGAACGGACTTATTCCATCACCAAGATCTTTAGAAGCCATCAGACACATGCCAATCCCTGGCACTTTGTCGGATGCTGACCCTAAGAAGCAAGTGCGATCTTTCCTTGGAATGGGGAGTTTTTGCCGGCGTTATGTAAGGAATTTTGCGAAAGTTGCAGAGCCATTAAGACAACTGACATTGCCGGACGTGAAATTCAAGTGGACGAAAGAGTGTCAGGGAGCTTGGGAAGCCATCATCGAGGCTATTGTCACTTCGAAGGGCGTCTATCATCCTGATTGCTCGTTACCTTTTTACATTCGAACTGATGCTTCCGCGCATGGGCTGGGTGCTTACCTATTTCAAAAGTACCAGTCGTTGACGACGATGGAAGAGAAAGAATCGAAGAGAGAGTTATCGAGTACTGGAGTCGAACCGTGCCTAAGTCGATGGGGAAGTACGATCCTCGGCGCTTGGAACTCCTCGCAGTACTCTCTGCTCTCGAAAATTTCCGATTTTATATCGAAGGTCATCAGACGAAGTTAGAGACGGATCATCGTAATTTAACGTTTCTGCGGGATTCGAATCATACGTCTGGACAGTTAGCACGATGGGCTATGCGGCTTGCTGCGTTCGACCGGGAGCTCGGATACAAACCTGGAAGCTCCCCTGGCATGCGTATTCCGGATTGTCTGTCGCGCAACCCTATCGACAAATTGATCGAGAAAGATACGAAGACGGGGAACCGATCAATGAAGCTTTTTTGATTTTCCAAGAAATCCCCACCGATGTCCCTAGCACAGCTTGCTTCACCTTCTCTTCGGTGACGATGCCTATGCTGACGGACAGCGGACCCACCGCAGCTATGGTCGCAGTTAGTACGCGACAGAACGTACAACCGCCTCAATTCTCGTACGAATCTGAGCCAGTTGACTCCGTCGAACGTCTCCCTCTTGCGGATCAAGCGGAAGATGAGATCACTCTCGATGAGATAGCGAAAGAACAAGCTGAGGATGAAACATGCAAGCGCATCAGACGAAAGCTCGACTCTGAATAGAAAGATCAAGACGAGCAGTCATCCGTACCATATGAGATTGATGACAACGTGTTGTATAAGGTCGATGATTCAGCTTCTCAACGTCTTATTGTGGTCCCTCAGTCTATGCAGAAGCGTGTGATCGCCATGCATCACCGAGGCTTGTTCGGAGGCCATATAGGACGAGATTCCACAGCGAATCAAATCTTAGAACGGTATTGGTGGCCAAACGTCTCATCATCCGTTAATGAGTTTGTCAATGCCTGCATTATTTGCCAGAAGATTCGATCCACCATGCCTAGGCGCCATGGCTTGCTCTGTCAACCGAATCGCGTCGGAGACTGCTATGTCCTAGGTATGGATTTGATTGGACCTCTGCGAAGCGCTGACCTGTACACGTGTATACTCGCAATGTACGATGCAGCATCACATTTCTTGAAATTAGCTCTGATCAACACGAAGCATGATTATTCGATTTTGAACGCGTTTGTGGACAAGATTTTACTTGAGGGATGTCTCCCACGGTGCATAGTCACGGATAATGGAACTGAGTTCGCGAACAGGTTATTTCGCACGTTTGTTCGTCAATTCAACGTACGTCATCGTACTACCCTTCCGTATCACCCTCAGAGTAATCATACTGAGCGTGTCAATCAATTCATCAAAGCCTTCTTGCGAGCTGCGATCGATGAACAGCGTCAGCCAGAGTGGTCGAATTTCCTCCCATATGTGTCGTTCATGTACAATAGGATGTACATTCCGGGAACGAAGATTTCACCTTTCATGATGCGTACTGGCAAGCAGCCCCTGTTACCACCCGATTACAATCTTTTGAATGAACAGCGTGATCTACCGCAATCACGTCATCAGATTTTGGTGGACTTTAAGAACAAGTTTGAATTTTATAGTCGACTCGTTACACGAGCTCACCAGAAAGCACAGGAGAGTCAAAAACTCAACTGTGATGCCCACCAAATTGACATCCAGTTTTCCCCAGGTGATTATGTTCTGCGTTTCGTGCCTAAGACACGCCACAAGCTACGGCCCATTTGGCGCGGACCTTACATGGTTACTAGAAAGATCTCTCCCGTCGTTTATGAAATTTAAGACGTTAACGACGATGATGCTGAATCGGTTGTAGTATCTGTACAACAACAGATTGTGCCTTTGAAAGTGCCAACCATCGACACTTCTTCAGCCCCTGTGCATTTACCCTCGGACCGTGACCGGTTCAAACATGGTAAGTTCGTGATTTTCAGGGTGAAAGGACGATCCAACGTGTGGAAGAAGCGTATGTATGTTGCCGAAGTCTACGAAGAATATGACCACGACAATGATACAGTTGCGCTTCACTACTATACCGATTTGGGACCACGCGATGATCCTCGCGCCTTTGATCCTACTAAGCCTCTGGCTGAGCGACGCTTAAGACCAGAATACAAAGATCCTGACGGAGGTAGCTTCACACGCCTACGACCAAACATGGAGGGCTGTGAACCCTGTGTGACTGATTTTCGCCCGGATGAAATCGATGTCCTCGTCACTAACTTCGATCTCCACAGCAACAAAGTTCCTGCTGATGTAGCTGAACGAGCTTGTCGTACCATTCGTGAGCGTGACCTTCGTCACCCTTGAAGTCGAGGACGACTTCATCTCAAGTAGGGGGCTCCGGTGGCAGTAACGCCCATTTCCCCCACTTGCCTGCCTGCCACCTGACTTACCCTGATTGTTGCCCTGGTATTGACCTTGCATTTATTGGGGGGGGTGTCATCTCGACACCTTCACCTGCGCTTCCACTGGACCCAATGTACCGGGCATTTGTATTGCTTTCTTGCTGTCTTCTTGATATTACCCTCATTTGATTGTCCGATTTCGTGATGGCGTGAGGTATTACGCTGAGATCGGGCGTGTGGTGGTTTCACCCGCGGTTCGGGTTGGGAGGAAGGGTTGTTGAGGCCCCTGGTCTGGCCAGGAGGGGCGGGTATCTGAGAAAACCACTACAACGTAAGGCTCCGTGGTGGCAGCAGGGGGTCTGATGCGCCTGGACTTTCCGGTTGGCTGGCCGCCATGCGAAGCACATCTATAAAGGGGCACGATGTTGGACAGGAGGTACGGATCGGGGCGGGTTTGGGGAATGATGATGTCCATCGCGATGGTGGTCCCTCGAAGTCAATGGTTTTGCAGTGGGTGGGTCCACAGCAAACTCTGGTATATTCCAGCTGCACGGCACCGCATTCGAGGCAGACGAAAAAGCCCTCGTCATCGCGGGCAATGTTGGGGATGCAGGTGTCACAGTCGACGCAGTTGGGTCTTCATAGGGGTCTTGGGCTCGTCGGCATTGCCGTTCGACGGGAGCCTTGGTGCGAGCGTCGGCAGCGCGGGGGTGGGTGGACATTGCGTGTTGGTGATAATTCGGAGGGCACTGTCGCATTCTGCGAGAAGGGGCTTTTGGCCATCGACCTTCTTGTTGTTCTTAGCCTTGGGACATGCGCCGGTGCGGGAGACGGTGATGCCCTTGAGGTACGTGACGGGAAGCTTGGAAGGTGTGCCTGCTGCAGCAAGATTGGTTTCCAACTCCTCGACCGTCCGGCGCCAGTTGCTCAGAACGCGGCTTTGCACGCCTCCTCATTGGTGAGCTTGTCGTTCTTCTACCGCCCCTCGGCCTCGAATTGATTGACGTACTCGTGGGTGCCCACGACGGATTGCACGTTCCGGTATCGCGACGGGCACCTCGTTGGCACGTTCAACAACTCCAGTGACCGCCTCTTTGGCTCCTTCTTTTCCGTCGGCGCCGCCGCAGACGCCGCCGCCTTCTGCTGCAACTCCGCGCGCCGCGCCGTCACCAACAACTTTTTCGTCGTTTCCGCCGCCTGTTCCGCCGAAACCAAAGAAGCCTCTGACAGTCGAAGGTGCTACGAGTCGCCTGCTTCCTCCTCCGCCTTCCGCTTGCGAATCATTGCGTCCACCTCTTCTGCATTTTCGCGCATCGTGAGATGCCCGTTTTCTTGTGGCATTGGCACACTCTAGTGGTAATGATATTGATGAAATCGCCAAACTTCAACAAGCCACAGGAGGTGCCACGTAGGCCCGACGTGATGGACGACGCGGCGCATTTGGCGCAAGTAGCGCGCCGCTTCGGGTTAAGCTTAGAAGCTTTTCTCGGCGCGATCGAAAGTGCGCGTCGCGGCAGTCAAGCGCCTGATGATGTCCGTGACGTCGCCGAGAGAGAGTCTGAAACGCTCTCAGAGGGAGACGAAGATTCGATTCGCGCAGCACACGCCTGATGCCCGCCGCGAAGACGATTTCCGGAGGGAGTCGGCCGATTTTCAGAGGGAGTCGGCCGTTCCTCGTCGTGGTGACGCGAGTCGCGAAACCAGTCGGGTCGCGGGTCGGTATTGGAATCTTGGATCCGACAACTTGCGAGGTCGGGAGGGAGTGGCCAACGGGGGGGCGAGCACTTTTCCTCGCGGCCGAGGCGGTCCGAGACGTCGAGGCACACGCCGGTACCAAGACCGGGAACCCAGCTGGCACGACTCAAGCAGCATCGCGTTGAACGCGGTTTTGTGCATCCGTCCGCTCCTAGAAGACGCCGGGTGGTCTGTACGGGACCTTTACCGACAAGCTCGAGGACAAACGGGGAGCCGAGTGCTACTAGCCTGCATGGCGATCTTCCTATTATGGAACAGACGCTCACCCGAACCGAATTTTCGCTCGTTTTAGGTCGTGAGGGGAATCCTATTGCAGTCTGAGTTCTTTGGCGTACAGAGCGCCCCCGACGACTTGTTCACCCTTCGAGGACTTGATGCGGATGGGAGGTTCGCGAACGGAATCCTGCACCGCCGCCACACAAACCCGCTCGTCAACCTGTTTGTCGAGGTTCGCTCTCGTCCCGGCGAACTTGTCCGCGACAGCCACGCACATCTACTTCCTGAGGTGCGCGTCGATTCTTTCCAAGGGCGCCTAAAGGCTGCGTTAAGCTCAAAATCTTCAAATTCGGACCCGGTATATGTTGCCGACTCACGTCATTGCCCAGGGTTGAATGCGAGCCTCGTGTCCCAGTTGGGGCATCGAACGACCAACCCACGCCCGAAAATCGTATTGCTACTCTATCCGGAAATTATGCCGGCCGTCATGAGGGCCATCATGCGCCCGAGAGATATGGACGAGGAGGTCGACGACGACGACGACGACGACGACGAGGGCCGCCAGCCCATTTATCGCCGAACACGTCGGGCTCGTGAACCTGGCTTGCACGACCTCGGGCAATCACGGGGCCAGCATGCCAACCGTCCCTTTCAAGGGCCGGTCGCTGCTGAGGCCAAAAGCGAGCACCCCCCACCAACCGCGCATGGCAGCACGGATGGGCGCGAAGCTTGCCCGATCGAGGTCGACGAGTCTGACCTCGGCTCTGCAGTCGTCGACGACGTCGACGAGGATGACAGGGATAGCGCGGCGCAGGAGAAGGAGGTCCAACAAAATGTGTCTCCACCAACGGCGTCCCCTACAAAGCGCGATGCTCCGAACCAATCCCCTAGTCGCAGCGACACTGGTATCACCGGCCCCTCGCTCGAGGTACGCCACAGTACACTCCCTTTGCCGCCATTGACCTTCCCTTGCAGCTGCCTGCGCACCAACCTCAACGACCGCACGTCGACGAGGTCGAGGAAACGTCCGGCCTGGAGAAAACAGTCTTCGACATCGTGCAGCAGCCTGGAAAGGGCGTCTACAAGTTGCGCGATTCCACCTCGATCCTCCGCCGCGGCATCGTCTTCGAAGGCAAGCTTGTCACGGTCATAGATTTTTCGAGATCAACGACGGGCTGCGGTCATTGCTTCCAGAGGACCGGCTCGCCGAGGCCCTCGGAGTCCTCGGGGGCATGACGACCCTCAGTGTCCGCGTCATCACTCCAAATGGAGGGAACTTCCAGTCCCCCGCGCTGGGAGTCTCCTGCCACAATAGCGAGATGCACATCACAGCGGATCCCCCAAACCTGCTGTTCGAGTTGGGGCTCCGCCTCGAGCCCCTCGTGTCGTGCACGGTCCGGACGACGCTGGCGGTGAATGCTCCCAGGGGGCTCCCGCGTTGTTTGCCGATTGCGGCGAACTTTGATACGAGTGTGCAGGTCCGTGCAACTTCCCTATGGGTGATTTCGAGTCAAGTTTATGAGCATACAGGTTGACTGTGCCCCGTCCACCACAGTCGCCTTGTCTCGCCGCGCCGTTGCCGACATCTTCAACCAGAAGTTCTACGACGTCTACGCGCCAACTCTCCGTCAAAGCAACGAAGATTGGCTCGTCGCGAAGCTCACCTACGAGGTCAAGAACCCCGAGGGCATCGCGTACCAAGCGCTTCTAATTTCCGGGGGGTGCGTGCAGAACGGCGAGGTCATCGTGTACATCACCTTCCTCACTCTGCTCTGCCTCTTCTTCACCGGCCAGATCGGAATCAACAGCGCACAAACTTCCGCGATTAATGCAGGTAAAGGCCCAGGCAAGATGGCGACGCTCGTCTCAATTGCGCACCTCGCGCTTGAGCAGACTGAGAGCTTGGTGTGTACCGCGCGTCTATCAAGGTGCCACTTGACGCTACCCGGCGTGCTGAACAGGTGCTCCAGCCTCCGTTCGATCATGGTGGTCTCCGCCTTGTGTAGGAGTTCAGGGAGCCTGCAGAAGAAGGCATGACCCAGAGTCCGAGTTTCTGCCTTGGTTCCTCTCACATGTTCGTTATCTGCTTTTAGGGTGTGTCTGTGTGCTAGAATCCGCTCGCATTCTCACACGAAATCTCGACCTCAGGCCTCCTCGCTCGCGACCGTGAAATAGGCGAAATGGACGGTAAGTGCGTGGCGGCTCTGCTGCTTTTGGAAGCCGTCGCTTCTGCCTGCGTGGAAGGCGCCGGTGCCAATGAAGGGGTTGAACCCGAATCGGCTGGCACGGGGACTTTGTTCTCCAAAAGCTTCGCGGATCGCTTGATGTTCGGCGGTTCGGACAGCTCGGCTGATGCCCCAAAAGGCATCATGCTGCGTGCAGCCACCGATTTCCTGTCCAAGGTTCGAGAGTTGTCGCTCCCAGGGTGACACAGCTGCATCGTCGAGGCCCTGGAGAATGTCAAAAACCAAGGTGGCCTGAACTGCGACTACAGAGCAGCCGCCGTCGTTTTTTCGGTGCTCGCGACGACGCTCTTTAGCGACAAGTACCGGAGGGAGCTGCTCCTCGCTATTTGTACCCCGGCATTAAAGCCTATGAACATCGTCGCCGAGTGCAATTTCTCCGCATGCCCACGGTCGTGGCACCGCGACATCTTCGACGCCGGTTCCTTCGGGAGATTCATTCACGAAGTGCTATGTTTGCTCGACAACTACCGCGATCACCCCGAAATTTTCGCTCCCCATCCCGACGATGGGCACGAAGCCCTAGAGGCATGTTCGCCGGTCCTTCCGCCTCTCCGGGCGCTGATATTATACTCGACCGGGACGCTCTCGCCACCCGACAAGCACAAGCCGTCGGTTCTAAAGTGGCGCCTCGTTGATGGTCACGGCAAGCCTTGGAAGGAGCAGCACAAGCCGATCTGGGCCGCAACGTGCAGTTTCGAGATCTTTATCTCCACGGGGTTCAAGGACCATGCCGAGGTGGCAAAGTTCCTCTTCGACATGTTAAAGAAATTCGATGGCAGTGATCTGTATGACACTTGAGTCTATGGCAGCGTCATACCCCTCTCGCGCCCCGGGCGCACGCCCTCAAGTTCGCGACACCCTTCTGAAACCCGCGCTATCCTCGGCTCCCCACAAGACCTTCGACGTGCCTTGCCTTTTCCCTTTAAGGCTTTCCTCGATCATGTCGCCCGCGTGGAAACCCCAGCTACAACTCTACGTCTCCAGATCGATATGGTCACGAGTTCCCCCCTCGTAAAAGATATGAGCACTTCGTTAGGCGGGACGGGCAGGCCTAGCTCGAAGGTGCGCGGTCTGTAGAGATAGAAAATTCCATTTAGGGTAAGGACCCCCCACCCTTACCTCACACTCACACTAAACAACCAAAAATCGCTGTGTCGAACACCGTGCTGCTCTTTGTGTCGTTAGAGGAGAGGACGAAAGGCAGCACTACC
Organism: Chrysophaeum taylorii; assembly: GCA_029834535.1. Classification (NCBI taxonomy): domain Eukaryota; class Pelagophyceae; order Pelagomonadales; family Pelagomonadaceae; genus Chrysophaeum; species Chrysophaeum taylorii. The sequence goes on from JAQMWT010000416.1 coordinate 49,688, forward strand.
ACTGCCACCATTCTCTACCAGAGGCACAGTGATTTTTACTGTTCTCTAGGTTTGGACCCAGTCCGGTACTGGTAGAGAAATGTCCTCCGAAAGACATCGATCTCGATCGACGTCTCGGACAAAGACTCAGGATTTCCAGACAAGAGCTATCTCCTGAAGTTCCTGAAAGTTTTAAGACCTATTCAAGTCTCATCGCTTGCTACTGGTGAACAAGTGTGAGCAAAGTGTGAAAGGCAAACAACAACGCGCAAAACGCAACCCCGAAAACGATAGCGACTCACGACCCACAAGTCCCGAGTCTGGAAGTAGCGACGCAACTCGCTACACAACAAGCTCTCATGCAACAGTTCAAAGCTAATTTCTTTGATCAACTCGCCGCTGATCAAGCTATTCTCAAAGCCAAAATCGCCGCTGAAATCGCCGCTGAGTACGCTGTTCTAAGAGCCAAAATCACTGCCGCAATCGAAGCTCGAGACGAGCAACTTGATCAAGACGTGCAACTCGATCGAGACGAGCAACTTGAACAAGCTCCCCAACCAGCTGTTCATACGGCACCCCCCTCAAGCAGAAGCGAGCTTCTCGCGAAGTCGCGACCCAAGACCCGATCATCTCGATGGTCACCCCCCCTCATGCCGACAGCCCCACCGGATATCAAACACCCCACGGCAAAGTTTCAGACCCCACTGCCTTCCCTCCGGACCCAGGCATAGTCAAGGTTACTCCACAACCTGGCACACCCCACATTCACGAGGACACTCCACCTTGTTCGAATATCGCACCAGCAATGTAGAACACTCCACCACCACCACCACTAAACATTACTCCCTTCACTCCACCAACCCCACCGGAGCCTCCACCTCCTTCACTGGAGCCTAACTCCCCACTATCGGCGACTCCCGCTACACCATCTATTCAAGTTCCCCAACATCCTCGTCAACCCCCTCGCCGCACCACTCATCTCCTTGATGATCATGCCACCTACGGCCTTGACGGCCCCGGCACCTTCATCCCTGACCAAGCCCCCACCGCGGCTCAGGCTCCTGCCGCCCCACTGTCGGATTCTCTTGTCCGATATCCATCATCTTCCGCAAGTCACTCTCCTCAGGACTTTCCTCTCCATCCAAAATACCATGCCACCTACGGCCACGACGGCCCCGGCACTTCCATTCCTACCCCAGCTCCTTCCGCGGCTCAAGCTCCTGGCGCCCAACCATCGTACCCTCCTGACAGACCTTCATCACCTTTCGAACTTTCGACGCTGTTCCCCCGATTTGCACCTCCACCCGCGTGACTACGCATTCCACGACTACGACCATTCCACCGTCTCCACCCAAGCAAACACCCACCTCCTTTCTCAAAGTTCCAATGCACCTCCGTCTGCGCTCCAACGCGAGTTGGCCACCACTAAGGCTGCATTACGCTCCCAAACCGCTGACTTGGCCGCAACCAAGGCCACGCTCATTCGCAAGGACAGTGCTTTGTCCTCCACAGCCAACAAACTCACCATCATCGACGCCGCCCTGGCTTTCGCCCCTGCCCAGCTCGCCATCCAAGCCGACGAACTGGTCCCCACCCACGCTGAACTCCATCTCACCCACACCCAGTTCAAGGCACTCGAAACTGCCCACGCTGACATCCGCAACTCCCACTTTGAAACCAACGCCGTCCTCCACACCATTCTTACCTCCTTGGATGCCACCCACCCCACCCAGGATGCTGCATCGCATCTTTCACCTCCTTTCCCCATCCACAACCAACCCTCATCCCCTTCCGAACCAACCTCCAATGCCTCTCCCCCGATTCTCCCCGAGTATCATCACCACCTCCACGGATGCCCTGGACCCGGTTCTCCTGGTTCACCACCCACTCCGCCTATCTGTTCTCAACCCCCCGCCATCTCTGGCCCCTCCTCCTCCTCTGCCAAATCACTCTTCGCCTCTCTGGCACCCCCTGAACCCCCTTGCACCCGCTCGCCTTATCAGCCACCTGGTTCATTCCAACTCGACCACATCCCCGCGTCCGAGTTGCGAGGGCGTACATCCAACACCAGCGACCGTACCCCTACCACCAGCGACGATCACCTCGTGCAAAGTCCCACCAAGAAACAAGACCACCAACATCAAGAGTCGACGAGTTCCGAACTATCGAAAGACAGCTCTTTGCCTGATGGTCATGCTCACCATCATGATGCCAAAACATGCATAAGGGCGTCTTCTCTCTTCGGGCACAACGGCCCAGGAAGCAGTCTTGTCGAAGGAACACCAAGCCACCTCTTTCCCACGTTCGACAAGTCAAAGAACAAGACACCTCGAGATGTTCCCGAGTATTATGCCTACATCGACTATGGCAATCACACCCAAGAACCTAAGGCTCCGCCGTATTCTATGCCCCAGGCACAAGAGCCGCAGGCCACTGACAACATCCCCTCGGATTCAGCCCCCTGGTATGATGCATACAGCGAAGAAGCAAGACCCACTTCACTAGTCTCGAAGATGGTCTCCTCGACCATTCCAGATCAGCCGCCTGATCCAAGCACCATCAATGATCCCGCAATGCCGTATCCACAAGGACAAGACACGCGGTCAACGGTCCCACGGTCACCATACTCGCAGGCACTCACCGCACCTGCCGGTGTCAGCTCAGATTCACCAGGCACTCCCGCGTTGTTCGACATCTCTCGATCAGCAGCTCCCGATCACTTCGAAGCTGGTTTCACCTCGCCGCCTTCTCCCCCGAAGACAGGCGCGCACTGCCGCTCACCGACGCTCGCTGCTGCACCCACCATCCACCTTCTCGGCCGGATGCACTGGATGACACTGCTCAGCAGGTTGCATGGACCCATCTGCGACCACCATGTCACGATTCGATGGATGTCTTCGCACGAGCACCAGTCGCAGCACCTGATCACCCGCTCCCTAACTTTCGGTCGGAGGATGCACTCCTTTTGACTGCCGATCCTTATGTCTCACCGCGACCAAGCCCCTGGAAAGCTTTCCCCATGGCTGCAGTAACAGACACAGATTTCGAGCGTTCTGAACGACCCGATCAGCCGCAAACTATGCACGATTCCATTGCGACAACTTCGGTCCTGTATGTCCCCTTGCATAGCTCTCTTCTGGACGCCACACGCTTGCGCTGCCTCCGGAAAATCGACGTTGCGCTCTCAGGAAACATTCTCCGCGCACTATGCACAGACTCGCTCCAACTGAACCACTTCTGTAAGCATTTTCGCATCACTGGAAAGTACGACAAACGTTCCACGTCAGCTGCCGGCTCCACCACAAACATGCACCCAAGTCACGTACGTTGCCTCCCTCAAAAGCGTCTTATCGCTCAGCACGTCACTCCTCATTTGAGGACGCATGTCACATGCCCGCACCTTCGAATGCACTACACGCCTAAGGGCAACCCTGGTCACTACGGCACTCACTGCTCTGGTCCCAGCATCTCCGCTATCGAGGATGCACCCAGCAGGACTGACCCTTACATCGCCCTTGGCTCTCCTGCACTCTCCTTCGGCGATCCCTCTTTTCGAATTCCCGCACTGGACCCCAAGCATTCCAGGCAGGATACTCTCCACCACGGGATCTCAGCTCACGCGCCCATCTGCCCTACCTTGCAGACAGGTCAGCCGCGAGCCACACCCCTTTTCGCACTGACTTCGGACCACCCGCATCACGCGCTTTTGCTCTTGGGGCATGACACGCTTTTCGATGCTCTCCGCGTCACCGCCTCCAACACCATGACACTCGTCATTTCCACCGACACTCCGCGCCGCAACGTATCTCACGACCTTCAGATCACCAACATAAGTCGCTCGCGCCCGTACCACGTCGCGCACGCCTTACGAGGGCGTATTTCAATTGGTGACCTCACAGGTCTTTCGATGCATTTTCCGACGTCCGACTTTGAACTTACGAGTTACTTTATGGCAATCTACACAATCAAATAGTCCTCTGATTTGTGCTTAAGCTCATCATCATGGTCTAGCGCGTCCCGAGGTATGTAGCACTATACACTTTACCTTTCTCGTGTAGTTCTAGATGCCGCCTGTCGTGTTCTGAGGATATAGGGAACATACCATTTCATTCCCCGAATTAAATACTTCCAGACGTTCATGATGAGACGGGATGGTTTCCCAGGTGACTTACCACTGCTTGCTAAAGGCTCTGCAGGTTGTGGGCCCAGGCGGGTCCCTGCGAAACCATGAGTTAAACTAACTACCTAACTAACCTCAGACCTCTCCCGAGCATGGGAGCCAGGCCGGACCGACAGGTGCCAGTCCGGAATCACGGGCCTGTAGACGAGGAGCGCCGAAAGGTCGGTCGGCGGAGAGTGACCATCAAGCTTGTCGCTATGCGACGAGGAGACCGCGATGTGACTGACAACCAACTCGTCGATAACCTTCCGTCTTCGCCCCCGGCCATACCCCGTCCCACTGCGAACGTTCCGGCTGCCAACCGGCCCGCCCGGGAGGCGAATAGGTGCCAACCTACGCCGGGAGGGCGGATGCCCTCGCAAGGCTCAGGATTCATGAGGCACCGTCCTCCATCGCAACCGCAGTCGGCGATCAGGGTAAGGGTAAGTTTCAGTTTACCATGAGTTATAACGTGCACGTAACCTGTTACGACTGGAATGAGGCGTTAGACTAGCGATAAGAGAAAGACGTAGGGATACTGGATACGTGGTGATACGTGGTGCAGGGGTAAGTGTCATAGCTTCTTCACACAGGTGCTGGAAAAGAAAGAAAAGGAAAAAGGGGTAAGTGAGGTCCTCACACAGGTGCTGGAAAAAGAAAAAGGAAGAAGAGGGGGAAAAAAAAGGGGTAAGTGAGACGCTCACCGATGAGAAGCTTTGAGGAAGACGTCAATAGAGGCATTGTGGCAAGAAAGAAACAACAGAGATCAGGGCGAAGATCACGAAGTGAGGTAAAGAGCACGAAGCCGGAGGAAGGAAGGAGCTTCCGTACTGCGGGTGAAAATGTCGCTAAGATTGTGAAGGCGGGGTATGAGTTTGAGATCAGTGATGTGGTTGCGATGATATTCGGCGGTACTGTAAAAGCGAATGTCAATATGGCGGGTGCGCCGTGTGAGACATTGGAGACGGACTTGGGTGACGGTGGTGCTATTAACGACATACATTGGGACTGTGTGACGAGGGAGATCAAAGTCATCAAAAAGTTTGAGAAGCCAAGAGAGCTCAGCAGTAGCAGCGTAAAGAGCGAGCAATTCAGCTTCAAAAGAAAAAAAAAAAGCGAGCAAGTAAGTACTGCGAGCGGGAGCAGTAGGCTATCATAGAGCCAGAAAGGAGAAAACAAAAACCAGTTGTGGAGTGGCGGTCATCAGGGTCGTCGGCCCAGCTGGAGTCGGAATAACCACAGAGACGAAGGGTAGAATCGCGACCAAGAATAAGGGCAAGATCCTGAGAACCGTCGAGATAACGCAGAGTGTGGGATAAAGCGTGCCAGTGGGGTGTACCAGGATTGTGGGAAAAACGCGCACACTGATTGACGGACCAAGTGATATCAGGGCGAGTCATGATGGAAATGAAGAGGACACAGCCAACAATACGGCGAAAAGGGATGCGCGCCATGAAGATGTGATCTGGAGAACCAGGAGCAGGACAATCTGCCGCAGAAAGATGAAGGCCTTTGGGAGCTGGAGTTTGTTCAGGTTTACTGTTGATGAAGCGATTTTCGGTAAGGATTTCACGGATAGCATGAGATTGGTCAAGAGTGAGGGTTTTCTGAGAGCGATCACGCGTAATGCGAAGACCAACGTAAGAGGTGAGATCAAGCTCATTGACGTCAGTGAAGGTTCGGAAACGGAGGAAAAAGGCTTGGTAATGGCCAATGCAATGACGAGGGTGCGCCACAAGAAGATCATCAACGACAAGAACGAGACGTAGGACAACGGTAGAATTGAGCACGAGCTTGTAATGGCAAGTGTCACCAGATCCGCGAACGAAGCCACAATCATTGAGAAGGAAGCGCAACCCCGTGGTAGTTCAGGTTTATGGGCAACAGCACCATGCGATGCAAAAGAGCCTGAGCACAGTTGAGAACCGCGTTTACGCTCGCTTGTGCAAGATTGAAGACCTCCAGCGTTCACCGCCGAAACGAGCGGGAGCTTCTACGACTTGGGGAGTCCCTACAGTTACGCCTTCTCAAAGTTCGAACAGCGATGCCTATGAAGTGATAGCCTATGCTGCGCGCACGATGAAGGTCGAGCCTGGGCGCACTTAATGCGTGCCAGTCGCTCTTTCAGACCCCATGGAAACCGGGCAAGTTTTCGTTGCTACGTCTTCTGGATACGAGCAACCTGGGGTAGTCGATGGAATGTGTTCTTCTCCCCCCTGTGAGGATCACGACAAGTTCGCAGCTCGAGTGGCGATCTCCTCTACCCAGGATGTGCCGACCGTGATTACTCAAGGTGAAGTTCTCGCTTTGGGCGATATAGATCGCTTTGATGACGAGCTGAATGTTGAAACGGTCGACGATTTAACGAAGGATGGTGAAGCCAAATCAGACAAGGCTAACCTATCGTTCACTGTTTCGGTCGCAAGCCATCTGACTCGAGGCGATGCGGCTCCCGAACCGATGCTTTTGAGCTCGGTGCAGAAGGCGTCTCCTTCTGCCGATAAGAAGAAGTATTCTCGTCAAGAATCGCTCGGTAACGACGATTCGACCGACGAACCGACGAGGAGGAAAAGAAATGCCGAGAAGTTACAGAAGGCGAGAATCGCCGAAGGCTTGAAAAGTCCACTGGGTGCCGATCACGTATCGCAAGGTTGTGATGCTCTTTAGCGGCGCCGGAGGAAGTACTTTAGGACTGCAACGAGCGAATGAGTTGTGCGGGACGTCGTTTCGAGTCGTCCTTGCTCTTGACTCTTCAACAGCTGCCAACAAGATTAACCAGAAGAATTTTCTGAAGATACCTGTGGTTCAGCACACTCTCTGCGGACGATATGACTCGACCCTCCGATTGATCAAGGCTTATTTGCCTGAAGCGGAATGGTCATCGTCGATGTGTATGGCGTCTCCACCCTGCGTTCATTCAGCACTCTGCGACTTGACTTCCAGAGATGTTGGCAGGGGAGTTACGGCCACTAGTTGGACGATGAAGCTGTGCAAAATGGCTGGCTTCATGATGTGGCTGATTGAACAGGAGGCGTCCATTATTTCTTATATAGCGCGTTTACACCCTTACGTGTACGTCGTCAATTTTCATGATATCACGCCCACTTTGATGAGCTCTCGCGTGCGATTGTTGGTTTTCAGTCACCCACTGCACTTGCAAGAGGCTCCGAAGACATGTGCGAATATGCAACAAGTTTGCTGCAGCTTTAGGTTACGCTCATGAACGCCACCTGCTCCAGCTGAATAATCTCGGCTCGTCCCAAGAAGCAACAGATACGGCTTACACCGTTACGCGAGTTCCTCTTCGTTTGGGACCGCATCGCTCGGACACTCAGCTTTTGACTCTCGAGATGACGGCCGAGTTGCTCACGATGCCGCTGGGCCATGATTGGGCTAGCTTGTCTAAGACAGATTCGTTCAAACATTTAGCGTCTGTCGTCCCTCCAGACACTCTTGCGATTTTAGCAGTCGATCTGCACAACTCCGTGACCAGACGTTCCCGCCAAAATGGCGAAGTCATGCCGACCGCGTTGAGCCCGACAGATCGATCCTTTTAGTAGTATTTGCGAATTTCCGACACCACCCTTCGTCACGTACAGACTCCAGTTAAATACGCGTACTCGTGTCGTTAAGTGGGTGTCAAAAGATGATCTCCAGGATCCCACTAAATGGGAACCGCCAGATGTCCCTATGCTTCCGCTTCCAACAGATGCGCCGGGGACGGCTCATGCTTTTTCTGCTGCCCCCCCCCCGACAATCGAGAGTGGACGTTCCGCCGGATCCTGAACCCGAACAGGAGCCGAACGTAAGGAGCGAGCCGAATGTGCGCGTCAAATGTGAAAAGATCAATAAGAGCCACCCTGAGGTGAGGTTCAAATACGAAGAAAAGTTCGATGTGCCATGGAAGGATGCGCCGCGCGACGCGGACAGTGTACCGTTACCACAGACTCCGGAGCACGTCAAGGACAATGATGCGATGAAAGTCATAACTTCGACGAAGGAAGAAGTCGAAAAGGTTGTTCGAGAACTGGGACGACAACCCGCATCTGGATGAGGATGCGAAGATGATGTTGAGCCACTGCGTGCAATACGCGTGGGCCTTTTTTGATCCGATTATGAGACCCGTGGACTCGCCACCGGTTTCTCTACGATTTAAAGACACAACCCCACGACCGATCAAGATGACGCCTTATAGGTTGACGCCAGCAAAGCTCGAGTGTCTCAGAAAGCAGATCACTGAGTGGTGTCGCGATGGAGTCATCCGACCGGCGAACTTTCCGTGGGGATTCCCTGTACTGATACTGCCTAAGAAGGGAGCAGAGGCTGGGACGTCGAATGCTTTTCGTGCTGCTGTTGACTTGCGTCGGCTCAATGATCAGCTGGTCAACGACAGTTGGCCGAATATTCGTCAAGGTGATGCTTTGGCTTTTCTTGCCATGCGCCGTTGGCGGACGTGCATTGATATTCGAAGGGGTTATCATAACCTACGTTTGGACGCCGCCGCTCAGGACGCCGTTACGATGGTTAGTCCACTTGGAGCCCATAGTTTCTTGCGCTTGCCTCTGGGAGTAAAAACAGCAGGAGCTCTCTTCTGTAAGCACATGGCTAGCGATTTGTCCTTATTGTCGACGATATTATGATGGGATCGGATGAACTCCACCGACATTTACAAGTCTTGATGGAAGTGCTGTGCCATTTAGCGCAGCGAGGATATAGTGGACGAACTTCGAAGTTCCACCTCCTCAAGGATGAAATCGAGTTTTTGGGACACATTTCGACTCCGGAAGGCTTGAAGCCGAGTCCCAAGACGTTAGAAGCGTTGCAGCAGAAGCCGATTCCCGGTACGTTGCCGAACACGTCCCCGAAGACCCAGATTCGATCTTTCATCGGTATGAGCAGCTATTGCCGCCGATATGTGAAGAGTTATTCGAAGATTGAGGAGCCGCTGAGGCGATTGTGTCTTGAAGGCGTTAAGTTTGAGTGCACGCCTGAGTGCCAAAAGCCGTGGGACACGATCATCGAAGCTTTGGTGGACTCTCGCGGAGTTTATCATCCTGACTACGATCTTCTTTTTCAGATCCGCTCGGATGCTTCCAAGGATGGTCTGGGCGCGTATCTTTTTCAGCTCGTGGAAGTCAATGACGAAACCGGCAAGGTGACACGAGAGGAACGAGTAGTTGAGTATTGGAGCCGAGCTGTGCCGAAAGAGATGCGGAACTATGAGCCTCGCCGGCTAGAGCTACTGGCGGTTATTCTTTCTCTTGAGCATTTCCGCTCTTATATCGAAGGTCACAAGACGATCCTTGAATCGGATCTTCTCAACTGGACGTCTTTACGAAGCACTCGTCTGCGCAGTTGGCTCGATGGGCGATGCGGCTCGCCAATTTTGATCCTGAATTGGGTTACAAACCAGGGAAGTCGCCGGAAATGAGTATCCCTGACTGTCTCTCTCGCAATCCTATAGATCATGTCATCGAGACGGATGAGTATGGTGAACCCTTGAACCACGCGTATCTAGTGTGCCAAGAACTTCCTCGCCCTGTCTATGATGAAGGAGTACCCTTACCTGGGTGCCATGTCATGCTGTCATTTGTTACGACTGAGTTACCTGTGGAGGAAGAAGAAGAGGATCTCGATGATCCGATGCAATTGGTCACGTCTCATGCTACGAGACAACGTCAGATGCAACGTCTGCAGACCCAACCTAGTATTTTCCGTGATGCCGATGATTACCAAGAGTACATCGACAAGATTCCGGATAATTTGACTTTGGAAGAGATAGTCAAAGAGCAGATCACTGATGCTATTTGCGAGGACATTCGTTATCGCATGGCTCAGGGCCATTCTCTTCGTCGGTACGGAGCCAATTATCGCTATCAAGTGGTGAAAGGAGTTTTCTACCGTGCCGCACCTGACTTGCACCCGATGATAGTCGCACCCCGAACTTTACGGACGCGCATCATCCGATTATACCATGACACACCTCTCAATGGTGGTCATATGGGTCGTCAAAGTACAGTGCAGTCGATACTTGAACTTTTTTTGGTGGCCCCACATGTCTAATGAGGTGGGTGCTTATATTGCTGGTTGCATAGTGTGCAAGAAAGCTCGTACGCCTGAACCAAAGAGAGCAGGTCTTCTTCAGCAACCGGTGTATGAAGGTGATTGCGCCGTCCTTTGTATGGGTTTGTTCGGACCTTTGCCCAGTGCTGGTCCCGAGACATATCTGATCATCTTTTTTGATCCATTTTCTCATTTCTTGATTCTTGACGTACTACACCACATATATATTGACTGCTGAGTCTATCCTCGAGTCTTTTGTCGTCTTCTGTCGCGATTATATTATTCAAAGGTTATCTACCTCAGAGGATTCGTACCGACAATGGGAAAGAGTTCGTCAACAAGTTGATGGAAGAGTTTTGTCATCTCTTCAATGTTCGGTGTAGTACCACGATTCCGCATCATGCCCAGGCTAATCCTGCGGAAAGGGTCAAGCGCTTTATCAAGGCTTTCCTCCGTGCGTGTCTTCAAAACCGCAAGATCACGGACTGGCCCGAATTCGCGGAGTACATTGCTTTTTGCTACAATCGCAAGTTTATTCCGGGAACTCAGATTCCACCTTTCATGCTTCGTCTCAACCGGCAGCCTCTATTGCCAATTCGTCTCAACCGGCAGCCTCTATTGCCAACAGATTATACGACCATGGATCTTGATGTCCGCCGCCTGCCGAAAACTCGCTCCGATGTTGTGGCAGAGACTCGCGAGAGGCTGAAATTCTATACCGCTACGGTGAACGAAGCTCGCGAGAAGGCTCTTCGTAAACAACGTCTCGCTTACAATGCGGACCATGTCGATGTGGAGTATGAAGAAGGTTCACATGTTCTGCTCTACATCCCTTTCCTTCAGAACAAGCTTCGACCGGAATGGCGCGGTCCATTCGTTATTTTGGAGCGCTTGTCTCCGGTCACTTACAGGATTGAGCCTCTTGATTCTCCTCCTGAACGCCCCTGTGATGGTTTCTCCAGTGGTCGATCGAGCTATGCCCAAACCCAAGGAGACCTTTCGGGCGGTAAGTTCGTTGTCTTTCGGATTCCAGATAACAAACGGTCCGATTGGCGAAAGAAGATTTACGTTGCTGAAGTTTATGAGTCCTATGATTTTGTGAATGATCGAGTCGCTCTGCATTTTTATGCTGATCTTGGTCCCCATGACAAGGTTTCTTATTACAAGCCTAGCTCACATCTCTCTACTCGCAAGCTTAAGCCGGAATATTAGGACGTGGACGGTGCCAGTTTCACCGACAAGTCCAAGGTCAACAACAGTACCACTCCTTGTGTCACCGACTTCGCCCTGCATGAGATCGATGTGTTGATTCCTAAGTTCACTTTGCATAGTGGACGCGTTCCCGAGCCTGTTGTTGAACGTGTCTACAAGAAGATTCGTTCCCGAGATGCTCATTCAGCCAAGGCCCGTGATTCTCGCCGGACTCGCTGAGGGCAGCTCGTATTCTCACCAGGGGAGTCCTGTGGCGGCAACTCCTGACCGCTAAGGCTTACCCTCCCTTCTCGAGGCTTGATACCCGTTCAACGGGACGCCTTTTCCTACTTTCCTAGTGACATCATACCTCTCCCTCATGAGAAGCGTATCTTGCAGCATTCTTGTAGCATTTTTGCTATCATATACCATCTCTCCATCTTGTTGAGAGGCTTGGTGAGCGTGAGCAAGGTGTGTGGCGAGCATGTCCGACCCCGAGTCCGTGTTTTCCTCGTCCAGTGAGGTCTAGGACGAGTCGGTGAGTACCCCCTTTGTCACCCGGGGGTCGGGAGAGGTTTCTTTCTGTGCCGCCATAGGTGTCGTGAGGATCGCGAAGGAGGCTTCTTGGGCGGAAAGATGAGATTTTGCTTGGGCGAGGTCAGATTTGGTTTCGTCGTGAGCGCGGGCTTCAGCGTCAAGGCGGGCGTTGGCGCGGGCGAGTGCGGTTTGGGTTGCGATCACGGCGTCGTATAGAACTTCGGGGTTCATAGAGGAGGGAGGAAGGGTGGTGTTGTCGGAGAAGTTGCCAGGGCCGTCACAACCATACGTGGCGTAGTTGCGCGGTGACCCCCCCCACCACACCCCCCCCCCTCTCTATATCGCTAACACGCCCAAGAAGCCCGTCACCTGACACTGTCAAGTGCTGTCCATGCGTCGAAGGAGACAGGACGCACAGAGGACAAGCACTTCTACCACTGCGACAAGGATTCCGCCCAGGTGACATCAAATTTTCTGTCTCTAGTCTGGCCGGCCTCGAGAAAGTGGCCGATTTTCTTGAACCACGTCGCAAAGTCGACGCGTGTCGACGGGTTGAGGTGGGCCGGCTCGCTCTTGGGATTATGATTTACGTACCCAGGGATTAAAAATCATGTTGATGGAATCGACAGCTACGAATCGAAGATCCGACGACCGTCCGACGACCGTCCGACCACTATATAATATATTAAATAGTTGTTACGACTGGAATGAGGCGTTAGACTAGCGATAAGAGAATGACGTAGGGATACTGGATACGTGGTGCAGGGGTAAGTGTCATAGCTTCCTCACACAGGTGCTGGAAAAGAAAGAAAAGGAAAAAGGGGTAAGTGAGGTCCTCACACAGGTGCTGGAAAAAGAAAAAGGAAGAAAAGGAAAAAGGGGTAAGTGAGACGCTCACAGAGGAGAAGCTTTGAGGTAGACGTCAATAGAGGCATTGTGGCAAGAAAGAAACAACAGAGATCAGGGGGGAAGATCACGAAGTGAGGTAAAGAGCACGAAGCCGGAGGAAGGAAGGAGCTTCCGTACTGCGGGTGAAATTATCGCTAAGATTGTGAAGGCGGGGAATGTGTTGGAGATCAATGATGTGGTTGCGATGATATTCGGCGGTACTGTAAAAGCGAATGTCAATATGGCGGGTGCGCCGTGTGAGACATTGGAGACGGACTTGAGTAACGGTGGTGCTATTATCGACATACATTGGGACCGTGTGACGAGGGAGATCAAAGTCATCAAAAAGTTTGAGAAGCCAAGAGAGCTCAGCAGTAGCAGCGTAAAGAGCGAGCAATTCAGCTTCAAAAGAAGAGCGAGCAAGTAAGTACTGCGAGCGGGAGCAGTAGGCTATCATAGAGCCAGCAAGGAGAAAACAAAAACCAGTTGTAGAGTGGCGGTCATCAGGGTCGTCGGCCCAGCTGGAGTCGGAATAACCACAGAGACGAAGGGTAGAATCGCGACCAAGAATAAGGGCAAGATCCGGAGAACCGTTGAGATAACGCAGAGTGTGGGATAAAGCGTGCCGGTGGGGTTTACCAGGATTGTGGGGAAAACGCGCACACTGATTGACGGACCAAGTGATATCAGGGCGAGTCATGATGGAGATGAAGAGGACACAGCCAACAATACGGCGAAAAGGGATGCGCGCCATGAAGATGTGATCTGGAGAACCAGGAGCAGGACAATCTGCCGCAGAAAGATGAAGACCTTTGGGAGCGGGAGTCAGTTCAGGTTTACTGTTGATGAAGCGATGTTCGGTAAGGATTTCACGGATAGCATGGGATTGGTCAAGAGTGAGGGTTCTGCGAGGGCGATCACGCGTAATGCGAAGACCAACGTAAGAGGTGAGATCAAGCTCATTGACGTCAGTGAAAGTGCGGAAACGGAGGAAAAAGTCTTGGTAATGGACAATGCAATGACGAGGGTGCGCCACAAGAAGATCATCAACGACAAGAACGAGACGTAGGACAACGGTAGAATTGAGCACGAGCTTGTAATGGCAAGTGTCACCAGATCCGCGGACGAAGCCACAATCAGTGAGAAGGAAGCGTTCCAAATAAAGCCACCAATTGCGACAAGCTTGTTTGCAACCATACCAAGAGCGACGGTGCTTGTAAACGATTTTGGAACCATCGGTGGGTTGGCGAGGAGCATAGCCTTCGGGTGGCCAGACATAGATGTCTTCGTCAATGGGAGCTTGGATAAAAGCGGAGCTGACATCCAACTTGTGCAAATCCCAGTCATGAACAGCGACAAAGGTTAGAAAGAAACGGATCGTGACGATGTTGGCAACCGGTGAGTAGGTGTCATGATAATCAATGCCGTGAACCTGGGTGTAACCGCGGACGACGAGGCGAACCTTGTATGATTTGAAGCGGCCAGAGTCATACTTCTTGCGGAGGATCCACTTGAGGGTACAAATGTTGCCAGAAAAGTCGAATGAAGGCGAACAACATCCCAGCAACCAAGCTGACCAAGGGAGCTATACTCTTTGGCGATGGCTGGCAACCAGCCAGGACGCTCAGGATTGGTCTGAGCTAAAGCTTCACGTAAATGGGTGGAAGTAATGGTAGTTTCGTCAATGTATGAATACTGAGAGGTTTCTTCGGAAGCAGAGTAATAAACATGTGCATGGGGATCAACAAGGGTGTTAGCTAAACAAAGGGGAAGGAAGACATAATGAACTAACAAACGAAAGCTAACATAAGAGACATACAAAGAGTTACAGGAGGAAACAGAAGCGACAGAGGAAACAGAATCGACATTGTGACAGGATGAAACAGAATCGCCCGTATAAAAGTTTGTTGGTTGTTGAACGCGCGTTGGTCGACTTTGCGCGGTCGGCCCCGTCTGGCTCGACGTAATGGTGCACGTTTCGTATTGTCCGGTAACATTTGTGTATTGTCCAGTGACGGTTGAGATTTTGTTTCAGGGGTGATCAGTCCCGATAAGGCCGGCTCCTGAGCATCAAAAACAGAAGACAAGGGCGCAACAGCGGAAGATAAACGAGGGTCGTAATAAAATAAGTCAGGAAAACGAGAATCCACAAGAGACGGAGGAAGGGGTTGAGAGGACAGAGACTTACGCAGAGCAAAATTTTCGTCAAAAACAACATCAATCGAGGTGTGGATGACAGGACCTGTGGGGCGTTGAAGCAATATGCGATATCCAGGGCCTGCAGAGGGATACCCAATGAAGATACCGGTTATAGCTTTGGTAGGCCATTTGTCGCCAGTAAGAATTGCAGCAGGACAGCCCCAAACACGAAGAAAATCAACACGGGGGAGAGTTTCATGTAGCATTTCATATGGCGTCATATATCCAGGATTAGAGGCATTTGGCATACGCTCAGAGATGAAGTCAGCCGTTTCCATGGCCCAACGCCAAAAATGGGTATGCGGGAACGCGACATGGATACCATGAGGGGCGGAAAGAGTGGGTGCAGGAGAAGGAAGACAGCGGTTGAAGGCGGGACAGAGGGTGTGGTGGAGGGTGGCAACGCAAGGAGCGGCGGAGAGGATTGAGATGGAGGCAAGAGTGGAATGGGGGCGGAAAGATGATTGTGGTAGAAGGGTGGATGGGGTCGAGGTGGGTATTGGGGAGTTGACCGACGTGGGTATTGATATTGATGCCGAGGGCGGGCGGTGGCTTGTGAGAGCAAATAGCGCTGGCGCTTATGACAATCTTTCTGGTGATGGCCAGGAATACCACAAAAGTGACAAAGATCAGTATGGCGTGGGCGCTTGCCATGGAAACCACGGGAAAATGAAGATGAAGGTCGGTTACGGAAAGATGTTCGAAAAGATGGGCGAGGGCTAGAACGTTGTTGGGAGCGCAAAGCATTGAAGCGATGAAGGTATTTATCAGAAGGATGGTTGGGACGACCGTAAAAGTTGGAACGTTCACGATGACGGGGACTTTCACGGAACGTAGCATGGACAAGCGCAGACTTGGTCTGAAGATAATCAAAAACTTTACTGTGGAGGCGATCAACGAAACCATCATATGTGCGCAGTTTAGGATCAAGTGCGATGAGATCCTTAGACAAGATCGAGTCGGGGATTTTCGTCTGAAGCAATTGCAATGCAAGTGTGTCAGGGAAATCTTGATGATGCCGAGCAACTTGAACACCGGTGATGAACTTGTTAAGAAAAGACTCAAGTTCATCGATATTGTTGCACACCAAGGAATGCAGTGAAGCAATTGCAGACTGAGCGACACGATCTCCATGGCCCATGTAAACATCAGTAATGCGCTTGTAAAGCCGCGTGAAGTTCATATCGCGGTTTTCACGGATATCCGCACGATCAGTATCATGCATTGGTAGTGCCATGAACAGTGCACTGTACCAGCGTTGCTGCTTAAGACCAAATTCTTCTTCAGAGCAGCCAGAGGCGGAAATGCTATTCCAAGTGTCAGTGGTCAAGATAATGCGATCACCGGTGGAAATGATCATGTTTGCCAGGCGCCGGGTCCATTGGTGGAAAAGATGTCGCTCACCACTGAAGGCATCGAGTTTTTGCGAAAGCTTGCTATCTTTAATTTCGATCGAGGACATGATAAACGATAACGAACCGAACACGTAGCAATGAACTGAAGCCGAGGAGGTGTCGCCACGAAGTCAAGCAGAGGCTCGACCGTGGAGAACACCTGCTGCCATGTTACGACTGGAATGAGGCGTTAGACTAGCGATAAGAGAATGACGTAGGGATATTGGATACGTGGTGCAGGGATAAGTGTCATAGCTTCCTCACAATAGTCATGTTAGGTTGAAGCTTTAGATATCTTGCCGATCTTAGCATATCTTGCGTGCTTGCCAGGGAGAAGTGATGGCGACGCCTCGTGGGACGAGCCACGGCGTCTCGTGCCTAAAGAGCGCCGCGACACCGAGGGACGCGCGCGGCTTGCGCGGCGTCGCCCGAGCGAAGCTGAGAAGCAGAAGAAGCACCGCGACCTCGACGCGGACCAAAAGCGACATCGCGTGGGAGCGTGCGGCTATACTAGGAAAAGGACCGCGACCGAGCGCGAGAGCGTCGTGCTACCCGGCAGCCGCAACGGTAGGAAAAGGACCACGAGCGCGCGCGACAGCGTCGTGCTACCGCGCGGCCGCAACACGATTGAAATGGAACGTTCCACCGTCGTCTACTATTCCTCCGAAGAACTCGTCGTGACGCCTCAGAAAGTAGAACCGATGGAAAGCGCCGAAGAAATGATGGCGACACCTCAGGAACTCGCGGATGAGCAACGGCGTGTTTCTGGGGAGAATCACCGCGACGTCGACGCGAAGCAAAAACGCGAGCGTAGTGTCGCCGCAATGGCGCAAGACAAGGAAAAGAACGTCAAAGATCGCGACAGCGTCGTCTTGCCGCGCTGCCGCAACACAAAGAAAAAGAACGCGACCGAGGACGACAGCGTCGCGCTGCGGCGCTCGCTGACGACAAAGACAGGGGACGTGAGCGATCGCGACAGCGTCGCGCTGCGGCGCTCCCTGAAGACAAGGAAAAAGAACACGAACGAGCGCGACAGCGCCGCGCTGCGGTGCTCGCTGACATTTTCCTCTGTGATCCCGGACCGGCACCTGCCGGTCCGGCCTGGCTCCCATGCTCGGGAGAGGTCGGAAGTTAGTTCGTTCGTTAGTTGAGCCTCGGAGCTGCTAACAATAATATTAATTATAGTATACCCTGCCTGGCGATGCGCGCCTCAGTTGCCGAGGATGACGACACCACACCCATCCCAGGCATATCGCACACGTTGGTGTACGGCTACAATCCCGACAAGACATACTGGGGCCTCAAACCCGAAAAAGAGCCCACCATCCGCACCCTTCTCGAACACGCCGGAATCTCCCTCGAAAAAACCAGCATCCAGCCCATCTCCTAACCACCCTCATCTCCCATCAATGCCCGTCTCGAACACAAACTTTCTCCCAACACCTTCGCAAAACCCTCATCGCATTCATTACAACCCCCAGCATTAGCCCTACGTGGCAAAAAAAGTCCACCCCCTCGCCAAACCCTCGTCGCATTTATTCAACGGATAGCCCCCATCAACAGCCCCAACGTTAGCACCAGCCTGTCCCAGTGACACGCCACTGACACGCCACGCACGCGCCACGCACGCGCCACGCACGCGCCACGTCGCCTTTCCTGACACTAGGTCACATGCCACGTTCACTTCATACACACATGACACTCATGCGGTTATGAGGCCCATGTTGTTCGTGTTCTAGCACGACGCTACCACTTGCGGGCGAGTGTCATGTCGGCCACCGAGCTCAAGGATGCACGGAAGCGCCTGCCGGACATCGTCAGCCAGCTCCGCACTTTCAACCCCGACGGTGATGCGGTGGAGGACGCGACGCACCTGCGACAATTCGAACAGGACGTCGTGGACTACGTCCAGTTCCTGGGTGATGATACCGGCTCCATCAGGCTCCCGCCGTTGACGCCCGATGCCGACCTGTTCCTGCTTTGCCTCCTGCGCCGCGGCACCGCGGCGGAGGCGCAGCGCATTGTCGACCGCTGCCAGACAGGTGCCGACGCTTTGGACCGCCTACGCCACCGCTTCGCCTTCAACAGCAAGACCGAACTCCGCCAGCACCTGCACGATCTGTCCTTCGTCTCGTTCGGCACACCCGACCTTCACCTCGCGGCCTTCGAGCGTAACATCACGGCCCTTGAGGCGTTGGGCGACACATTCACCGACACGGATCGAATGCTCTACTTCCTCGAGGGCCTCAAGGAACCCAAAGGGGGGGGTGACCTGGCGGAGGCCCACCGTCTCCTCGCGATTGAGTCCGCCCGGACAGGCACCTCGTACGACACCTTCATCAAGGTCTTTACCACGTACTGCCGCAACGCCGATATCAGCCGCGGCGGCTCTCGCGCACGCGCCCGCCAGACCGCCGCGCAAACTGCTGCCCGCCCGGCCGCACCACGCTCAACTACGACTTCCGCCCGGACTGGACCCCAGTCCCGTTCTGCAACAAGTGCTACGGGCTCTTTCACACCGACCGCATATGCCCTGCCAACATCACGAGCCGTATGCCGTGCGCAATCTGCCGCTTCCCCACCCACCCCACCAACGACTGCCCGCTCAAGGTTCCCGGCTGGCAGCCCGGGGACGTCCTCTCGGTCCGCGACCTCCGCAAGTTGAGGGCTTTCCGGTACCGGGGCGCGCCACCCGCCCGCCCGGCCGCGCCGCCCGCCCCGCCAACTGAGGCGCCGCCCGCCCCGCAGGCCCCTCCGCATGCCCCGCAGGCCCCTCCACCTGAGCCCGCGCCGACAGCTGCCGCGGCCGCCCGCCGCACCACCGACGCCGGCCGGACCGGCTACACCATCGGCGCGCGCGCCTTTATGGCGCGCGGCGTCGAGCCACTGTTGGTCTCTCCCGGCGCCCTTCACCTGACGTTGCCGTTGCTCTTCGCGGCCGCCGCCGGGGCTATGCTCGGTCCCTGGCTCGAAGGCAGTGTTGCGCTGACCGCTCTCCTCCTTGTCCCCGGCCTTGCATGCATCCTCCGCACTGTCCCGTTCCCGCTCCTGTGCCGCACCACGGCGCGGGCAGCCCGTGCCCGCGCGGCGCCGCCAGACGACTACGAGGAGTGGCTCGTCGACTCAGCCTGCGACAACCACACACGGCCCGAGTACAGCACGGTGGTCTCCTACACGAAGACGTGGCTGTCCTGGCTCCCGGGCGGCTTCTTCGACGGTGGGCGCCACAGCCACGCTGTCAGCGGACACGTTATCGAGAATGTCACGCTCCAGACTACAGACGGACACATCGACGTCACCATCGCTGCCGCCATTACGCTCTCGCTCCCGCGGCTCTTCTCGGTCGACCAGTTCGACAAGAGCGGGGGGCGCTTCATCAGCGGGTCGCGCCCTCGCCTCGAGACGAGCGACGGCAAGATCATTCCCCTTATCAAGCGGGGAAAGGACTACGTGCTCATCACCCGGCGCACGGGGACCGAACCGGCGACGGCCGGTATTGCGGCCGTCACCGCCGCGCCCCCCGCCGCCGCCGCCGTAGCCGCCGCCGTTGCCGGACGCCGTCTCGCGCCGCGCGGCTTGTTTGGCTCGGCTTTCGTCTCCTCCCTCGTCGCGTCCGCGGTCTTGGCCGGCGCTATGGCTGCTGTGGCGTCGAGCCACGCCGTTGGGGCGGCAATGCTGCAGCACCCGAGCGCACGGCCGGTCGACCCGGTCCTCATGCCGGGCCTCAGCCTCGACGACGTCAGCGCCCATCAGATGCTCGGCCACGCCAGCGATGACCGCCGGGACGCCGCCCTGAAGCGGCTCGGCCTTCCCGCTGTCGGGCAAAGGCGGCACCCCACATGCTGCACCCTCGGCCGCTGACGCAAGGCGCCCACGCATTCCACTACGACGAGCGCGACCACGGCACCCGACGGGGCCGTCGTTGAGGTCGACTTGCAAGGCCCCTTCAACCCGCCGACGCTCGGAGGGGCGCGGTATGGCCTCGACTTCGCCTTTCGGCGCCCGGCTCGCCTGGCGAGCTCGCTCATTGCCAAGAAGAGCGACGCGGCGGGGGAGCTCCCCGTGCTCATCGCGTCCGCGCGCGCGGCTGGGCTGCGCCCAACTACCCTCCGCGCGGACTTGGGGGGCGAGCTCGACAATCCGCACTTCCGTTCTGCGGCCGCCGCAACCGGCCTCGCCGTCGAGTACGTCGTCCCCGAACGCCACGTCAACGCCGCCGAGAACGCCCACATCCGGATTCTGGACGTGGCGCGTGCCAACGACGTCTTGGTCCGGAACGTGCTCCATCCCAAATTCAGGGGCCACTCCTACCTCTACGCCGTCCGCCAGGTGAACGTCGTCGGCGGCTACATCGGCGAGCACGAGGACATTAGCGGCATGGCGCCCTACGGCCCGCTCGTTGCCTACCGCGTCGACGCCGCGAAGAACGCCGAACGCGCCTTGATCGGGATATACCTAGGATGTCGAACCGAGCCGGCCCCGGAGCCGTCTACGTTGTTCCAGCGCCGCGACCGGGCTACGTACAGGACGACCTTCGCCTCGTGCGCACGACCGCGACCGTCCGCTTCCTCGCCGCACCGGGCACGCCTGTTACGACTGACGTGCTCCGCACCACCCTCAACAGCTTGCGTGAAGCGGCCACCGCCCCGCTCGCGGACGCCGATCCCCCGGCACGGCCACCCCCCCCGCCCCCTAGCTTGACCCAAGCCTGCAAGATTGCGCGGGCGCACGCGACCGCCACGTCGGCCGGCGAACCCGCTCCCGACCACGCCCCGCTACCGGGCCTAGGCTTGTTCGACGACGACCAGGACCCTGCCTTATGGCACGAGGCGCCGCCCTCGACCTTCGTCGACGACTACGGACCCCCCGACCCGACGGCTCCCCGATCTCTTCGGGAGGCCCGTGGCCGCCCGGACGCGCCTGGCTGGACGGCGGAAGTCCTCAAGGAACACGGCGCCTTCTTCCAATTCGAGGCTATCCGCGTTGTCGCCGCCCGTAACGTCCCTGATGACGCCGTGGTCGTCGGCTGCATTATCGCCCTCGCCGTCAAGCGCGATGGCACGCAGAAGGAGCGCTCCTGCTACGACGGGGCTCAGGCCAAACGGACCGAGGCTGCGCACGCGCTCGCCGTCCCGGAGGACCACGACGATGCGCCTTGTAGCGTAACTGCGGTCTCACCCTCGTACGCGTCGCCATGCGCTGACAACAACGCCGTGCTCGTCTTCGAGGCCGTCTGCAACCGCTACGGCAATGTTGCCTGCGCCGGGGACGCTCGGTGCGCCTACCTCCAATCCCACCCACTCCTGCCTCATGAACGCCGCTACATGCGCCCGCCTCGCCACATTGGCGACTACATGGTAGACCTTCCTCCTGACCAACGATACGACCCGGCTCGGTCGCTGTGGCTCACGCTCAAGCCTGTCTACGGCCAGCCCCATGCGGGTCGCATGTGGTATGAGACGTTCGTCGAGTATCTCGGCCTTCTTGGCTTCCTCGAATCGCCGTACCACCCATGCTTCTTCTACCGCTATGAAGATGCTGGGCCGCCGACGGTACTCATCAGCGTTGTCGACAACATTCCGCTCGCGGGCCAACCGGACGCCGTGGCTGAAGTGCGCGCTGCGCTCAGCGACCGTTTTGTCATGACGTGGGACGACGTCGCTCGCGACATCTGCGGCATCACCCTCGACTACCGTGCCGATGACTCTGTCTTCGCTCACCAGCGCCCGTACATCGACAAGGTCCTCGGCCACCTCGGCTACGGCTCGATCACGGTTGGGCCTGCCACACCGATGCACCTGGACTTCAACGTCGACCCCAACGTACCCGACAAGACGGCCGACGGCGGCGACGTCCGTGCCGCGCTCGCCATCAACCCACGCGAGGCCATTGGCCTACTCATGTTCACGCGGGCGACGTTGCCCACCTTCGCGCGCACGGTTCACGTCCTGGCCACCGCCGTCAACGTGTGGTCCGAGCGCCACGCTCGGGCCCTCGACCGCGCCCTGCGCTGGCTCGCGGCGCACCGGGACCTTGGCATCCTGTTTTCTGCTGCCTACCGGGGCGCCTTCCACCTCGCCGCTTACGCGGACGAGAGTCTCGGCTGTGAACTCGCTCGCGGTGCGCGCGGCTCTGCCCTCTCGCGCCTCGGTGGTGCCGTTCTCCTCCAGGGGGCCTGCGTCTCCGGGGCCAGTCGGCGCGTCTCTGCGACGTGCCACAGCACGCCGGAGATTGCCATCTTAGCCCTGTCTCACACTGTCCGTCGCCTTCTTGGCGTGCGCCATCTCATCCAGACCCTCGAGGGGGTCCGGCCGCCCCGCACCACGGTATGGTGTGATATCCAACCGGCACTGAAGATCGTCCGTCACCATCTTCTGTCGCCCAACTTGCGCCATCTGCGTATCGCCATCAATGCCCTAATTTGCGCAGTTGATACGTACGACTGTGCCTACAAGTACGTCAAGACGAAGCTCATTTGCGCCAACGTCTTCGTTTCTAACGAGGACGCTGACCTCTTCGACCGCGATACTGCCTTCCTCACCGGTCATGCCACCCCTGACCTCGCCTAGACTCCTTTACCTTCCCTTGTCCTGGGGAGGTCCTACCTCGCTCTGTTCTTGTCCTCTTTCTCGCGCCCTTCTGATGCGCTTCGCTCCTTTCACGTGCCTCCTGCAGCCCTCTCTTCGCACCTGATCGCTTCGCCGGATGGGGAGGCACCAGCCTGTCCCAGTGACACGCCACTGACACGCCACGCACACACCACGCACGCGCCACGTCGTCTTTCCTGACACTAGGTCACATGCCACGTTCACTTCATACACACATGACACTCATGCGGTTAACCGATCTTAATTTAGGGTACCCCTATGGGACGAAAGAAGTCGCCTGTTGGGACGAAGTGTTCAACGGTGCTACGTGGCTGCAACCCTGCCCTGACTCGCTTGAAAACCGCTCTAAAATGAGGAACGCGTGTGGGGTGGTTGGGGTGGGGTGGCAGACGCGCCTGGAATCGTGGGAATTCACGAGGTTAGGTAACGGCAGCGCGCTTAGTTGCGGCCGCGGCCGCGGCCGCGGCCGCGATGTCCAGCAGGCTTCGCGCTCAACGCCTCTCCGCCGTGCGCTTTGGCACCGCGACCACGGCCGTGCTTGCGCATTCAAGAGGATGCTCTTGGTGCTGACAACGACGACGATGCGGGTATCCGAGTCGCCGATCTCCAGGGTGCGATGCAAAAGAATTGGGTCGTGGTCGCCGATCATGTCGAGCATGCTCACGAAGGCGCCGAGGTCACGACCGTCAACCATCGCCTCCGTGTACGCGACCATGTCGCCCAAAGACAGGCTACTGAGCAGCTTGATGCGCATACGGCGGACGAAGCGCATCAGTTGCCTCCGATTCTTGTTGCCCTTGTGCAACTTGAACTGGTCCTTGTGAATAAGGCCGGTCGGGGTCCACGAGCCACTGGCGGATGGGCATGGCGCGGGGTTTGGGGTCGGCGCCGAAGCGCGCCAGGATAGGGCCCTTGAGCAGCCGCGGGAGACCTCGACATTGTCGGGTGTCGCTGAGGTCGCTGGCGTGGTTCTGGTGCTCGCCGCTGAAGTAGAGCTCAACCTGACCAGTGGCGATGTGGCAATCGAGCTTCACCCTGGCCGGGCAGCACGGATTGTTCTTGCGAACTCGCAGCCTATATATAGCATCACCTTGCTATGATCTGCACTGAGAGCGGTGGTCCCCGAGACTCCCACCTCGAATGGCTCAGAGAACGCACCTCGAGTTCGTTCTTAATGTGCGCGGGTCGCTCGCCAGTCTCGTACTAGCCGGTGTGGTTCTTGGTAGCGTTGATCCTGTAATCACCAGCGGCGACTACTGCGAGCTCGTACTTGCCGCTTGCTACCATGCCTCGCGGCTTGCGGTGCGAGCCGTCCTTGTTGTGGGTGACCTTGGTGGAGGCTTCCGACAGGGGCTCGATCTCGTCGTCCTCGTCGTCATCGTCGTCCTCATCGCCGTCCTCCTCGTCGTCGTCCTCCTCGACCTCCTCGTCATCCTCGACCTCATCGTTGTCGACCACGACCTCCCAACCTGCTTCCATGGGCTCGGTGCCCATGGCCATAAGCTCGTCGTCCTCCTCCTCCTCCTCGCCAAAACGGGGCCGCCGCGCAGAGTGCGTCATCTCAACCGCGCTCTCGTCTCTTGTATCGAGTGTCTCCCCGCGGCTGCTGCGCTGGTGCGGCGGGGTTTGGCGTCGTTTGCTTGGATGGTTCACGCGCGCGCTCCTTGCGGTGAACGTCGACTCCGATGATGGTTCCCAGCCGCTTCGCAATACCGGCAAGGCCAACATTCCTCATCTCATTGCTGAAATCCCAGCCGAATGCGTCGCATGCATCGCGCACCATCTCAAGCACACAGGACGTTCCGTCGCACTCTTTCCCGTGAGCATCTTCAAAGCAGCGGCAAACACCTCGTTGAGTGGTCGCAGCGGTCGCTCCCCCATGCTGAGCGCTGACCGGGGTATTTGTGTAGCGTGCGCCATCGGGCCACACGTGCTCACTCACCATGCCACGTGTGCCCCAGGAGTGACGTCACGACTTCAACCCATGGGCGTACAGGAGTGACGCCACGACTTCTATCGTCCCATGGGCGTACCCAAAAGGATCGGTCAAGTTTGGTCAACAAGTTCGGTCAATTTCTTCAAGTTTGCTCGATTTGATGCATGTTCAAGGGAAAATTCACAAGCTTGGTCACTTTCAATAGAAGTTTGATCAGTTAAGTTTGGTCACTCCGAAGTTGCATTAAGTTTGATCAATCAGCCCTTCAAGTTTGATTAATAACCTTGTAAGTTTGGTCAACAAGTTTGATCACTACTCCTCAAACTCCCACGGTAGTGACCAAACTTTGGCTTTGATAATCAAACTTAAGGAGGCTTTTTAAGGGGGCGCGTGAGCGCTTTTGGGGCGAAAATGTTTTAAAAACGAGAGCTAGATGGTGCAGCTACGCAGAATCTACCGTGGCGTTACACGCGAGCATGGGCACCCCCCCATGACCGCCTTAGAAGGAGATCCTAAGAGAGCGCGGCGATGCGCAAGGAGAGCGGGTAGCGACGCGCGGCCTCGAGAGCAGATTCGCACGGCTTGGCGTACTTAAGCTGGGCCCATTCTCGTGCCTTCCATCGTTCGTAGAAGCCACCCAAACCGCGACTCACCACGGTGGTGTTGCCGTGGTCGTACGTCATTCTTCAGCAACAAGCGGACATCGGACACCAGACTTACATGGTCTGCGTGAGACGGATCACCCCATTCTGCATCCCAAAATCCGAGAGGGAGCGCGTCTTTGATAATCGACTCGGGGTCGAGAACGCGAAACTCGACGACCTCGAGAAAATGCGCGCGCAACGCCCCTGGCGCACCCAAAGACTGTAGTCCCACACTTGTGCGGGACCGTACAGGACCACGTTCAGGAGTTCCTCACCGTCGCATACGATCCGGAGTTACCTGTCCAGCTTGGACATAGGACGGCAACGCGAACACGTGCCGTAGAGACAGAAAATTTGATGTCACCTGGGCGGAGTCCTTGTCGCAGTGGTAGAAGTGCTTGTCCTCTGTGCGTCCTGTCTCCTTCGACGCAGGGACAGCACTTGACAGTATCAGGTGACGGGCTTCTTGAGCGTGTAGTGTGTTAGCGATATAGAGAGGGGGGGGGGTGTGGGGGGGGGGATCATGGCGAAAATGAAATTTTCTACCTCTACGCCCTCACAGAGCGAACTCGGGAGGAGGAGCTCTGGACCAAGAAAGGTCGACGAAGGAAAAGAGCGGACGGCGGGGAAGTAGCCGAAGAGGTTGCGGTCGTGAGAAGCTTGGTGGTTGGGCTTGGTGGCGGGCGACGGAGTCGTCCATGGAATCAGGGGAAGGGTCGGGGAAAGGTGCGTTGTAGTAGTTGTGGTCTTCGTCGTAGAGGCTGTATGAGGCCGAAAGTTCGATTCATGGGGGGTGGGTGATGCGGGCGGTGAGGTGTTGGAGGGTGGATTCGGCTAGAAGAAGGCCTGGAGGGGTGTAGGTGGTAAGGGGGCCGGGTCCTTTGTGTGGGAAGAGGGTATGTTTGAGTGGGGAGTCGCCGTAAGGTGGAGGTGGGTTACATGGTGGAGGCGAAGGAATGCGGTCCGGAGGGGACTTGGGGAAAGGAGTGTCGTGTGCGGGAGGAATAAGATGGTGTGAGGAGGCCGGGGTTCCGGGTCCGGGGCCGGGAAAGTGGAAGAGGGGTGGGTCGTGAGAGAGGTTGAGGGGAGTGACGCCCTCAGAAGAGGAACGTGGGGCGGAAGGGAGAGTCGGAGCGACAGTGGGTGTGGGAGCGAAAGGGGTAGGCGGTGAAGGAACAACTTGCGGCTGTGGTGCCGGTGGGGATATGGTGTCGGTGCATGGGTAGAGACAGAAAATTAGTTGTCACCTGGGCGGAGTCCTTGTTGCAGTGGTAGAAGTGCTTGTCCTCTGTGCGTCCTGTCTCCTTCGACGCAGGGACAGCACTTGACAGTGTCAGGTGACGGGCTTCTTAAGCGTGTACGTAATGTGACGGGCTTCTTAAGCGTGTACGTAATGTGTTTTAGCGAGAGAGGGAAGGGTGTGTGTGTGGGGGGGTCATGGCGAAAATGAAATTTTCTACCTCTACGCCCTCACAGAGCGAACTCGGGGGGAGGAGCTCTGGACCAAAAAAGGTCGAAGAAGGAAAAGAGCGGACGGCGGGGAAGTAGCCGAAGAGGTGTGGTCGTGAGAATTGGGTTTGGTGGCGGGCGACGGAGTCGTCCATGGAATCAGGGGAAGGGTCGGGGAAGGTGCGTTGTAGTAGTTGTGGTCTTCGTCGTAGAGGCTGTATGAGGCCGAAAGTGCGAATCATGGGGGGTAGGTGAGGCGGGTGGTGAGGTGTTGGAGGGTGGATTCGGCTAGAAGAAGGCCTGGAGGGGTGTAGGTGGTACGGGGGCCGGGTCCGTTGTGTGGGAAGAGGGTATGTTTGAGTGGGGAGTCGGCGTAAGATGGAGGTGGGGCACATGGTGGAGGCGAAGGAATGCGGTCGGGAGGGGACTTGGGGAAAGGAGTGTCGTGTGCGGGAGAAATGAGATGGTGTGAGGAGTCCGGGGTGCCGGGTCCGAGGAAGTGGAAGAGGGGTGGGTCGTGATCGAGGTTGAGCGGGTTTGCGCCCTCAGAATAGGAACGTGGGTCTGAATGGAGAGTCGGAGCGACAGCGGGTGGTGGAGCGAAAGTGGGTGTTGGCGCGAAAGCTCAATGAGCCCGTCACCTGACACTATCAAGTGCTTTCCCTGCGTCGAAGGATACAGGACGCACAGAGGACGAGCACTTCCACCACTGCAACATGGACTCCGCCCAGGTGACAACTAATTTTCTGTCTCTATTTTAGCGAGAGAGGGAAGCGGGGGTGTGGTGGTGGGGGGGGTCATGGCGAAAATGAAATTTTCTACCTCTAATGGGTGTACCAGGGTCGTAACCGTAGATGGAGTAGGTGTGCGGGGTGATACGAGGAGCATCCGGGTGGATAGGCGGTGCGTTCTGATGATGTCAGTTTTCTATATGACATCATCTTCCCTGATTTCTGTGATTCAAGTGTTCTTGATCATAAAGCAACAGCCGATCCTCAAGTTGTGAGGACCAGGCACGGAAGTTGTTTGTGGTTGTGTGGCGGGAGAACGGCCATCCTCGTCCAGTGACTCCACCAAGGGCACGGACGCGAGCGGCGAGCCAGGATTCGAAGGCACGCCAGGTAGCCCCAAAATTCTCCTTACGCCACATGTGGCGGAGGATATGCTCAGGCGAAGCTTTGCCGTCAGCGTTGAGTCCTGCAGACCGACCGTTTGATTATTATTTGCAAATTGATGAAACCACCCTTCGTCACGTACAAGTTCCGCTGTTAAACACGCGCACACGTGTCGTAAGGTGGGTGTCGACTGATGATCTCCAAGATCGCACCAAATGGAAACCTCCAGAGGTACCGTTGATTCCGCCTGCAACAGATGAGCCGGGGAAGTCACATGCTTCTTCTGCTGCCCCCCCCCGACAACCAAATTTGGACGTTCCGCCAGATCCTGAGCGAGATCGGGAACCAAAGATTAAGAGCGAGCCGAGTGTTCGTGTGAAAGGCGAGAGGATCAACAAAAGCCACCCGGAAGTGAGACTAAAATATGAGAAAAAGTTCGATGTGCCATGGAAAGATGCGCCGCGCGATGCTGAGGGTGCACCGCTGCCGCAAACTCCCGAGCATGTCAAGGATAACGAGGCTATGAAAGTTCAAGTTCCTACGAAGGAAGAAGTTGACAAGGTTGTTCAGGAGCTGGGAATTCCTGACAATCCGCACTTAGATGACGAGGCGAAACTGATGCTCCGTCACTGTCTGCAATATTCTTGGGCCTTTTTCGACCCGATTATGAGACCTGTAGACTCACCTCCAGTGTCTCTACGATTCAAAGACGCGAATCCGCGACCGATTAAGATGGCGCCCTACCGATTGACGCCTGCGAAGCTCGATTGTCTCCGCAAGCAGATCAGCGAGTGGTGCCGGGATGGAGTCATTCGTCCGGCCAACTCACCTTGGGGCTTTCCTGTGTTGATGCTTCCGAAGAAGGGAGCTGAGATTGGAACGTCAAACGCGTTCCGTGCTGCAGTTGACTTACGTCAGCTCAACGATCAATTGGTCAATGACAGTTGGCCGAACATTCGACAAGATGATGCTTTAGCCTTTCTCGCGATGAGACGATGGCGGACATGCATTGATATTAGATGGGGATACCACAACCTTCGTCTGGATCCGGCAGCGCAAGACGCTGTCGCGATGGTTAGCCCACTTGGCGCTCATAGTTTCTTGCGATTACCTCTAGGTGTGAAGACGGCCGGAGCTCTTTTCTGCAAGCAAATGGCGAGCGACCTTTCGAAATGGATGTATCAAGACTTGGTTGCGTTTGTTGACGATATTATGATGGGATCCGACGATCTTCATCGACATTTGCAAGTTTTGATCGAAGTGATGTGTCATTTGGCACAGAGAGGGTACAGCGGTCGAACCGCGAAGTTCCACCTTCTCAAGAATGATATAGAATTTCTGGGACACATGTCTACCCCAGAAGGCTTGAAGCCGAATCCGAAGACGCTGGAAGCACTGCAGAAGATGCCGATTCCAGGTACTTTGCCGAATACTTCCCCGAAGACCCAGATACGCTCTTTCATCGGCATGAGTAATTACTGCCGGCGATATGTGAAGGGCTACTCGAAGATCGTGGAACCGCCGAGATGATTATGCCTCGAAGGTGTAAAGTTCGAGTGGACGCCCGAGTGTCAGAAAGCTTGGGATACGATTAATGAAGCTTTGGTTGATTCCCGCGGAGTCTACCACCCCGATTATGATCTGCCTTTTCAGATCCGATCCGATGCTTCCAAGGATGGACTTGGAGCGTATCTCTTCCAGATTGTCGAAGTCAAGGACGATGCCGGAAGAGTGACTCGAGAAGAACGAGTGATTGAATATTGGAGCCGAGCTGTGCCGAAGGAGATGCGCAATTACGAGCCCCGTCGGTTAGAGCTGCTGGCAGTTATACTTTCTCTAGAGCACTTTCGAGCCTACATCGAAGGGCACCGTACTGTTTTGGAGACCGATCACCGAAATTTGACGTTTTTACGTAAGGTGACGCACTCGTCTGGGCAGCTTGCTCGTTGGGCGATGCGCCTCGCCAATTTTGACCCTGAACTTGGTTACAAGCCGGGAAAGTCACCGGGAATGAGTATCCCTGACTGTCTCTCTCGCAACCCGGTAGATCATGTCATCGAGACTGACGAGTTTGGAGAACCTTTGAACCACGCTTATTTGGTGTTCCAAGAGCTTCCCCGACCTGTTGATGACCGAGGAGTTCCCGCCGCCGGCTGCCACTTCATAATGTCGTTTATTACGACCGAACTGCCGGAAGACGAGGAAGAAGATCCTGAAAAGGATCCGATGAAACTGGCTACGTCTCACGCTACGAGACAACGTCGGAAGAACCGTGCGCGCGATGCGCCACAGATCTTCAAGGACGCAGCCGCTTACAAGGATTATATCGATAAGATACCCGATAATATGACGCTCGCTGAGATTGCACGTGAGCAAGAATCTGATGCTACTTGCGAGGATATTCGCTACCGAATGGCCCAAGGTCAGACGCCGCGACTCTCCCGAGCGAACGAACGATACGAAGTCGTTAAAGACGTTCTTTACCGCATTTCTGCTGATTTGCACCCGATGATTGTTGCACCTGCTACGTTGCGCAAGCGCATTATTCGACTCTACCATGACACTACGGTTAACGGTGGTCATATGGGACGTCACAGTACCGTCCAGGCTATCCAAGAACGATTTTGGTGGCCTCACATGTCGAACGAAGTTGGAGTCTTCATTGCTGAATGTTTTTAGTTTGCCAGAAAGCTCGTACGCCTGAGCCGAAACGAGCTGGACTCTTGCAGCAGCCTGTCTACGATGGTGATGGTGTTGTTCTTTGCATG
Source organism: Chrysophaeum taylorii (assembly GCA_029834535.1). Classification (NCBI taxonomy): domain Eukaryota; class Pelagophyceae; order Pelagomonadales; family Pelagomonadaceae; genus Chrysophaeum; species Chrysophaeum taylorii. The sequence goes on from JAQMWT010000416.1 coordinate 80,618, forward strand.
GATTTATTTGGACCCTTGCCCAGCGCTGGTGGTACCGAGACGTATCTTCTAGTATTTTTTGATCCGTTCTCGCATTTCTTGATTCTGGATGTTTTGAACGATGAGACTGCTGAGTCTGTCCTCGAGTCTTTTGTCATTAACATTCTCCTCAAGGGCTACTTGCCCCAGATGATTCGTACCGACAACGGTAAAGAGTTCGTGAACAAGTTGATGCGCGAGTTTTGCCATCTCTTCAACACACGATACCAAACTACGATTCCCTATCATGCCCAGCCGAACCCGGCTGAGCGTGTCAACCGATTTATCAAGGCCTTCCTCCGTGCTTGCCTTCAGGGCCGGAACCTCACGGATTGGCCTGACTTTGCTCATTATATTGCGTTTTGTTATAACCGCAAGTTTATTCCAGGCACGCAGATTTCTCCCCTTATGCTGCGCCTGAACCGTCAGCCGATGCTGCCGACCGACTACACGCTTATGGATTTTGATACGCGATTATTGCCGAAGACTCGCGCTGATGCAGTCGCCGAAACTCGTGAACGATTGAAGTATTATACGAAGATCGTCCGCGAGGCTCGTGATAAAGCTTTGAAGAAACAACGATTGGCTTACAATGCTGATCATGTTGATGTTGAATACAAGGAAGGATCGCACGTTTTGCTCTACATTCCTTTCCTTCAGAACAAACTTCAACCGGGATGGCGAGGGCCGTTTATTATCAAGGATCGCCTTTCCCCGGTCACCTATTGGATTGAGTCTCTCGACTCTCCGCCCGAAGAACGACGTGTTCATGTAAGTCAGATCACGCCTGTGATGGTACCTCCGATCGTTGATCAAGCCATCCGCAAACCCGAAGAAACCTTCCGTGATGATTATCAGCACGGTAAGTTTGTTGTTTCCCGGATTCCCGACAAGAAGCGCTCTGATTGACGCAAGAAGATTTATGTTGCTGAAGTTTATGAGCCTTGCGATTACCAAAATGATCGTGTTGCTCTACATTTCTATTCCGATTTGGGTCCGAACGATGATGTCGCTTATTTCAAGCCGACCTCTCACCTTTCGCACCGCAAGCTCAATCCCGAGTTCAAGGACGTTGAAGGTCGAAGTTTCACCGACAAGTCCAGAATTTCTTCCAACACAACTCCGTGTGTCACGGATTTCGCTCCGCACGAGATTGATGTGTTGATCCCCAAGTTTACTTTACGCAGTGGCCGAGTTCCTGAACCGGTCATCGCCCGCGTTTACCAGAAGATTCGTTCACGAGATGCTCGTAAGGCGAAGCCGCGCTCCTCGCGCTAGCACCTCGCTGGGGCAGCTCGAATTCTTACCAGGGGAGTCCTGTGGCGGCAACTCCCGCCTCCTAAGGCTTACCCCTCTTCTAGGCCCCCCCCTTTTCAGGGGCACCCTACTCCGTTCTGATGATGTCAGTTTTCTATATGACATCATCTTCCCTGATTTCTGCGATTCAAGTGTTCTTGATCATAAAGCAACAGCCGATCCTCAAGTTGTGACGACCAGGCACGGAAATTGTTGTTTGTGGTTGTGTGGCGGGAGAACGGCCATCCTCGTCCAGTGACTCCACCAAGGGCACGGACGCGAGCGGCGAGCCAGGATTCGAAGGCACGCCAGGTAGCCCCAAAATTCTCCTTACGCCACACGCGGGCTTCGGCGTCAAGGCGGGCGTTGGCGCGGGCGAGTGCGGTTTGAGTTGCGATCAATGCGTGGTAGAGAACTTCGGGGTTCATAGAGGAGGGAGGAAGGGTGGTATTGTCGGAGAAGTTGCCAGGGCCGTCACAACCATAGGTGGCGTAGTTGCGCAGGTGGAGGCGTTGGTCTTCGGAGAGGAGTGTGTCATGTACCGGGGTAATAATGGCAGTGGTGTCCGAGATGGGGACTTGAGTGTGGAGTGGTGGTGGTGTGTTCGATGAAAGCGAACAAGGTGATGGGGATGGGGTGGTGCCTGGAGAGGCAGACGAAGGTGGGGTTGTGGTTGGGGTGACGACCGGGATGGTCGGTGGGACGATCGGGACGGTCGGTGTGGTGACCGGGGTGGTCGTGGCTTTGGGTGGTGTGACCGGAGTGGTCAGAGGTGTTGATGGTGCAGAAGCGGCGGCTATAGTTGGAGGAGCTTGCGGGACGGTCGGTGCGGTGACCGGGGTGGTCGTGGCTTTGGGTGGTGTGACCGGAGTGGTCAGAGGTGTTGATGGTGCAGAAGCGGCGGCTATAGTTGGAGGAGATTGCGGGACGGTCGGTGCGGTGACCGGGGTCGTCGGGGCTTGTGGGGTTGAAGCAGGAGCGGCGGCAACAGCGAGAGGAGCTGCGGCGGCTGGAGGGGGGGTGTTGCTGGTAAGAGCGGCGAGTTGGTTCTGGAGCTGAGTCTGTAGCTGATGGAGCTCCTGCTGAAACTGTTGCCGAAGCAGAGCTCGCTCAGCGGCGTGAGCAGCGGCTAGCCGGTCGAGTTCGGCACGGTCGGCGTCGAATAGGGCACGGAGGATGGCGATTTTCGCGGCGAGTTCGTCGAGTTCATCATCGTCGAGTTCATCATCGTCGAGTTCATCATCGTCGAGTGCAGCATCGTCGCTGGCATGGGCGTCGTCGCTGGCATGGTCGGCGGCGAAAGCGTCTTCTAGTGGCGCGATCGCTTGGTGCGGATCTTGGTCGTGGTTGCGCGACATCTTGTGCTGCGAGTCTCTGGACGTGGTTGGGGTTTGTGGGTCTTGACTTGAGTTGGGGGTGTGGCGGCAACTCCTGACCGCTAAGGCTTACCCCCCCTCTCTCGCGGCTTGATACCCGTTCAACGGGACACCTTTCCCGATCTTTTAGTGACATCATACCTGTGAGGAAGCTATGTGACACTTACCCCTGCACCACGTATCCAGTATCCTTACGTCTTTCTCTTATCGCTAGTCTAACGCCCCATTCCATTCGTAACATGGTAGCAGGTCCTGAGAACCGTTGAGATAACGCAGAGTGTGGGATAAAGCGTGCCAGTGGGGTTTACCAGGATTGTGGGGGAAACGCGCACACTGATTGACGGACCAAGTGATATCAGGGCGAGTCATGATGGAGATGAAGAGGACACAGCCAACAATACGGCGAAAAGGGATGCGTGCCATGAAAATGTGATCTGGAGAACCAGGAGTAGGACAATCAGCCACAGAAAGATGAAGACCTTTGGGAGCGGGAGTGAGTTCGGGTTTACTGTTGATGAAGCGATGTTCGGTAAGGATTTCACGGATAGCATGGGATTGGTCAAGAGCGAGGGTTCTCCGAGGGCGATCACGCGTAATGCGAAGACCAACGTAAGAGGTGAGATCAAGTTCGTTGACGTCAGTGAAAGCGCGGAAACGGAGGATAAAGGCTTGGTAATGGCCAATGCAATGACGAGGGTGCGCCACAAGAAGATCATCAACGACCAGAACGAGACGTAGAAGGACGGTAGAATTGAGCACGAGCTTGTAATGGCAAGTGTCACCAGATCCGCGGACGAAGCCACAGTCATTGACGAGAAAGCGTGCCAAATAAAGCCACCAAGTACGACAAGCTTGTTTGCAACCATACCAAGAGCGACGGAGCGTGTAATTGATTTTGAAACCATCGGTGGGTTGGCGAGGAGCATAACCTTCGGGTGGCCAGACATAGATGTCTTCGTCAATGGGAGCTTGGATAAAAGCGGATTTGACATCCAACTTTATGCAAATCCCAGTCGTGAATAGCAACGCCTGACAGAGGCTTGTATGAAAGCAGAGATGACATCTACAGGACGGCACGTGTCGTGGTAAGCAATGCCGTGAACCTGCGTGTAACCGCGGACAACGAGGCGAGCCTTGTACGATTTGAAGCGGCCAGAGTCATACTTCTTGCGGAGGATCCACTTGAGGGTACAAATGTTGCCAGGAAAAGTCGAAGGAAGGCGAACAACATCCCAGCAACCAAGCTGACCAAGAGAGCTGTATTCTTTAGCGATGGCTTGCAACCAGCCAGGACGCTCAGGATTGGTCTGAGCTAAAGCTTCACGTAAATGGGTGGAAGTAATAGTAGTTTCGTCAAGGTCTGAATACTGAGACATTTCTTTGGAAGCAGAGTAATAAACGTGTGCATGGGGATCAACAAGGGTGTTAGCTAAACAAAGGGGAAGGAACACATTATGAACTAACAAACGAAAGCTAACAGAAGAGACATACAAAGAGTTACAGGAGGAAACAGAAGCGACAGAGGAAACAGAATCAACATCGTGACAGGATGAAACAGAATCGACATTGCGTTGTTGACAAACGCCAGTATGAAAGTTTGTTGGTTGTTGTAATGCGCTTTGGTCGACTTTGCGCGGTCGGCTCCGTTTGGCGCGACTTTGTTTTGCACTTTCTGTTGTTTTCTCTCTTTGGTGCTCTTTTGCACTTTCTGTTGTTTTCTCTCTTTTGCACTTTCGGTTGTTTTCTCTCGAGCTCGTAGAATGGTCGGTTCACGTGATGGGGTGATCAGTCCCAGTGAAACCGGCGCATTCTCATCAAACAAGGGGCAAGGGGCAACAGCGGAAGAAGAAAAAAAACCATTGAGATAAACCCCACTGGCACGCTTTATCCCACACTCTGCGTTATCTCAATGGTTCTCAGGATCTTGCCCTTATTCTTGGTCGCGATTCTACCCTTCATCTCTGTGGTTATTCCGACTCCAGCTGGGCCGACGACCCTGATGACCGCCACTCTACAACTGGTTTTTGTTTTCTCCTTGCTGGCTCTATGATAGCCTACTGCTCCCGCTCGCAGTACTTACTTGCTCGCTCTTCTTTTGAAGCTGAATTGCTCGCTCTTTACGCTGCTACTGCTGAGCTCTCTTGGCTTCTCAAACTTTTTGATGACTTTGATCTCCCTCGTCACACGGTCCCAATGTATGTTGATAATAGCACTACCGTCACCCAAGTTCGTCTCCAATGTCTCACACGGCGCACCCGCCATATAGACATTCGCTTTTACAGTACCGCCGAATATCATCGCAACCACATCATTGATCTCAAACACATACCCCGCCTTCACAATCTTAGCGACATTTTCACCCGCAGTACGGAAGCTCCTTCCTTCCTCCGGCTTCGTGCTCTTTACCTCACTTCGTGCTCTTCGCCCTGATCTCTGTTGTTTTCTTTCTTGCCACAATGTCTTTATGACGTCTTTTTCAAAGCTTCTCCTCTGTGAGCACCTCACTTACCCCTTTTTCCTTTTCTTTCTTTTCCAGCACCTGTGTGAGGAAGCTATGGCACTTACCCCTGCACCACGTATCCAGTATCCTTACGTCTTTCTCTTATCGCTAGTCTAACGCCTCATTCCATTCGTAACAATACCTCTCTTTTGTGAGAAGCATTCTTGCTGTATTCTTGTAGTTTCCTTGCTATCATATTCCATCTCTCCATCTTGTTGAGAGGCTTGGTGAGCGTGAGCAAGGCGTGTGGCGAGCATACCCGACCCCGAGTCCGTGTTTTCCTCGTTAAGTGAGGTATAGGACGAGTCGGTGAGTACCCCCTTTGTCACCCGGGGGTCGGGAAGGTTTTTCTGTGCCGCCATGCGTGGTGGAGGATACGAGATCGTGCGACTACATCGGTCGCCGACGAGCGAGTGCTGCCGTACGTGTTGTATTACGAGGACCGGATTTGTACGTGCGCCCTGATCAAGCACACGGAGTTCCATTGGACCGGTTTGCGTTGAGAATATACGCGAAAGTTGTTTGTGTTCGTACGATCCGAGTGACGACGAACACGCGTGCGAGTTGGAACTCGCAGCGCATTCTCCCGGGAATTGATTTTGGTATAGCTGAACGGTGGAAGCTGTTTAGCGAGTGGGATCGCTACCCACGGGCATTTTTGAATTGCCAGCGGATTGGAATTCCGTGAGTGCTGTTTTTACAGCGACAGATAGCGTTGTTGGAATCAACGTGAATTACTTCGAGTGATCGGATCCGGACGTGTTTCGAGATTCTTGATCGATATTTAATACGGTATGGAGATAAACGCAGACGTGCGTGAGGAAGAATGTAGTGGTTTTCTTAGAAACCCGCCCCTCCTGGCCGGACCGGGGGCCTCAACAACCCTTCCTCCCAACCCGAACCGCGGGTGAAACCACCACACGCCCGATCTCAGCGCAATACCTCACGCCATCACGAAATCGGACAATCAAATGAGGGTAATATCAAGAAGACAGCAAGAAAGCAATACAAATGCCTGGTACATAGGGTTCAGTGGAAGCGCAGGTGAGGGTGTCAAGATGACACCCCCCCCCATAATTGCAAGGTCAGTACCAGGGCAACAATCAGGGTAAGTCATGTGGCAGGCAGGCAAGTGGGGGAATGGGCGTTACTGCCACATAAGCCCCCTACTTGAGATGAAGTCGTCCTCGACTTCAAAGGGTGACGAAGGTCACGCTCACGAATGGTACGATAAGCTCGGTGAGCTACATCAGCAGGAACTTTGTTGCTGTGGAGGCTGAAGTTACTGACGAGGACATCAATTTCATTCAGGCGAAAGCCAGGCACAAGGTTCACAGCCGTCCATATTCGTTCGTAGGCGAGTGAAGCTACCCCCGTCAGGGTCTTTGTCTTCTGGTCTTAAGCGTCGTTCTTCAGCAGGAGCGGTCGCAGAACAAACGTCAGTCTCCTCTAGTTTCTATGGTGTGGCTTCTCGCGTATATCAACGGCTATCTCGAACACCAAAACTTCTCGTCGAGCAGCAAAATTTGCCGGCTACTGTTCGACTCGCGCGGTTCACCGGTGCGACGGACTTACACGGCACAAGCCTTTTGCCTCGCCAGAGACTATGGTTGCTCTCAGAGACTATGGTTGGTCTCTCCGGCCTTCTTTCTGCCTCTTTTCGGAGACTGTGGGTGGTCTCCTGGGCTCGCTTTTTGTCTTGAGACGCACAAAAATCCGCTCAACGTCCGAGTAGTAATCCGTCAGCTTGTTCTTTCGCTATCTCATCCTCCGCTTGATCCGAAAAAGGGAGACGTTCGACGGAGTCAACTGGCTCAGATTCGTACGAGAATTGAGGCGGTTGTACGTTCTGTCGCGTACTAACTGCTACCATAGCTGCGGTGGGTCCGCTGTCCGTCAGCATAGGCATCGTCACCGAAGAGAAGGTGAAGCAAGCGGTGCCAGGGACATCGGTGGGGATTTCTTGGGAAATCAAAAAAGCTTCATTGATCGGTTCCCGTCTTCATCTTTCTCGATCAATTTGTCGATAGGGTTGCGCGACAGACAATCCGGAATACGCATGCCAGGGGAGCTTCCAGGTTTGTATCCGAGCTCCCGGTCGAACGCAGCAAGCCGCATAGCCCATCGTGCTAACTGTCCAGACGTATGATTCGAATCCCGCAGAAACGTTAAATTACGATGATCCGCCTCTAACTTCGTATGATGACCTTCGATATAAAATCGGAAATTTTCGAGAGCAGAGAGTACTGCGAGGAGTTCCAGGCGCCGAGGATCATACTTCCTCATCGACTTAGGCACGGTTCGACTCCAGTACTCGATAACTCTCTCTTCGATTCTTTCTCTTCCATCGTCGTCAACGACTGGTACTTTTTGAAATAGGTAAGCACCCAACCCATGCGCGGGAGCATCAGTTCGAATGTAAAAAGGCAACGAGTAATCAGGATGGTAGACGCCCTTCGACGTGACAATAGCCTCGATGATGGCATCCCAAGCTTCCTGACACTCTTTCGTCCACTTGAATTTCACGTCCGGCAACGTCAGTTGTCTTAATGGCTCTGCAACTTTCGCAAAATTCCTTACATAACGCCGGCAAAAGGTCCCCATTCCAAAGAAAGATCGCACTTGCTTCTTAGGGTCAGCATCCGACAAAGTGCCAGGAATTGGCATGTGTCTGATGGCTTCTAAAGATCTTGGTGATGGAAAAAGTCCGTTCGGGGTAGATAAATGACCCAAAAACTCAATGACTTCTTGCATAAAATGAATCTTCTTGATCTTGGCGCTGTACCCCTTCAAGGCGAGATGGGGAATAACTTGCACAGGGCACTGCAAGTGATTCTTTGTATCTGCGTGACCGGCGAGAATATCGTCGATATATGCCACGAGATCACGATATAGCCATCGCGATAAGTCAGTGTTAGTTGCTTGCAAAATAAACTTCCGGCTGGTTTGACTCCCAAAGGTAGACGCATGTAGCTGTACGCTCCCAGAGGACTAGTGAAGGTGACCACATCTTGTGCATCCAGCGACAATCGTAAATTGTGATAGCCCCAACGAATGTCCAAACTGGAACGACAAAACTTGTCAATGAGAAACATCAACGCGTCAGCCATGCTCACACTCGGCCAGCTATCATCCTTGAGCAATGCATTGAGGCGCCGTAGGTCGACAGCTGCTCTGTAAGCATTGGAAGTGCCAGGCTCAGCACCTTTCTTGGGAAACATCAAAATAGGGAAACCCCGTGGAGAATTCGCGGGACGAATAACTCCGTCTCGGGTCCATGCTTCAATCTGCATCCGCAAACATTCAATCTTTTCTTTCGACAACCGATATGGCGATATGGCGAGAGTTTGACGGGAGTCGGGTTCTCTTCTTTGAACCGGAGCGTCACTTCAGGTGAATCAACAGGTCTCATCACGTCATCGAAAAATGCCCACGAATACGAGATTAAATGCTTCATCATCAGCTTCTCGTCATCATCTAAGGCAGGATGCTCTGTAATACCCAATTCAGTCATGACCTCTTCGACCTGCGCGACGGTCGGAGGGATGACCTGCATGCTCACCTGATCCGCTAAATGAGGAGGCATCACCGGTGAAGGTTGACCATGTTCGTCGTGAGGCGCGTCCGCCCACGGAACGTCGTACGTATTGAAATACGCTGGTCGCTCTTTCGCGGTTGGCAGGCGGAACGTTCGCAGCGGGACGGGGTATGGCCGGGGGGCGCAGACGGAAGGTTATCGACGAGTTGGTTGTCAGTCACATCGCGGTCTCCTCGTCGCATGGCGACAAGCTTGATGATCACTCTCCGCCGGCCCACCTTTCGGCGCCCCTCGTCTACAGGCCCGTGATTCCGGACTGGCTCCTGTCGGTCCGGCCTGGCTCCCATGCTCGGGAGAGGTCTGAAGTTAGTTTAGTTAGTTCTTCTTCATCAGCTGCGGAGGGCTGGTTATCGACTTGGTTGCTCTGCATAACAGCAGTGGCGACGGTGCCCCCCGCAAAAGATGAAGCCGTCCCAGGCGATGTAACTGAAGGCGGTGGCGGGGTGGTGGTGGCAGCAGCGGATGGTGCAGGACTCGCAGAAGAATAGAGTTCATCGGGCGCAATCCATGATACACTTCGAGTGGCAGGGTCGAGCGTTGGAATGCGCGACTCTACAGCAAAAGGTGAAAACCGTATAATATGGTGATCAGGTTGGGCTAGCGTAGTCGTCGCAATATTCCGCAACTTACCCTAATTTCGAGGTGAAGGTTCAAACGAATTGTGCACTGCTAGCGCAATCCGCGTCATAGTCGCGGGTGGCACCATACTGCCAAGCATCTTCATAGCTACTGTCTCGGAAACTGTTGCACCCCATTGCCACGTAGCAGGAACGGTCATAATTTCCTGGTGCACCTGCAACGTGAGTGGACGGGTGTTCGAGAAATGAGGTCCTAAGCGGAGCTTATTGCGCGTCACCGTGAAGGCAGGGCCGATAGCCGGGCGCGTAGATGAGAAACTGCTCACTATAATGAGCGGGTGACCACCTGTAAATCCCAACGCTGGGCCAAAACGGTCTCGTAAATTCGGTGGTACACGCGATAATAACGGCAGTTCCAAGCGAACATTGCAAGCAAGTAGGCGCGTGCGCGAGCACAGCAGCTCTGGCGTGAAACTATGAAAATCAACAATACGCGGCACATAAAATTGGTGATGCACAAAAGGGATCACTGATGGTTCCTGCTCGAGTGTCCATCGTCCAATCACATAAGGTGCGTTGCGGAAATGAGCAGACGCAAGAAATGAAGGCGCCGTTGCGTGAGTCCCTGTAGTGCAAATTGGCAGTCGATCCATAGATACGGCGGACTGGCGTGAAAATACGCTTACAATCTATGTAAAGGGCGACACACCGCAAGTCGCAATCCTCTCCCCAAGATCAGGCGACAAAGCAAGGAATCGAGAAAAAAGAGTTCAAGAGTGGCTCGGGCTTGAGGCCAAGCATCCAAAGCCAGGACCAATTGCTGGTGAACAGCGCATCAAACGGACGACAACGGATAGACACCACATCCAACAAAGGTAGAAAACGACAAAGCAAAGTAGGTGATGGTATCCAAACCAAGGAGGCTAAGTGCGATAAAGCTCCTTAACAGTCCCATCCTATCTGGAGTTTCTTGTACTTTTTCAGGAGTAACCTGGATATCCCTCTGTCACTCAAGCATCCCCTCGACTTTTTTTTTTCAACAGCAGCCGTAAGAGTGGCATGACACACGTCATCAGTGGCTTCTAGCTGCATGTTGACACATCCTTCATGCGGTATGATCTCGACTTCGACCACCGGGACTTCGGGGTCGATACCAATGGGTTCTCGACTTCGGGGTCGATACCAATGGGATCGTCACCAATGTGCTCCACAGCCACATGAACTTCGTTGGGCTCATCGGCACAATACGATGAATAGGAACCAGGTACAAGGCGGAGATCTTTGATGAGTGACCAATAAGGTCGGAATACGTGACTCTTTTCCAGCGGCACATCGCACTCCATCTCCAAGAAGTACGGTTGGTTTGGAAGAAGAAATCGAGTACTCGTCACGTACGCGAAATGAGGGATGATATCTTCCTCGTCTGCAGGGCATTCACGTTGGTCTTCAGCTTTTCCAGCAGTCTGATCACCGGAAGGAATGTGATGGTGGTTCGCTCTGATACGAATAGAGCGCAATAGACTGTCATAACTCCACGGTTTACCAACTGGCGTCCAAGTTTGGATGTTTCCGTGCACAGCAAGCTTAGCTGTCGGGAACATCTGCACTACCTGCGGAGTCGCATCGAATGCATCATTGTAAAGGACAATTCCATGCTGGTCTTGTGGCGAGGCGGAAGTCCGATTCTTGAGAACTCCAATGGTCACTTCAGAACGCCGAAAAATAGCTCTGTCGCATAATCCAAAATCGTACCCAAGAGTCGTAGTTCTCGTGCTCCTAATAGTAACTGCCCATTCGTTTGACCAACGAAGAACATGAGCAGCATGGATGTCGTCGGCACCAAGGAGATCCGGAGGATGACCCATTCTCGAATAGCAGCTCCCGACCTCCTGACCCATTTAGAGTACGAATCGTAGGAGTGGCTGACGATAGATGATTTTGCCGTCACGATCAAGTTTGCGATAACAAGCGGTGATCGATGGGAATCAGCCATGCCATCCAAACCGGCAGCGATGATGGAATATTTCGAACCATCTTGCGAAGAGATAGCCACTGGCACATACGTCAAAGAGGCGGATCTCGTGCCATCGTGCCTTACGGCTTTATTTTCACGATGGTCGGGATCCTGAGTGATATTCGACGCAGTCTGAGGGCGAAAATTCTCGAAATCCGAAGAGATAGAAGGGTGAGCAACATAACGCTCGGCACAGTCGTCCCTCGGTGGCACTATATCCATGGCAACCAAGGTATCTTGTCCCACACGAACAATCGTATACCCCAATTCGTCACGATTATCTTCGTCTTCCGAGAGAGAACTCTAGATGCAACTCCAGTCACTTCGGTACTTTGCTCCTGCTCCTCCACCCATGCATCTTCAGTGATGACCAAAAAGGCGACACCATCATTGTGCTGGCTAGTTCTCTCTGAGACTGTCGCCCTCTACCGGCGGGAGCCGTCTGCTGCCTGACGAATCAAGTTCATCGTGTTGAGAGCCGTAGTCAGATCCCAGGCGCACCGAGGTCTGAGCGGTCCGCTGCACTGCGGGCTGCCTTCGGACCACCTGTTAGAGCTGCAACCAAACGCTGCTGAGTGCCTGCAACCAGCTGCTGTTGACCTGCACCTGGCACCTGTGCTGCTGTGTAGACCACCTGCGGCTGTTGCACAACGCGCGGCGCCAGCTGAGTCACTGAAGCCTGTCCTGCTGCAGCTAAAAGCGTCCGTCGGTATTGCTCCTGTCCCTCTGGCGTTGCTGGAAACCCGCAGCCGTCAACGTCTGAGCAGCACGCCTCTTCCTCGAGGGATTGTCCGGCACAGGACATACACCGTTGTCGTGGTAAAAATACCATGCCGGCCGCAACTGAGGCACGTCAAATTGCTGACGCGTATGGTTATCTATCCCCTGTGGTAGCCAGGTTCCAACTCCCGAGTCAAACATAACCAACCCGTTGGACTGGCTGCAACTGCTGCCCTGCTGCTGCTGCTCTCTCCTCATTCGTGGTGCGTGCTCCTTTCCTTTCTCCTTCTTAATCGCATCTTCGATGTTAGTAGGGTTGGCTTCCAGAATCTTGGAAATTTGATGGTCAATTGAATGACATCGTTGAGGTGAGAGTAGATGCTTTCATATGCGGTGAGGCCTGAGCGTTCGACGCTCGTCCGCAAGCGCTCAGAATTGAGACCAGCAATAAAATGCGAACGGAACGCAGCCGGATCAGTATCACGACCTGACATTGCTCTCCACTGGCCGAATTTCTGCACCCATCGCGCGATACTTATTCAATGACAAATTCCCTGCCGTAAATTGAACCATTCACGTTCAAGCTCCTCAACCGTAGCCCGAGGTGGACAAGGAAGCTTCGTCGCCTCTTGCATAGCATCCAGACAGTCCTCATCATGCTGGCGCAACTCTTTCATTGTGATGGTCCCATCCTTGTATTGTTTCCACATCTGCGGCCGTTCAACTTCCCACTTGCGATGAGCTTCCATAGGGGCGAGTTGATACTCGCCTCCAATCACATTCATCGCTATTGAGGGTTTATCAATATCAATCTTGCCTTCCATCATACGCCGCAATTGCATCCACCACGCGTCCACCTCATCACGGTCCTTGGTAATTTGCCCCGTGAGATTCGAAAATGTGATACGTGTCATACCAGCAGCTCCCTTTGATTGACAGTATCTTTCTTCGTCACGAGGACGCGCCGAACCGGGGTCAGTATGATGGTGCGGGGTAGGCTCCGGTCGACTTCGCGGTGGCTGATCGTCGGTCAGTGCCGATACAGCGTCATCGTCGTCGGGCGTAACACGCGTAGCATTCGGAGAGGTTGGCCGTGCCTCTCGAGCATGCGCCCGCATGATTCTCCATCATTCGCCGAAGTCGATCGTTGTCGATCCGCTGTCGCTCCACTTCTGAGCGTTGTTTTTGAGCGTCGCGGCGGGTGTTCTCAAGTTCACGTATGATTTGCTCCATCTGCGACTGGTACATCTCGAATCGTTCGTTGATGGTCTGCAGAACCCGGGGTCGACATCCCCGCGAAAATCTGTCGCTCTCGTATTCACCGATGGTGGCCTAGGAGGTGCACTCTCCTCTGGTCCACGCATCGCCGTAAACGGTCCGTTCCGCTCGAGATGACCCGTAGTATTCATCGCACTCGTAGGGTCGTGCGTACAACGTCGGCTCACCTTGTCTTGAAGTTGCGTCTGACGCAACCGTAGCTCCCTTCGCCGCCGCGTGGATCCGAAGGATGACCACGCTTGGCTGTCGAGGCTATCATAGATCTTGCCTCTCTTCCGATGCCGCTTTCCTCGGCTTCCTGTCGTTGAAAGGGCGTACTGAACGGTGTTCTTCCAATAGACGCAAATGGTCCTGCACTGAATCGTTGCAGACGCCCTGTGCGTCCCGGAAGCCACTGCGATCGTTCTGTCATTGGCCTCTACCACCGCGATTTGCCCGGATAATAGGTTTGTTCCGACGTTATCAACTACTTGTTGTATTCTTCGTCAGACGACAATTGCCGGCAGCCGTCTGACTACTGCGCGCTGTACCGGCGCTGGTCTTGCGAAGCAGTAGGCCTGCGAAGACCATGGACGGCTCTGCGTAGCGTCGCCGTCAGGGAGGTGGTCTGCCTCGCGCGAGCTTGCTAGTTATGTCTTATAACAATGCTCCTTTACGATATGACGATATGCGTGCAAGTATGCAAAATGAGTATGGACGGCCTCTCCGGTGTAATCGTCGCCGTCAGGAGGTGGTCTGCCTCGCGCGAGCTAGTTAGGTCTTATAACAATGCTCACGATATGACGACGATATGCAAAAGTATGCAAAATGAGTCGTAGTGACTCCGCTCCCCGTCGATCCGAATCACGTAAAATGAACCCCGCGGCGGTACCCGTGATCCCTCTGATCTTCACCCACAAATGCGTCGGCTTCGCACTCACTGACCGTCACGAACCGACTCGCCGCCGAAAAACAGGAGATCGATAGTCCGGGAGTTGGACTATCGATTCCCGTGTCTGAGACCACTGTAGTGGTTTTTCTCAGAAACCCGCCCTCCTGGCCGGACCGGGGCCTCAACAACCCTTTCTCCCTACCCGAACCGCGGGTGAAAACCACCACACGCCCGATCTCAGCGCAATACCTCACGCCATCACGAAATCGGACAATCAAAAGAGGGTAATATCAAGAAGACAGCAAGAAAGCAATACAAATGCCTGGTACATAGGGTTCAGTGGAAGCGCAGGTGAGGGTGTCAAGATGACACCCCCCCCATAATTGCAAGGTCAGTACCAGGGCAACAACCAGGGTAGGTCATGTGGCAGGCAGGCAAGTGGGGGAGTGGGCGTTACTGCCACAAGAATCTCCTCCAGTTCTTCCCGCCGCCCCTGAGATAGGCCGCGAGGAAGGTGAATTAAGAGAGGCCAAGGCAGTCGACGTTGCTGACGTGCCCCCTGATGTGCCTCCGGATGCTGCCATTTTTTCGCCGTTGAGTCCAACGACTCCGGATCGTGGCTAGCGTGTTACTATTGTGCGGATCTGCAGCCCGAAGTCGACTTCGTGAAGACCTCGAGCGGAGACGTCGCGAAAATGAACGATTAGCTGAGCTTTTTGCTCGTCAAAGGGCTGAAGCGAAAGAGGAAGCGGCTCGACGAGAAGTTGATATGCTCAATGATGCATTACAGCAAGAGATCGAGACCTCGAAGACCCTACGCGAAGAGGTTGAACGATTTCGTCGTGAACGAGATGAATTGTTAGCCGAACGTACGCGTCGGGAGAGCGCCGCGAACGACCCGTGAGTCGACCCGAACCGGAAACGCCCGTGAGGCCGCCTGAACCGGAAAGGAACACTGAAACGGGAATGAACCTCCGCCCCGAGTCGATACGGAGAATGAGGGTAGGGCGGACATTGAGAATGAAAGTACGAAAATTTAACGGGAATTATCGCGGGAATATCGCAGACGGTTGCCAACGCCTTCGGAAAGGGCAACTTGAGCCGATCCCATCGACCCACTTCCAGTTTGAAGCCTGATACTTCAAACTCGTCATCGACGGCCGAGACCAACGGCAATTCAATTTGATTCGGCGGCGATGATGCATACTTAGCAGATGATCACTCGGTCGAGAAATTACGTTACTTACTACCTGTGCATCTACGGGACACCGTTGCACCAATTTTTGAGGAACACTTGCAGAAATACGAGGAGCTCTGCGATGAGCTACCACACGGTCCGTCGTTTTACTTGAAATTAGATACTGACGATGAAGAGCATGGAGTCTCGGTTCGTCGTATCCGTCGTCTTAACAAGCGTATTGCGACAAGATTTTGATTATTTTAGATCGACTTGCCGACCTCCGCGCACGCAGCAGGAGCTGCTTGACAAGCTGCGGAAGGTCACCCAGGCTTCAGTCAAACGTATTGTACCAGACTCCAATCTGAAGCCTTGGAGTTTTGTTCCGTGTCCAGCCGCACGATGGATGATGTCGATATCCTCGACCAGCTTATCAGTGGATTGACGTCCAAGGAGTTGAGGACCCGTGTGCGGACTATGAGGAGCGGACATCCTGATAGTTACGTGACTTTTAAGTCGATGGTAGCGCTTATTACGCGGCTCGAGAACGACTTACGAAAGTTGATGGAGGAGGAGAAGGACCAAGGCCCACCTAATCCGAAATCGAATAAACCGCCGCGAGGGCGGGGAGGTCGAGCTATGGCCTCCGATCAACAAGCCAAGCAAGATGCGGATAAACCGTCTGGGAATACGGATCCGCTGATTTTACGAGATCTTTTTTTGTGGGGCAAGGTGGGTTCTTCTGGACCACCCATGATGAAGATGAACACGGAAATCGCGTAGTTTGCAACCGCGATCCGGATCGTTACTACTGTGCGATGTGGAAGCGAGTTCGTAAGCAGAAGAAGCAGCCCATATCGCGGTCCGATTGGGCAAAGCGATGATGCATCTCATGCGAACGCCACGCACGGATCGGAGCCTTCTAATGAAATTCAAACGGCCCTCACCGATCTTGGAACCACAATGGCGACCATGGTGAGCGAGGTCAGAAGCATCAAGGATACTACGTCGTTTCTACACGACAGCGAGACGGACGATCACCTTCTAGACGATCGTCACGCCGACATCGAAGCCAGAGCCCTGATCGAAAAGCCCATACTGCTCAAGACACCGAGTCCTTGCCGTCACCGGAGCTCTAGTCGCAATTCGCGCCGGCGCCGACGTCATCGACATTACGATGACGAGTATGACGGAGGCAGATATCAGGATAGTTCGGGACATTCGAGCGCAACTTTCGCGTTCCAATCTTTATGCGACGCGCCGCCAATGTCGGGGTTGTCTTTACCCGACGGCGCGCCCTGCCCGAGTCTCCGATGATGTTGCCGATGTCGCTGTGACGAGCAGCCATCGTTTGCAACAGGAGCAACATACCACCAACGCTCGGATCGTTCGGTGGCCTTCTACATCGTATGTGGAAGCAATGTCAGATGCTACTTGGGATTCTCCGCACTACTGGGAAGACTCAGATTCGGAGACCGACGAACCCATGCCGCAGGTTCCAGTGTCCCCCATTCGTCAATGTGCATGTCTTGCAGGGCAGTTCACGATGATGACGTTAGACCTTTGAGTTGACGTCGGGGACGACGTCTTCTTCCTACGGCCCCCCGAGACCGTTTTAGCCGATGTTTTAGCCGATACAGTTTTGGTCGCAGCAGAGCAGACCACAGCGGCGCCGATGGAGGAGAAGTTGACGGGAATGTCCGATTTGATGGACGAGAAACGATTACCAGAAGAGATAAAGGAGAGATATATGTGCCTCCGATTGAGAAGTGTCAGAATTTGTTGTCAGCGAAACTGGGGAATGAAGAAGCAGCCGAAGCGGCGAGCGCCAATATAGATTCAGCGGCGAGATGTAGTACGCCAGATATAGCAGCGGTGACGATGCAGATTCCGGGCGATGCGAAACCGGAGATACGATGTCATCACACTGCACTGTCGCCGAGCGATGGGGAAAAGATCGAGCAAGACTCATCACCATCGGTTGCCTGGACCCTGGTACCTTACGTTTATAGTGGTCATATTTATAGACGACGAGACGGGCCGAAGTTTGCAACGACTTTAGGCGTGGATGGAATGGCTGATGTCTCTTATATTTGTCGTGGGATGGTTGAAAAACTGGAAAAGGATAGCATCATCCTTGACCGGGGCGATCTTCCAGTCGAGCGCACTTTGTATGGGTCAGGATTGAACAAAACGACTATCCACCAATGGGTTGCATTGCGGATTGCGCTTGCGGACGACGTTGCCGTTCCAGTTGTTGCTATTGTGGCCGATACTAATCATCTATTTTTGCTGGGAGCGCGCGATATTCGGGTGTTTGGAGCCATAGTGGACTACCCGCGGAATCGCATTGCGTTTCTACGCACACAAGTCGCTTACGGGCGCAAGAAGTTAAAGGTGCAGGATCGACGAGTAGATTCTCCGATTTTGACGTTCAGAACAACTTATGACGAGAGCAATCCCGTGGTAGTTCAGGTTTATGGACAACAGCACCATGCGATGCAACAAAGCCTGAGCACAGTTGAGAACCGAGTCTACGCTCGCTTGTGCAAGATTGAAGACCTCCAGCGTCCACCGCCGAAACGAGCGGGAGCTTCGACGACTTGGGAGTTCCTCCAGTTACGCCTTCTCAAAGTTCGAACAGCGATGCTTATGAAGTGAAAGCCTATGCTGCGCGCACGATGAAGGTCGAGCCTGGGCGCACCTACTGCGTGCCAGTCGCTCTTTCAGAGCCCGTGGAAACTGGGCAAGTTTTCGTTGCTACGTCTTCTGGGTACGAGCAACTCGGGTAGTCGAAGGAATGTGTTCTTCTCCTGAGGATCATGATAAGTTCGCAGCTCGAGTGGCGATATCTTCTACCCAGGATGTGCCGACCGTGATCACTCAAGGTGAAGTCCTTGCTTTGGGCGATATTGTTCGTTTTGATGACGAGCTGAATGCTGTGACGGTCGACGATTTAACGAAGGATGGTGAAGCCGAATCTAACAAGGCTAACCTATCATTCACTGTTTCGGTCGCAAGCCATCTTACTCAAGGCAATGCGGCTCCTGAACTGATGCTTTTGAGCTCAGTGCAGAAGGCGTCTCCTTCTGCCGACAAGAAGAAGAGTTCTCGTCAAGAATCGCTCGGTAACGACGATTTCGACCGACGAACTGACGAGGAGGAAAAGAATTGCCGAGAAGTTACAGAAGGCGAGATTCGCCGAAGGTTTGAAAAGTCCACTGGGTGCCGATCACGTATCGCAAGGTTGTGATGCTTAGCGGCGCCGGAGGAAGTACTTTAGGACTGCAACGAGCGAACGAGTTGTGCGGGACGTCGTTTCGAGTCGTCCTTGCTCTTGACTCGTCAACAGCTGCCAACAAGGTTCATCAGAAGAATTTTCCGAAGATACCTGTGGTCCAGCACACGCTCTGTGGACGATATGACTCGACCCTCCGGTTGATCAAGGCTTATTTGCCTGAAGCGGAATGGTCATCGTCGATGTGTATAGCGTCTCCGCCCTGCGTTCATTCCGCACTCTGCAACTTGACATCCAGAGATGTTGGCAGGGTGTTACGGCCACTAACTGGACGATGAAGTTGCGCAAGATGGCTGGCTTCCTGATGTGGCTGATTGAACAGGAGGCGTCCATTATTTCGTATATAGCGCGTTTACACCCTTACGTGTACGTCGTCAATTTTCATGATATTACTCTGATGAGCTCTCGCGTGCGATTGTTGGTTTCCAGTCACCCACTGCACTTGCAAGAGGCTCCGAAGACATGTGTGAACATGCAACAAAAATTTGCTGCAGCTTTAGGTTATGCTCATGAACGCCACCTTCTCCAGCTGAATAATCTTGGCTCGTCCCGAGAAGCAACAGATACGGCTTACACCGTTACGCGGGTTCCTCTTCGTTTGGGACCGCATCGCTCGGACACTCAGCCTTTGACTCTCAAGATGACGGCCGAGTTGCTCACGATGCCGGTGGATCATGATTGGGCTAGCTTGTCTAAGACAGATCGTTCAAACATTTAGCGTCTGTCGTCCCTCCAGATACTCTTGCGATTTTAGCAGTCGATCTGCACAACTCCGTGACCAGGTTTCCGCCAAAGTGGTGAAGTCCTGCCGACCGCGTTGAGCCCGACAGATCGATCCTTTGAGCAGTATTTACGAATCTCCGACACCACCTTTCGTCACGTAGAGATTCCGCTGTTAAATACGCGTACTCGTGTCGTTAAGTGGGTGTCAAAGGATGATCTCCAGGATCCCACTAAATGGGAAACGCCAGAAGTTCCTATGCTTCCGCTTCCAACTGATGCGCCGGGGACGGCTCATGCTTTTTCTGCTGGGCCCCCCCGACAATCAAAAGTGGACGTTCCGCCGGATCCTGAACCTGAACAGGAGCCGAAAGTAAGGAGCGAGCCGAATGTGCGCGTCAAAGGTGAAAAGATCAATAAGAGCCACCCTGAGGTGAGGTTCAAATACGAAGAAAAGTTCGATGTGCCATGGAAGGATGCACCGCGCGATGCGGACGGTGTACCGTTACCGCAGATTCCCGAGCACGTCAAGGACAATGATGCGATGAAAGTCGTAATTCCGACGAAGGAAGAAGTTGAGAAGGTTGTTCGAGATCTAGGAATTCCCGACAACCCGCATCTGGATGATGATGCGAAGATGATGTTGAGCCATTGCGTGCAATACGCGTGGGCTTTCTTTGATCCGATTATGAGACCCGTGGACTCGCCACCGGTTTCTCTACGCTTTAAAGACGCAAACCCACGACCGATCAAGATGACGCCTTATAGGTTGACGCCAGCAAAGCTCGAGTGTCTCAGAAAGCAGATCACTGAGTGGTGTCGCGATGGAGTCATCCGACCGGCGAACTCTCCGTGGGGATTTCCTGTACTGATGCTGCCTAAGAAGGGAGCCGAGGCCGGGACGTCGAATGCTCGTGCTGCCGTTGACTTGCGTCAGCTCAATGATCAGCTGTCATGACAGTTGGCCGAATATTCGTCAAGATGATGCTTTGGCTTTTCTTGCCATGCGCCGTTGGCGGACGTGCATTGATATTCGATGGGGTTATCATAACTTACGTTTGGACGCCGCTGCTCAGGACGCTGTTACGATGGTTAGTCCACTTGGAGCCCATAGTTTCTTGCGCTTGCCTCTAGGAGTAAAAACAGCAGGAGCTCTCTTTGTAAGCAGATGGCTAGCGATTTGTCCACATGGATGTATAAGGACTTGGTCGCGTTTGTCGACGATATGATGGGATCGGATGAACTCCATCGACATTTACAAGTTTTGATTGAAGTGTTGTGCCATTTAGCACAGCGAGGATATAGTGGACGAACTTCGAAGTTCCACCTCCCCAAGGATGAAATCGAGTTTTTGGACATATTTCGACCGGAAGCCTTGAAGCCGAATCCCAAGATGTTAGAAGCGTTGCAGCAGATGCCGATTCCCGTACGTTGCCCAATACGTCCCCGAAGACCCAGATTCGATCTTTCATTGGTATGAGCAACTATTGCCGCCGATATGTGAAGAATTATTCGAAGATTGTGGAGCCGCTTAGGCGATTGTGTCTTGAAGGCGTTAAGTTTGAGTGGACGCCTGAGTGCCAAAAGGCATGGGACACGATCATCGAAGCTTTGGTGGATTCTCGGAGTTTATCATCCTGACTACGATCTTCTTTTCATATCCGCTCGGATGTTTCCAAGGATGGTCTGGGCGCGTATCTTTTTCAGCTCGTGGAAGTCAAGGGCGAAACCGGAAAGGTGACACGAGAGGAACGAGTAATTGAGTATTTGAGCCGAGCTGTGCCGAAAGAGATGCGGAACTATGAGCCTCGCCGGCTAGAGCTCCTGGCAGTTATTCTTTCTCTTGAGCATTTCCGCTCTTATATTGAAGGTCACAAGACGATCCTTGAAACAGATCATCGCAACTTGACGTTTTTACGAAAGGCGAAGCACTCGTCTGGGCAGTTGGCTCGATGGGCGATGCGGCTCGCCAATTTTGATCCTGAATTGGGTTACAAGCCAGGGAAGTCGCCGGGAATGAGCATCCCTGACTGTCTCTCTCGCAATCCTATAGATCATGTCATCGAGACGGACGAGTTTGGTGAACCCTTGAACCACGCGTATCTAGTGTGCCAAGAACTCCCTCGTTCTGTTGATGATGAAGAGCACCTTTACCTGGGTCATGTCATTCTGTCGTTTGTTACGACTGAGTTGCCTGTGGAGGAAGAGGAAGAAGACCTCGATGATCCGATGCAATTGGTCACGTCTCATGCTACGAAACAACGTCAGAAGCAACGACTTCAGACCCAGCCTAGTATTTTCCGTGATGCCGATGATTACCAAGAGTACATCGACAAGATTCCGGATAATTTGACTTTGGAAGAGATAGCCAAAGAGCAGATCACTGATGCTACCGAGGACATTGTTTCGCTGGCTCAGGGCCATTCTCTTCGTCGGTACGGAGCCAATTATCGCTATCAAGTGGTGAAAGGAGTTCTCTACCGTGCCGCACCCGACTTGCACCCGATGATAGTCGCACCCCGAACTTTACGGACGCGCATCATCCGATTGTACCATGACACACCTCTCAATGGTGGTCATATGGGTCGTCAAAGTACAGTGCAGTCGATACTTGAACGTTTTTGGTGGCCTCATATGTCTAATGAGGTGGGTGCTTACATTGCTGGTTGCATAGTGTGCAAGAAAGCTCGTACGCCTGAACCAAAGAGAGCAGGTCTGCTTCAGCAACCGGTGTATGATGGTGATTGTGTCGTCCTTTGTGGATTTGTTTGGACCTTTGCCCAGTGCTGGTCCCGAGACATATCTCATCGTTTTTTGATCCTTTTTCTCATTTCTTGATTCTTGACGTACTACACCATAAGACTGCTGAGTCAATCCTCGAGTCTTTGTCGCGAATATATTACTCAAAGGTTACCTACCTCAGAGGATTCGTACCGACAATGGGAAAGAGCTCGTCAACAAGTTGATGGAAGAGTTTTGTCATCTTCAATGTTCGGTATAGTACCACGATTCCGTATCATGCTCAGGCTAATCCTGCGGAAAGGGTCAACCGCTTTATCAAGGCTTTCCTCCGTGCGTGCCTTCAAAACCGCAAGATCACGGAATGGCCCGAATTCGCGGAGTACATTGCTTTCTGTTACAATCGTAATTTATTCCGGGGACTCAGATCTCACCTTTCATGCTTCGTCTTAACCGGCAGCCTTTATTGCCAACCGATTACACGATCATGGATCTTGATGTCCGCCGCCTGCCGAAAACTCGCTCCGATGTTGTGGCAGAGACTCGCGAGAGGCTGAAGTTCTATACCGCTACGGTGAACGAAGCTCGTGAGAAGGCTCTTCGTAAACTACGTCTCGCCTATAATGCGGACCATGTTGATGTGGTGTATGAAGAAGGTTCACATGTTCTGCTCTACATCCCTTCTTCAGAACAAGCTTCGACCGGAATGGCGCGGTCCATTCGTTACTTTGGAACACTTGTCCCCGGTCACTTACAGGATTGAGTCTCTTGATTCTCCTCCCGAACGCCGTTGTGTTCGTGTTAGTCAGATTACCCCTGTGATGGTTTCTCCAGTGGTCGATCGAGCTGTGCCCAAGCCCAAGGAGACCTTTCGGGATGATTACAAGCATGTTCGTTATCTTTCGGATTCCGGATAATAAACGGTCCGATTGGCGAAAGAAGATTTATGTCGCTGAAGTTTATGAACCCTATGATTTTGTGAATGATCGAGTCGCTCTGCATTTCTATGCTGATCTCGGTCCCCATGACAAGGTTTCTTATTACAAGCCTACTTCACCCCGCATGAGGTCGATGTGTTGATTCCTAAGTTCACTTTACGTGGTGGACGCGTTCCTGAACCTGTCGTTGAACGTGCCTACAAGAAGATTCGTTCCGAGATGCTCATTCAGCCAAGGCTCGTGCTTCTCGCCGGACTCGCTGAGGGCAGCTCGTGTTCTCACCAGGGGAGTCCTGTGGCGGCAACTCCTGACGGCTAAGGCTTACCCCCTCTCTCGAGGCTTGATACCCGTTCAACGGGACACCTTCCCGATCTTTTTAGTGACATCATACCTCTCTTTTGTGAGAAGCATTCTTGCTGTATTCTTGTAGTTTCCTTGCTATCATATTCCATCTCTCCATCTTGTTGAGAGGCTTGGTGAGCGTGAGCAAGGTGTGTGGCGAGCTTATCCGACCCCGCGTCCGTGTTTTCCTCGTTCAGTGAGGTCTCGGACGAGTCGGTGAGTACCCCCTTTGTCACCCGGGGGTCGGGAAGCTTTTTCTGTGCCGCCATAGGGGGGGGTGGCGTCGAAGTGAACTTCGATAGTCTGTCGAGGTCGGGACGTCGAGCTAGCGATTGTCTCCGAGTAACGCGAGACGCATGACTCAAGACGCACCGACAAGGGCCCAAACCCAGACAATTTGATGTCACCTGGCGTGGAGTCCTGTCGGCAGAAGGTTTGTCCTGTGCGTCCTGGCCCTCTGACGGTAATGTGCACTTACAGTGGTCAGGTGACGGACTCTTGAGAGTGTAGTGTGTTAAAGGATATAGAGAGGTGTGTGGTGGGGGGTCATGGCGAAAATGAAATTTTCACCCTATGCCGTTACGCCTGCATGCCAAACAACTCGTATCGACCGTAAGTGAACACCTCCTTATCCTCCTCCGAGCATCTCGACAACCCCCGCCCCGCCGCAAGATCTCCCGCTGCTGGGCTGCACCGTCGAGCACTTTACGAGAAAAGTCGGCAATGCTGCTGCGGCGCGAAGACACGCCAAGATGACAGCCTCGCCCAGCGAACGTCACACCACCCCTGTAATTCTAACCCAAATACGAAAATGAGTTCCAAAATATGACAAGTTTGATGTGACTGTTCGAAATTTGATCACACCAAATTGAATTCGGTTTGATCACAAAAAGATGCAAGTTTTTTCACTAATATCCTGTTTATGGAATCAACAGCTACGAATCGAATAACAGCGCGATGGCTAGATGTGTCATGTGAACTTAGAGAGATTTGACCCTCTCCGGGTACATGGTAGAGACTGCGTGCAGTCTTAGGCGTGTACAGACCATTCCGCTTGCCACACGCTACTACGCAATTTAGGGATTTAAGCCTAACTCCTTAAGGACATTAGGTCCCATAGAAGCGTTTACACTGACAACGAGGAACGAAGCCTCTGTTAATTAAACAGAAACCCCGTACCTGACGGTACGCACCTGGAGGCCTACTCCATGTTGGAAAAGAGCTTCAGACTGGGTTCTTCATCGCCATGAAAAATATAATTGCGGAAGGGTAAGGAAGGAAGGAGGGAAAGCCGTATACGGAGAGAAACCCCTCTTGTAGATATAGGTATGTTCCAGTGTCGCCACAATAGTAGTCGACCCCTCAACGTGAAAGCGTGGTTATGCATTTCAGACGTTCTTGAGGCGGAACTTGTGCAATATACATGAGAACAGTGAACAATGGAACAAACAACAACAAAACAGGACAAATTAATTATGAGGTCGAGCGTGTTGTGATGTTGCGTAAAGAAGCGGTATCGGTATCCACAACATCAGATGTGTGGTCCAATTCATCCTCGCTGTTATCGTCCAATTCCTTTAACTCTGGAGAAGACGAATTATGATCATCGGAGGATAGGTCGTTAGCAGTGTTGGTGTTGTGCGTAGTCATTACATCACTCAAGGTGACCAAGGGTGACATAACAGACGAGAGGAAGGACATAGCAGCATCTGGTGTAAGAGCGTGTAGATCCAATTCAGGAATAACACGATCATCTGCATCAGACATAGCTGTGTGGAGGCTGTGAGCAGCTGCGTCGATTAGAACTCGCTGTGCCTCATTATACGTATCTGGAGGGAACTGTCCAATAGACGAGATAAGCGACCGAGAAATGATATGGACAAATACAGCAGAGGTCGGGATTATGGTGTTCTGATGCATTTGAAGACTTGACAAGATGTTATATAACAAAGAAACATGTTTGATGTTCTCGGTCACTTGAGTATTTAGTGTTTCGTAGGTCTCTTGCATCTGTGTGAGAGAAGTTAGTGCAAGCGATAGTTGATGTTCTCGTGCCATCAATTGCTGTTCGGTGTTAGCGAGACGCAAAGATAAAGACCGAACCTCTTCTTTTAATTGGTGTAAAGATTCAGCCATATTGTCGTTAGCTTTATCTGGCGTGGGCTCAGCGGGTGGATTATCGATCGGCGCTGGTGACACATCTTCAGAAGAGGTATTATCAGAGAAGGTATCAATTATGTGGGATGGGTAGCCAACTTGGACTAACACGTTTTTAAATGCTAATTGTTGATCAGGTGGAAGTTGGCGAAAGTAAGCATTAGCATGGCACCGTCTCGGAAGAAGTTGCGTCAAGTTGATGAGAAACATCGTTAACAAAGCGTTCGATGAGCACATTAAGTAACTCCTCAGGATTGGTAACTACACAGGTTTTATCTTCAACGGACTGTAACAAAGACCAAGCTGCTACAAGGATCTCAAGATTTACACTCGAAATGAAGGGCAGCTGAAGTAAAAGCGGGGCGTGAGCGTCAGGGTTGACGAGAATATTAGAAGCATCGACGTTAAGGGATGTTGCTATCTGCATGATCGCCACTTTGAGCAGCTTGTTAATAGCAATGGACTTTCCAAGGCGGAGGATTATAGCTCTTATGTGGGCAGCTGGATCATTATAGCAAGAGAGTTGGAAGGGGTGCTGATTATTGCGAATTAACGCTATCCCGTGATTCGACAAGTTGCACATCACACAAATCAACAGAAAGAAAGGGCGCGGTACATCGAAGCAGTGCGATGCATGTTGCTCAGACGCGAGGTTATCCTCAATAATTTGTCGTAGCCTGTCCGTTTTAAGTTCGTCTTCAGTGCATATGATGAGTACAAGGGGTGTACCCGGCATATCGGTTTTGTTATAACATTTTGTACACGCCACATGTACTTTGACAACCCCTTTAATGGGTGGAAAGCGGTGAAAGCGAATACCTTCATTAGGTGATATAGCGGGGGCATTCCGAATGCGCTTTGCTTTGACGCACAGCAATGAACTGAGATATTGGACATTATCCACAAACTCTGTCTGTTGTGCTTCCGTAAGCAGCTGCTGCAAAGACTTAAGCCAACACTGAGGATCCTTATGTTGCGGAATAAGAAAGTTGGGTGGCGAAGAACCAAGAGCAGTAATGTTCCCTGACATCATCGCCAGTGCGTCAAACTTGCAGTGTTTGAGCAGGAAATACTCAGACTTCGCTGCTTGCGATTTAGACTGTTGTTGGACAGTTGCCTTGGGCACCTTAGGCGTCACGGGCGTAGATTGATGTCCTTGAGCCACAGACAAGTAGGTTTGATGCTTCCGATTGGGAGAACTAGTCGGAGCAACGCTTGGATTTAAAGCATTAAAGGGTGGAGATAGTGACGACACGCCACCACGGCCACGGTTCAGTGTAGAATAGCGCCGGCTCGCAGCATCCTTGTTTTTAGTAGGATTCATCTTAAAAGGGATCTCCACATCGCATCTTTCATTGCATTTCACATTTTAGCGAGCCAGTATTCCTTTACATAGGAGGGTTAGTTTAAAGTCATTTCGGACATAGTGAAGGGTAAGGATTAACCATCTTGTTGAGCTATGGGCTGTTGTAAGCCAAGTAACGTGCGAAATCTGCTGAAGAGCGGAGCTCCAAAGGGTTTAGTAAATCCATCGGCGATGTGGGTACCGGAAACATGATGTAGACGTATACGTTTTAACTGTACGTAGTCGCGAATACGGAACCAGCGTGTGCTGATAGCTTTGGCCTTAGTCGCACTGTCGGGATTATTAGATAGATGAATAGCAGAGGCAGAGTCTCCAAGTATAGGACTGTTACGTATGAACGACATGTCCGATGGGAGGGGATTGTCGTGAGCATCATAATCTAGTAGCAAGTCTTTCCCTGAAGGTTGGCGAAGATAGTGAGGATTTATAGCGAATGCCATTTCCGTTAACAATTTGCGTAACCAGACCACATCATCGGCACACATATTAAGGGCGATAAGTTCACTCTCATGCGTAGAAGTAGCCGTGATAGGCTGTAACTTGGACTTCCAAGTGATGAGAGAACCAAACAAAAAGATGGCGTAACCGGTTGTAGACTTGCGGTCTTGTTCATAAGAGGGTGCATTGTCGGCATCAACGAACGCGACCAATGGATCAAAATTACCTGAATTGACTTGTTCTTTAGTGTAATCCAACATGGTGGCCATGTCAGTGCGATTACCGATAAGAAGTCGAAGATGGTCCATTAGAGCGGAAGAGCCAGAGTAGTACCAGAGTCGAAGATTGCGATTTTCGGGCTTGCGCAAGTAGCGGAGCGTTCCTGTTAGTACTTGAACATGTAGAAATGCTGGATTATGCATTCCTCGAGAGCAACGACTAAGACTTTGGGATAGATCAGGGCGACAGGCCAATTGGACAAACGTGAGCTTGCCGAGTAGGGTGGAGGAGGTATGAAGAACAAACTTGTCCATATCAGAAGATGGCTCTCCAGTTTTTTATGTGGTTGATGGTGACATCGGTGTGAAAGTGGGACGTAGCTGCATTAAAATGGGGTACTCTTCGAACAATGCATCAAGTTTAGCCTGACAATCCAGTGATATAGAACCATCAGCTGTACGCGTTATGCGCATGCCTAGGAGAGTATGGACTTCCTCGAAGGGGTCGACTGAGTATTCCTTTTTCAGGGCCTGCTGGAATTCACGACGTAGAGTTTCCGAAGTACAAGTAATGACGACGTCGTCTACTGAGAGCGTGCAAATTAGAAATGTAGCGTCAGCTTGGACTTTAGCGTAAATGCAGGTGTCTGTTCGAAATCGTGTATAGCCTAATGAATCAAAGAAGCCGTTTATGGTTTGATTCCAAAGGGCGGGGCTCTGGCGTAATCCATAGAGAGATTTAGCTTTGGGAGACGACGGCCTTGATATTTAGTATCTTCGGGATCGAGAAGGTAAATGCCTTGTGGCAGTTTGACATAGACATGAGAGTCGATGGGAGCTTGAACAAAAGCGTTAGGGACGTCGACATGGTAGACGGGAAGTCGCAGATGAGCTGCTAGCGCCAGAACACAACGGATGCCAGTAAGCTGTGCCATAGGGCTGAATGTGTTGAAAAATCGGTGCCCAGAGAGGCTAAGAATCCTCGTAGGACCATGGGTGCTTTATGTTTAA